>CM057345.1:339844077-340155218 GCA_030015575.1 Agapanthus africanus
CCTGTATATCTATAGAGTATTGTACCATTAGAGATAGGTACATACACACTTCATGACATAGCTACATGTATACCATGCACACATACTTCACTTATACCCAGGGGGTATATTACATCATTACTCATAGGTAGATACATATACCTTGCTATACCTTATATTGACACATATACCTGGTTATAACTACATGTTTACCTTTACTTGATGTCATTTCGAATTGGAGAGATTAGGAACCGCATGATATTATATTAACTTGTTGCAGTTAATTGCGGCTTTTCCTTTGTATACTCGCATTTCGGATTTATGATGCGTATATTATATTCATGGATTTTCGCATTGAGATATGGATTTTTTATGATGTTTTCTGGATTTAGGGACCGTGGGAGTTTCATGAAATTATGCATTATTTGAAAAACCCGGTTTCTCTTGATATGATATTTCAGCAGCCACCATGAGATTTATTGGTTCAGATATATATATTCCCCACGCGAGGAAAGGAGAGATCCATGTGCGGGTACATGGTGGTGCCCGGAGTTACCCCTGTGTAAGAATCTCAATGAGGAGATGAGTTAGTGGGGGAAATATACTTTCCGGTGACATTACCAATGACTCGGCGGTTATTATGGGGATACCGACGGGAGTCATGTGCGTATGGATACGTTGAGAGGTGAGGGTCAGAGCTAGGCACTCGAGCTTTCGGGATAGCGTATGATACGTACCTATCAGGGGGCCAGTCATGGAGACAGCACCTGATAGATCAGCCTTTCTGTGTCGATACTTGACACATTGTTTTCATGATATTTTACTCCTAAGTATATATAACAGTGGAATGGGACGCTGTTATATATGCCTTTACACCAATATTAGTGGAATGGGACGCTAATATTTGTGTATTGATATCAATTTATATATACATCGTCATATTTAGTCATGAAAACACACAGGATATACAAGATATACTTGATATTGTACATACGGGATATGTGAGATCTACTTGATATTGTACATTCGGGATATATGAGATTTACTTGATGTTGTATATTTGGGGTATACGAGATATACTTGATATTGTACATTTGGGATATATGAGATTTACTTGATGTTGTACATTAAGGATATGTGAGACTTACTTGATATGATAGCCAATTTGGGTGCTGATTTGAGGAAATTGGGATTTGGATTGTCTTGATGGATTTTGATCGTACCACGATGTCAGGATTCCGTGGAGATGACATGTTTCATTCCGTACTCTACATTTACTGTTTATGCATTGCTTCATGCATTAGTGTACCTGTTAGAGTACGTTCCATAACTGTTGCATTTACATACCTTTATTCATATCATTTGTTCATGTATTAGTAGTACCGATATAGTACCTTACATGATGCATACAGATTGTCATACTATTATTGCTTCATCTATTAGTAGTACCGATATACTACCTTACATGATTGCTGCATACAGATTGTCATACTATTATTGCTTCATATAGTAGTTGTACCTGCTAGCGTACCTTTCATGACTGATGCATTACTTATGACTATTCATTGCTATTAAATGTTTATGTTAGATTCGCGTTATACGTGCATACTCGCGATTACTTGCATATGTTGTTACTCTTCACGAGTTGGCAACTCACCTCCGTTGTGCCACAGTGTTTTGCTGGTGTTCCTCAGGATAGTCAGAGGCAGGGCTATTTTCATCCATCGTATCACCTTTGCTGCGGATACCTCTTCGCCTGACAGTGTGCAGTTTTGCTTAGGTAGGTTTTGTGGTTATCCAATATTGCCGGTTGTGTATTCGTTGTAACATGTACTCTCCATCTACCATTATCATGTATGACTTAGAGACTTGATGTGAGGACGATATTGAATATTATTTTGTGACTTGGAGGTTTTTATGCAGTTTTATTTATATCGTCTCTTTCTTCGCTACGGTGTCGTATATCTGTTGTGGTGGTTGTTTTCCGCCTTTTGGCGTGGATTTGTTCCCGTTGGGGATGCTTTACTTTATGTTTATGTTGTACCCATTTTGGGGGCTTGTTTTACAAAGGAGGTGCTGTCAAAATTTTAAAGGAAATAAGTTAGACTTTTAAAGAATTTGGGTTGAGATTTCAACGAGTTTGAAAATGCTATTATTTCTTATTACTTTTGATGGTTCAGATTTCTGGTTTTTGGCTTTCTTTTACTACGTTACGCTTGTAGATGTTGTGTAGTATTAGGGTCGTCACGTGCCAAATTTCGGGTCGTGACAAGTATCTGTAATCTAGACCCTCCACATATGAAAAATTGGCTAATTTCAGTTAGGGTAAAATCTGGGACCATTTTCATGAGTTACTGTTTTGTTTCGGAGTTATATTTTTCGTATTTTGGATTCTGGATTTTAGCATTTGTATTTTACCTCGATCACTTGACGTTTGTACGACGATATCGAGGGTTGTTTGGTTGTTTGGAAGGCGTAGTCCGTAGGTTCTAACCTATAGGCTTTTAGTGTGTCGTTTTGGTTTTGAATTGGGTTTTAATGCGGCACGATACGTTATGATGTGTAGGTACCGCCCATTTGGACTTCGACATGACAAGCAAGCGCGTGGCGATATCGGCAACGGCAAGCGAAGAGCAAGGTGAGTAGATTATATCTACAGGGGAAGTCGGGTGGATGGCGTATAGCACCCCCGCAGTTCGTAGTATAGCGTATGATATGTTATACATTTACATATGTGTTGTGAATTTGGACGAATAACAAGTAGAATCTTAGAAGATCATGGGATAAATGTTGGTGTATTTGGATGATATTGTCGTGGTTGATTTCTTAGTCGCGAACCATAGAATAGGTTTGCACACACGCACACACACCCTTGCATGCATTATTATTTTTACTTGTGCTCATATGGGGATACGTATATACACACACACACACACATACATAGGTATGGGACTATGTATATATATACGTATACCTATAGTTGGATAATGAGGATAGTGGATGATAATTGGAGATGAGTCGATGAGTTTGGGCATGAAGCCACGAGATCGGTGATGTGTTTTGAATCGTATTATGAGATACGACACGATATTATAGCGGGCCTTTAGGCGTGTGTGTTCATACACGTATATATATATGCAGATGGTATCAGTTTGTACTAGACTTAGATCAGTACCCCTAATACAAGATATGAGGATAAGGATACCAGATGAATAATGAGATGAATGTGATTTTTGACCTGTACCCAGATTTGGGAGGTCGTACGATGGATTTACCGTACAAGCTATATATTAATGATAGATCCACACTCTTGACTCGAGAATGTCTTATGATATATTGTATCGTACGTCGTACTATTGAGGCGGGATCACCGACTATTATATATATAAATATCGACTCAGAGTTAGGTGGTTTCTATACCTCTTTCGTTTGGCTTGTTAGTTTGACCTGTAGTTTACCTAGTAGATGCTAGACTAGACCCGAGTCATACCTATTTCCAAAACTAACAAATCGTGAGAATTTTAAAGACATACCAAGGGATACTACGGATATTTCAAAAGACGTACCTTTTCTTAAAAACACCGTAGCCCCTATTTTTCTAAACACCATGATTCATTTTTTTTCAAAACGCCAAAACTGTGTGACTCATATATTTAATGCATATTTCCTTTTGCTGCGTTTTCTATTCATTTTTCTGCATATTCTTACTATTCGCATCTCATTGCATGCTATTTGTGTTCTCTGCTGTTATTATGAAACCCATGCTATCAGGACACCAGCACTATTATCGATGATACGTATGCTTCACGTACACTTACTTTCCAGATCACACAGTTCATCATCGATAATTTCTATATCACTACATAGTAGAATTGCTGCATTTTGATATGATACCTTGCATGAATTGTCTGCTATAGTTGCATGCACCTTTATATGATATTGCATTTGACTTGGAGGAAATTGGAAACCGCAGGATATATTTCAAAACTGGATTCATTTAAAAGAGCGGTTTTCCCTTGATATGTGCATAGTATTGTTCCATGTTATATGACATACGGATATGCTTACATTTCTGTTATATGTAGCGTACATCATGCTTTATGATTATACGCATTGAGATATGCTGTTTTCATAAGATTTCTGGATTTGAGAACCGTGGCTATTTCGAAAGAAAGTAAGTACTGTTTTAAAAACCCGGTTTCTCTTGATATGATATTTCAATGCGTCCACCATGTGTTTTCTTGGTTCTGTGTGTGACATGTGAAACCCGATTCGAGGAGCCGGATGAGGCCGATTGCGGGTACATTGTGGACCCAGTATGGTACCCCGGGGCAAGAAAGGGATGCTGTGTATACAGACGGTGAGCCTGGCAGAGGGACTACTACCTACCGGTGATAGTATTTGGACCCGTCGGTTATCCGGAGTATACCGACCGGAGTGACGAGATATATATGAGGGTCGATCTGAAGATGCGATGCCTGAGATATGAGGATTTACGTACCGATGCTGGGCACATGTTTCATGATGTTTTCGAGTGTCGATACTGGACACTCAAGTTCCATGATTTTGATTTGTCGCGAGGGACACACGTTGATTTATATCCTCATATTTTCATGCATATGCTTTTACGACTTTTACATGCATGATTTTGTTCTGTCAATTGTTGACACGTGGACGAGATCTACATGCATACAGGCATCGATTTCATAGTTGGATGATATCCACATACTTATAGACTTCATGATATAGTTGACACTGATTCATGTTGATTACATTGATCATACCTCATTTTTTGATATATTATTACCTAAGGAACTGACACGAGCACATGGTATTACACTTGGTAGATGTTTACCCTTGACACCTTTTCATGCTTCAGACTTTATCATATTGAGGATATATATATTACTGATCGTATTGACCTAGGATTGAGTCATGCATACGATTTCTGCTCTGTGATGTTTTCTAGTCGCGAATTGGCAACTCACCCCCGTTGTGCCACATTTTCTTGCAGGTTTTTCCGTACACATATCATTGCGGCTTTGCTGGCACACTGCTTCCATTCCGGGTGATTTTCTTTGGTAGTGTCACGACCCAATATTTGGCCCATAACCGGCACTTAAACTACGTAACGTCTACGGGCGTACGCAACTTAAATAAGCCGAAACCCAGAAATCTAAAAAAACCCAAAACTGGATCAACGGAGAAAACATAGTTTTAAACATTCAGAAATTTTCAAGTAAAAATCTTTAAGTTTAGTTTTCGTTCTTAAAAATTTCGGCAGCACCTCCTTTGTAAAAACTAGCCCCGAAAACGGGTACAACATAGATAAAATATAAAGCATCCCAAATGGGAGCAAAATCACACCCAACGGCGAAGACAATCACCACAACATGTATACGACGCCGAAGCGAAAAAATATCAAACAAAAGACTGCAATAAGAAGTAAACTTTTCAAACAAAACCGGCTCCCACGAGCACGGCACCCGAAGTCACCAACATAATACAACACCGAATCCTCACAAGTCGTCTCTAAGTCATATACAAACAGTGGTAGATGGAGAATACTAGATCCAATAAAAAGATATACAATGCACAAGCAGATAACCGCAAACCCACCTAAAAACAAAGGCCTCACTGCCTAACGTAGCGGTATCCGTAAAAGTAGAGATGATAAGACGCCCTACCGCGACTACTCTGAGGATAAGTCCTGCAAAACACTGTGGCACAACGGGGGTGAGTTTCCAACTCGTGAATAGTAATCAGCATCATACTGTAATCGCAAGTATGCACGAATAGCGATTAATCTATCACAAGTAATCCGATAGCATAAGTATGACAATATGAATATGCAACTATCATGTAAAGGTATATCATCAGGGTACTACAACTACATGAAACAATGCATATCGAGATTAATCCTGAGTGTGTGGGATGATATAATAAAATCTCATGCAAAATCATCAGCATGGAAAAACACTAGTGTCCTTCACTGACACATCAAATCCCCAAATCCTTAGGCACCGCATCCACAGATCGGCCCTCACATCCTGTAACTCTCATGGAACCTGAGTGTCAAACATTGACACCCGAAACATCATGAAAACATATCCCTGTGTGTATATATATATGTATATAAGTATGAGGATATCAACCCCGTATGTCCACCGACGATACATAAAAATCATGAAAAACCTGAGTGTCTAACACCGACACTCGAAACATCATGAAACCCGTGTCTAGCATCGACACGTAAATCCTCATAACTCAGGTGCTGTCACCATGACTGGCCCTGACGATATGTCATACATCACTCCGGTAGGTATCACCATGATAACCGCCGAGTCCAATAAAATCACCAGTAGGTAGTGGTCCCTCTGCCAGGCTTATCGTCTACACCACAAAATCACCACATGCCCCGGGTACCATACCGGGTCCACCATGTACCCGTAGACGGTGCCTCCCGTTCCTCGAATTGGGTATCACAAGCCAAATCTCAGAACCGAGAAATCACATGGTGGACGCACTGAAATATCATAACAAGAGAAACCGGGTTATCAAATAATACATAGTTTTCTTGAATAACCCCACGGTTCTCAAATCCATAAATCATATGAAATCCATATCTCAATGCGTAAATCCATGAAAAACTAATATATGCAACATAAACAACAATATGAGTATATGTAACATTTTAAAAATAATTAAATAATTAATTAAATAAATAAAATCGTTTAAGTGAATTTTATAATTTTCGGTAAAGTAAAACGTAGTTTTCATAAAACTAAACCGTAATTATTTTTCACTATAAATTTAAAAATACCTATTTTAATTATGTTATTACTAGTAAATGGTGTTTATTTAGCCACTTATAAATTTTTAGTTTAATTAAATATTTTTCTTAAATTAATTATTTTAAATATTAACATAAGCTTTATTTTTACACTAAATTAGTGTAAATTACAAATTTGAATGGGTTAAATTTGAAAAAATGAACCATTGCATCTTAGAATCAAGTGTGTTTCATGCAAAATTTATTTTCAAAATTTTACAATGGTTCTAGACCATTCTAGGTCAAATGGAGAGAAGAAAATAAAGAATTTTTAAATAAATTCATGAAAAGACTTAATTGTGTGATATTTTTGTGAAACCTTCTATATTTTTCTTCACCTTTTCTTACTCTCCTCTCTTTTCCTCACCTCATGGCCGGCCTCACCTCCATGGGCAGCCCCAAAAATTTTCCCCCATCATTTTTGCATTAAAAATCATCAAAAATTCAATAAAAAAATATCCATAAAATCCTAATAAATTCCTACCCTCTATTCTTTACTCATCTTTACATGGATTTTGGAGATGGAAAGCATTCATTTTGGAGGCTTATTTTCATGTTTGGATTTCATGTTGTGGAGGTATAAATCTTCTTCTTTTGATTTATTGTTATTAGATGTTTCATTTAAGCATAATTAGATTTAATAAATAATTTCTATTTACAAGTTTTAAAATTCAAGCTAGGGTTTATAAAATTAAGTTATGGTTTTTATTAATTAAGTAGGGTTATAATAACTAGTTTAACATTTTTAGAAGTGGAAAATCTTGTATGGATGATATATTGTAAATTGTTTATCGAAAATTGTTTAAATTAATCCATTTTGCAAACTAGATTTCTATATATTGTATATATTGGTGAGATAAAATTCCAATTAATGTTTGTAACACTATATTGTGGATTTAATGAGGATATTAACTTGTTAGTGGAATGAAAAAACTTAAATTGGTTACTAGTTTCTATTGATAATTGAAAAATACTAATAAAAATGCGATTTTGCTAACTAGATTTTGGAAATTCTAGTTTGCAAACTTGCCCGATTTCGATACTTTTAAGGAAAATTTAACAATATCATATCTAAACTGGATTTTGCATGAATTAATGCATTAAACTACAATTCATGATGATAATGATATAATGAAACCATAAATTATATTTTAAATTTCATTTATTTAAGAATTTCCAAAATCTAGTTAACAAAATCGCATTTTTATTAGTATTTTTCAATTATCAATAGAAACTAGTAACCAATTTAAGTTTTTTCATTCCACTAACAAGTTAATATCCTCATTAAAACCACAATATAGTGCTACAAACATTAATTGGAATTTTATCTCACCAATATATACAATATATAGAAATCTAGTTTGCAAAATGGATTAATTTAAAAAAATTTGGATATACAATTTACAATATATCATCCATACAAGATTTTCCACTTCTAAAAATGTTAAAATAGTTATTATAACCCTACTTAATTAATAAAAACCATAACTTAATTTTATAAACCCTAACTTGAATTTTAAAACTTGTAAATAGAAATTATTTATTAAATCTAATTATGCTTAAATGAAACATCTAATAACAATAAATCAAAAGAAGAAGATTTATACCTCCACAACATGAAATCCAAACATGAAAATAAGCCTCCAAAATGAATGCTTTCCATCTCCAAAGTCCATGTAAAGATGAGCAAAGAATCGAGGGTAGGAATTTATTAGGATTTTATGGATTTTTTTTTATTGAATTTTTGATGAATTTTGATGATTTTTAATGCAAAAATGATGGGGGGGAAATTTTGGGGCTGCCCATGGAGGTGAGGCCGGCCATGAGGTGAGGAAAAGAGAGGAGAGTGAGAAAAGGTGAAGAAAAGTGTAGAAGGTTTCACAAAAATATCACACAATTAAGTCTTTTCATGAATTTATTTAAAAATTATTTATTTTCTTCACTCCATTTGACCTAGAATGGTCTAGAACCATTGTAAAATTTTGAAAATAAATTTTGCATGAAACACACTTGATTCTAAGATGCAATGGTTCATTTTTTCAAATTTAACTCATTCAAATTTATAATTTACACTAATTTAGTGTAAAAATAAAGCTTATGTTAATATTTAAAATAATTAATTTAAGAAAAATATTTAATTAAACTAAAAATTTATAAGTGGCTAAATAAACACCATTTACTAGTAATAACATAATTAAAATAGGTATTTTTAAATTTATAGTGAAAAATAATTACGGTTTAGTTTTATGAAAACTACGTTTTACTTTACCGAAAATTATAAAATTCACTTAAACGATTTTATTTATTTAATTATTTTTAAAATGTTACAATCTTCCCCCCTTTAAGAAATTCGGTCCCTGAATTTAAATTAAAACTCCCCCCAATTACTAAAACATTCAGCCAAAACACTTAAATCGTCGGGGCTCCGAAATGATCAATACAAAACTAAAATCAACTCCGTCAAGCATAACACAATCATCGGAGTTATGGCGAAATAAAATACCAAAACCCAATACGAAAACCAACATAATATACATCAAAACTGCAACTTATATATTGTGCGCATCATAGTAAAATCGTCCAAACATCTGGATAAAGAAGCATGCAAGAACCCCTTTTGAAAATCGCAGTGTGATGCATGTGCCACGGCATAAGTAGCGGACGTTTATTTTAAAAAAATAGCTATATATATATATATCTCTTTTATTTAACATACACGTCCCGCCTGGTTACCAAATCAATAGTAATGATTATAAAAAAATACTGATCAAACTGAAATCAATCCAAATCACATCATAAAAATATCGTGTGCGTCCGGTGCGCACTGAAATCGAAACCAAATACAGATATCACGAATTCACACAAAAACAAAACTGAGTGCAACAGGTGTGCACCAAAAACATCTGTCAAGTGCAACGGGCGTGCACGACTCTAATATCAGGTGCATCTAATCTGCACAAAACCACGATTTAGTGCATCTGGTGTGCACAAATCGTATCAGGTGCACCGAATGTGCGCAAGAATCTCAATCAGGTGCACATGGTACACGAAAACATACACCGAATATCAAAATCGAAATCACAGTACGAAAATGCATGAAAACTAGGTCGAAACATATGTCAAAATCATGTGTAAACCATATGCACGAAATCGAATCAAAATCTCAAAATGTATAAAACCAAATCGAGTGTACTGGGTATGTACAAAACAATATCAATACAACTGATATATGAAGCACGAATAGAATGTAATGATTGCACACATAAGAAATACCAATCGTAGAACAAAATCCTCAAATACCAAAAAAAATCCAATCAACGGAAATATGAAATTCAAATCACCAAATCACAATCGTAAACACTATCGTCGATGTGCGCCTCTTTCCCCCTTTCCTCTGGTGTCGACTGCTTCGAACTTGTCTCTTCATAGGTGTGCTGACTGTGCTACCAACGGCAATACTCATATCTAAAGTCTCCCACGTAGTCGATCCCTTCACCTGATATCCGGACTACATTAAACTTTTCGATCGATTCATCAAAATCCCGTAATTCCCCTAGAGCTCAACACTCAAGTACAGTTTAAAAGCATCCAGTACATACCCCAGCATCGATGGTCCAGCCGTAGAAGGGCAAACCCAAGCCTCACTAATGGCACCGCAGAACTGCCATAAACCCTAAGGCTCAAGGGCGTTCTCGTGGTCATTATGTCGAGTTAGGGTTTCATTCTTCTAGAGGGTCCATAGAAATACCTGCATGTTCTTCCGAATACCTTAAACTTGGGAAAATGGTTTTCTGACAATCGTTCGAATCCTTTAACTTCTCCTGGACAGCATGTGAATACCCTTCGTCCGCACGCTAAACAATACTTCAATCCTCAAGAATAACCGCTACCCTAATGGTCACCGCATTCGAGCCGTAGCTCCCTCTGCTAGTGCGCCTATGGTAACAGAAACCACCATCCGATATCGACGAAGATAGATCAAAGGAACGAATGAAATACGGTGCAAAGAAATGTACATCCTAAGGCTCCTTAAGCAGAGTAGCGTATCGTAAGTATGCCGCGGAGCATACCCACGGTACGTTACTCTACCTAAGTCGCCCACTCCATCAACCAAGGGTCACCTAGACTTATACAAGGTTAAACCTAGCGCTCTGATACCAACTTTGTCACGACCCGAAAGTACGGAATGCGACCGGCACTTAGATTACGAAGCGTCTAGAGGCGCAACGTAACCTAAGTAAGCCGAAGCCCAGAAATCTAAACCATAAAAAGAAGAAGTAAAGGAAAACATGTAGAAAACAAGTTTAAAACCAACATCCAATTTTCTCAAAAATTTCGGCAGAGTCTCTTTTGTAAAAACCGGCCCCAAACGGGTACAAAAAAGAATAATATATATACAAACAATAAAAAGCATCCCCAAATGGTAGCTAGCTCTACGCCGAAAGGCGGAAACAACCATATCAATGCACAATAGTATACAACGCCAAAGGGCGAGGCTCAAAACTCAAAAAAAAACAAAACCACCAGATATCATAATAATACAAGCGCGACTCTAAGGTCGAAATAAACAACTGATCCAGTAACCTATCAAGTAATACAAGTTTGGTTGATGGAGCTTTCTAGATACAAATGAAATAATAAAAGTACAATGGCGGTCCAGATAAAAGTGAACCAACCTACCGTGCAAATCACCCTGAGTGAAAAGATGTGCCAGCAAGCTGCCAGGAAAACCTGTACATCGAACCTGTAATAAAATTTGGCACAACGGGGGTGAGTTGTCAACTCGTGAGCAGAAGATATCTGCGAAAAGAAATCGAATGCAAGACGCTGTCCTAGGTCATAATAATATACTAATATACTACTAGTCATCAAGTGAAGACAGGATAATAAGCTACGTGTAAGTGCAAATGCTCCGTGCTCGTATCAGTGCCTCATATAGAACTATATCATGTGAATGAGTATGCATGCACCATGAATGTGAAATAACAAATCCTGAAATCTAGATATATCTGTATAAGAAATCTTTAACTTTTATCATGGTAAAATGTGTATAGAAATCTGAAATATCAACGATGAAATCCATGGAAATCCGTAGCAAGCATCGACACAAAACATGTAAATCTCAAGTCTCAATACCTCATAATCTCAATGTCTCATAATCTCAATATCTCGGGCTCCGTCAGTCCGGATCGGCCCATATCATCAAATCTCACGACAACGGTCGGTATCCTCCGGATATCTGCCGTGCCAGACATCACCGGTAGGTAGTCCTCCCCTGCCAGGCTCATCGTCTACAACTCGATCTTCTTGCCCCGGGGTACCATACCGGGCCCACCATGTACCCGAGACGGTTCATGCACTCCTCGAACCGGGTCTCGAAATCCAACAGAAAACATGAAATCTCATGGTCGACGACACATACATCACGAGAAAATCGCATCTTATGTTTTAAAAAGAGAGGAGGAGAGAGAGAGAAGTTTTTATATATTCTTAAGGTTTTCCCCAAAAATCCAGAAATCTCATAGAAATCCAAAATCCCAAAATCATGAGTAAGTATATGATAAGTGTCGGCATATGCCCCATAATACTGCATGATAACATGAAAATGCGAATGCATGAAATGTCTAAGTAATAAATACCATGTCTATACTAACACCAGAGAGTAATCACAATATTACATCGATCTAGCTGTTAGCTGATTGTATCAATAAAAGATAATATTATCTAAAGTGTACGTGACATAGCAATTACTGATGATGATGTGTGTGAGCCGGCAGATAAGTGTGCGTGGAATATGCGCATCATCGGTAATGGTGCTCGTGTCCTAACAGGCAAAGTTTTATTCTGATTATAGAAACATATGAATGAACATGCACCATTATGATTACAGTATGAATGTAAAGACGGATGTGTAATAACCACTCATCTGTGATATACAAGTATAACTACAACTATATGACTCGAGCCTAAACTAGTGTCCATCTAACCTCCTAAAGAACTAAACCTAAGAAACTAGTCAATAAGAAATAAGTGTCCACCTAAGGTCTGAATCCATATCTCTAATAGTCGGCGATCCAGCCTCAATAGCGTCACGTACATAGTACGGCTTTCTCGAATCAAGAGTGCGGATCAATCATCATATCTATACCTCGTACGGTAAAATCCATCGTACGGCATCCCAATATCGGGGTACGGGTCAAGTATCACCTACGTGTCTCATCATTCGTATAATATCATCATCAACACATATCAAGATCAAGGTGCTATACTGTAATCGCATACATCAATCATATATCATTGTCAGCATAAATATACATCGTTAATTTATCTTCAGAAATATCATGTCATATGTATCATATTGTGATTAAGTCACACTTAGATCATATTGTAATCAAGTCACACCTATATGATATCGTAATCAAGTCATACATATATGATATCAAAATCAAGTCACCTATATGATGTTGTAATCAAGTCACACCTATATGATATCATATCAGAATTTCAGGCACATGTTACGGTCCGGGTTCTATTTTAGAGTCCCATATAGTTCAATATCATCACCACCCTTTATTATTGTTCAAGTATACAAATCCATTATCTCATTTTCTAATGATCCGCTAACATCATAACACGACTGTATAGCCAAGAATCACGGCATCAGCCCAGTTATATTGTTTCATCCCCGTGTATCATATCACATCCTTGTATCACATATACGTATTGTGTATATATATATATAGCTACACCTAGTCCTATATATATATACATACACGTATACACCACGTCGATTGTCAGTGTGCGCGTGTGCATGTATCTACCTGAAACCTACGAATCTCTTCCAAGGTATTCATCCTCTGGTATGGTCTTTCTAAATCAGTCTAGTCCAACCTAGGGTCATTACTAGGGTCCTACTCATCAAGAATCTAAGGTCACGTCTGGCTTCCTAATGACAATAAGTACTATCCCTATTCTACGTTTGCGGGGGTGCTAAACGCCATCCACCCGACTTCTTCCCGTAGATATACATCTACTCACCTGGTCCTTGTCTGCCGAAAATGATGTCGCCATCCTCTTCTTCATCGCCCGCAGTCCACGTGAGGGATACCTATACGCAAATATATATATAGTATCGTAAACTGAATCACGAACAAAAGTCAAAACGACGCACGGAACGCGCATAGGTTAAAACCTATGTCCCGCTCATGCAAAAGAACCAAATATCACTCGATGTCGGCGTATAAACGCCGATTGATCGAGATAAACATCAGGAAACAACTTGTAGTTTAAAAACTCATTACTTATAATATTAAATCATGTTTTATATTATAAGTAATGAGTTTTTAAACTACAATTTGTTTCCTGATGTTTATCTCGATCAATCGGCGTTTGTATGCCGACATCGAACGATATTTGGTTCTTTTGCATGAGCGGGACATAGGTTTTAACCTATGCGCGTTCCGTGCGTCGTTTTGACTTTTGTCCGTGATTCAGTTTACGATACTATATATATTTTTGCGTATAGGTACCCCTCACGTGGACTGCGGGCGATGAAGAAGACGATGGCGACATCATTTTCGGCAGACAAGGAGCAGGTGAGTAGATGTATATCTACGGGGGGAAGTCGGGTGGATGGCGTTTAGCACCACCGCAAACATAGAATAGGGATAGTACTTATTATCATTAGGAAGCCAGACGTGACCTTATATTCTTGATGAGTAGGACCCTAGTAATGACCCTAGGTTGGACTGGACTGATTTAGAAAGACCATACCAGAGGATGAATACCTTGGAGGAGATTCATAGGTTTCAGGTAGATACACACACGCACACACTGAGACTCGACGTGGTGTATACGTGTATGTATGTATATAAATATAGGACTAGGTGTAGGTATATATATATATACACAATACGTATATATGATACAAGGATGTGATATGATACATGGGGATGAAACAATATAACTGGGCTGATGCCGTGATTCTTGGCTATACAGTCGTGTTATGATGTTAGCGGATCATTAGAAAATGAGATAATGGATTTGTATACTTGAACAATAATAAAGGGTGGTGATGATATTTAAGTATATGAGACTCTAAAATAGAACCCGGACCATAACCTGTGCCTGAAATTCTGATATGATATCATATAGGTGTGACTTGATTACGACATCATATAGGTGACTTGATTTCGATATTATATATGTGTGACTTGATTACGATATCATATAGGTGTGACTTGATTATGATATGATCTAAGTGTGACTTAATCACAATATGATACATATGACATGATATTTCTGAGGATAAATTAACGATGTATATTTATGCTAACAATGATATATGATTGATATATGCGATTACAGTATAGGACCTTGATCTTGACATGTGTTGATGATGATATTATACGAATGATGAGACACGTAGGTGATACTTGACCCGTACCCCGATATTGGGATGCCGTACGATGGATTTTAGCGTACGAGGAATAGATATGATGATTGATCCGCACTCTTGATACGAGGAAGCCGTACTACGTACGTGATGCTATTGAGGCTGGATCGCCGACTATTAGAGATATGGATTCAGACCTTAGGTGGACTCTTATTTCTTATTGACTAGTTTCTTAGGTTTAGTTCCTTAGGAGGTTAGAAGGACACTAGTTTAGGCTCGAGTCATATAGTTGTAGTTATACTTGTATATCACAGATGAGTGGTTATTACACATCCGTCTTTACATTCATACCGTAATCATAATGGTGCATGTTCATTCATATGTTTCTATAATCAGAATAAAACTTTGCCTGTTAGGACACCAGCACCATTACCGATGATGCGCATATTCCACGCACACTTATTTGCCGGCTCACACACATCATCATCGGTAATTGCTATGTCACGTACACTTTAGATCATATTATCTTTTATTGATACAATCAGCTAACAGCTAGATCGATATAATATTGTGATTACTCTCTGGTGTTAGTATAGACATGGTATTTATTACTTAGACATTTCATGCATTCGCATTTTCATGTTATCATGCAGTATTATGGGGCATATGCCGACACTTATCATATACTTACTCATGATTTTGGGATTTTGGATTTCTATGAGATTTCTGGATCTTTGGGGAAAACCGCAAGAATATATAAAAACTTCTCTCTCTCTCATCTTCTCTTTTTAAAACATAAGATGCGATTTTCTCGTGATGTATGTGTCGTCCACCATGAGATTTCATGTTTTCTGTTGGATTTCGAGACCCGATTCGAGGAGTGGATGAGCCGTCTTGGGTACATGGTGGGCCCGGTATGGTACCCCGGGGTAAGAAGATCGAGTTGCAGACGATGAGCCTGGCAGGGGAGGACTACCTACCAGTGATGTCTGGCGCGGCGGATATCCGGAGGATACCGACCGTTGTCGTGAGATTTGATGATATGGGCCGATCCGGACTGACGGAGCCCGAGATATTGAGATTATGAGACATTGAGATTATGAGGTATTGAGACTTGAGATTTACATGTTTTGTGTCGATGCTTGCTCCGGATTTCCATGGATTTCATCGTTGATATTTCCGATTTCTATACACATTTTACCATGATAAAAGTTAAAGATTTCTTATACAGGTATATCTAGATTTCAGGATTTGTTATTTCACATTCATGGTGCATGCATACTCATTCACATGATATAGTTCTATATGAGGCACTGATACGAGCACGGAGCATTTGCACTTACACGTAGCTTATTATCCTGTCTTCACTTGATGACTAGTAGTATATTATTATATTATTATGACCTAGGACAGCGTCTTGCATTCGATTTCTTTTCGCAGATATCTTCTGCTCATGAGTTGACAACTCACCCCCGTTGTGCCAAATTTTATTACAGGTTCGATGTACAGGTTTTCCTGGCAGCTTGCTGGCGCATCTTTTCACTCAGGGTGATTTGCACGGTAGGTTGGTTCACTTTTATCTGGACCGCCATTGTACTTTTATTATTTCATTTGTATCTAGAAAGCTCCATCAACCAAACTTGTATTACTTGATAGGTTACTGGATCAGTTGTTTATTTCGACCTTAGAGTCGCGCTTGTATTATTATGATATCTGGTGGTTTTGTTTTCTTTTGAGTTTTGAGCCTCGCCCTTTGGCGTTGTATACTATTGTGGATTGATGTGGTTGTTTCCGCCTTTTGGCGTAGAGCTAGCTCCCATTTGGGGATGCTTTTTATTGTTTGTATATATATTATTCTTGTTTGTACCCGTTTGGGGCCAGTTTTTACAAAGGAGACTCTGCCGAAATTTTTGAGAAAATTGGATGTTGCTTTTAAACTTGTTTTCTACATGTTTTCCTTTACTTCTTCTTCTTTTTATGGTTTAGATTTTTGGGCTTCGACTTACTTAGGTTACGTTGCGCCTCTAAACGCTTCGTAATCTAAGTGCCGGCCACATTCCGTACTTTCGGGTCATGACAGTATATCAAGGGAAATCCGTTCTTTTAAATGAATCTATCTTTAACATATATCTTGCGGTTCCCAAAATCCTCCGAAAATAAATGCAGCATCATATGAGGTGTACATGTAATTGTAGCAAGGTTTAAGTATCTACATGTATTCAAAGATGTATGATGTATTTCATAAGCACAATAGTCAATGTCTCAATATTCCAGGTCAAAACAATACCATCTAGGGTAAATACAACTATAGCAAAATATGTGGGTGTACATGTCAATATGTATGCATGATGTACAGATAGCCATAGCAGGGTATACGTGAAATGGAATAAGGGTCACTACCTCAACTATCCCTGCCCAATGCAATATCCCATATGTATATGGGTTGTGCGTGTCATGGCAATTACTGACGGTGTGAGTGTAGCATACAATTTAGTGCTCGTGCAACATGAACCATCAGTAATGTGTTATATCTAAAGGTACAAGCCAAGGTACAACAGATAATACTATACAATGACGTTCATATGAAATTAACTGATATGCAATAACATGCAGCTATCCTATCATATCTGCCCCGACGCATAACGCCATAAGGGCGATTTCCCCGTAGATGTTAAATCTACCCACAAATGGTCTCCAGCTATGAAAATCCGACCACCTGCTTCCTCTTATTCGCAGCGTCAGAAGTCCCCGCTTGCGACGCTATAATTTCACAAACACATAAACAGAGAAAAACTCAGATATCGACCAATATAACGTAAAACCACGTTTTAAAACAACGCACCAACACTAAACTAACTCACGAGTGTCCGTCTAGTGGCAAACGTGCATAACGATACCACAAAACCAAACTGAGTACAGCAGCTGCGCAAGATCACGATTCGTGTCGGATTACGTAACACGCAGATTTCAAACACTATATTATAGGAAAATGATTCCAGATTTTTCATACTGCTATTACTAAAAAAGTAAAAAGTACCAAACACCCCTAAACCACAGCAGACAACTACCCACAAAAACCAAACCCCAACACCTCCTTACTACATAGCCGGCGTCGCCGGAATTCGTCAAAGGCTCGCCGGCCGAGGCCGGTAGGTTGGATCACGTGTCTCAGGTGGAGTCTTAGGTTAACCAGTACATCACTACAATATTGTTTAGTACCCAGTAAAAATTCCAGGTCGAAGCAGATCCCAAAAACTCAACAGGACACAAAAGAATACGATATTGCACTAATCGATATCTAACGTGTTCTAAACAATATCCAACGAGCTACACATCATAAAAACTTCTTTTTAACAGATTAGGGATTATACCTAACAACCCTCGCTCCCATGATCCAAGCTTTCCTAGCTCCAAGTGAGAAAGAAGCAAAAACCAAGACTTGATGTATATTTTGTGATATATTTTGAAATTTTGGAGAATTATGAGTTTGGATTAATGCAAAAATAGAAGGGAATGATCAAGAGAAGAAGGGGAGGAAGGATCTCAGCCAAGTGAGGAAGGGGAGGGTTTTGTGTGGAATTTCCTAGCAATTTCTAGTGATTAATGCTTATAAATGCATTCACACACACATGCATGCACCTCACTCAATTCTTTTCTTTTTCTTTAACTTTAAAACTAAAACCCATACAAATATCTAGATATTAAAAGAAGGGTTTTATTAACTCAACTTGATTTACTTGCAATGATTTCAAAGAAGGAAATTTCCCAATTTCCAATATGTCAAATAACACATTAAAATAATATTAAAATTGGGAAAAATTCTAATTGAACCAAAACGTCCCATATACCCCCAAAGCTCGCGCACTAGCTTTATTTTAGCTGAACTAGGTGCTGACAAGTCTATATGGACGTTTGAACGCAGTCGGGTTAAAACGGAAAAATTCGCATAACGATTTCTAAAACGTTACAATCTCCCCCCTTATAGAAATTCGGTCCCCGAATTAAAATTTCATACTAAGTGTACCTTCAAAAAGATGAGGGAATTTCTTCCGTATCTCGCTCTCGGCCTCCCAAGTAATCTCCTCACTAGTAGGGCTACGCCAAAGAACCTTCACAGATTGCAAGACCTTTGACCGAAGTTTCTTCACCTGCTGATCCAAAATAACTACCGGCTGCTTGGTGAACGAAAGATCGCGCTCAAACTGAACGGTCTTATGCTAAATCATGTGAGAAGGATCATGAAGGTATCTACGAAGCATCGACACATGGAAAACATGGTGAACATCCGAAAAACTGGGCGGGAGTGCCAAACGATAAGCAACAGAACCCACTCGCTCAAGGATCTCGAAAGGACCTATAAATCTGGGACTGAGCTTCCCCCTCTTCCCAAATCGCATAACGCCTTTCATTGGAGAAATCCTCAGGAATACATGATCCCCCACTGTGAACTCAAGTCTGCAACGACGACGGTCGACATAAGACTTCTGCCTGCACTGGGCTGCTCTCATCCTGTCCTGAATCAGTTGGATTTTCTCCGTGGTCTCCTGAACTAGCTGTGGTCCTAAAACCAGACTCTCACTAAGTTCGGTCCAACAGACTGGCGATCGACACTTCCTACCATATAAAGCCTCAAAAGGTACCATCTGAATAGTCTCCTGAAAGCTGTTGTAGTAGGAGAACTCAATCAACAGCAAGTGACGATCCTAACTGCCACCAAAATCAAGCACACATGCACGGAGCATATCCTCCAGAGTCTGAATAGTCCGCTCCGACTGACCATCGGTCTGTGGATGAAAAGCGGTGCTAAAACTCAACCGGGTACCCAAAGCTTCCTGAAGCTTCTGCCAAATGGGAACACCGTGCAAACGTACAATCTCATCTATATACAACTGAGCGTACTGAGCATAACCGAAAGTCGTCTTCACTGGAAGGAAGTGAGCCGCTTTCGTCAACTGGTCAACTATCACCCATATGGAGTCATTGTAAGTCTACGGTAGCGCCCCGGCCGTCAATCTGATGCCAAACGCGGAACAAAAAACTTTTATAACTGGCGCTATCGCATACTATAACCCGGATCTTGCCATTAACGCTAAACTAACAAACTGTAAAGACGTAGAAAGTCTATACCGATCGATCCGAGTCCTTCGGTCTTTAGCCATCATCCCACGCTCCTCGTGGCAACTTCGATCTCCTGTCACCTCATCGAGGTGGCACCACATCAACGGATCTTTAAACGGGCTCCCGCCTCTATACCGAGGCAACTCGGTCATCAAGTCTGCTAAAAGAGATGACCAAGATGAAGTAGAAAATGAGTAGAATACTTTGTCTCAAACACTCTTTGGTTCTCATCACATGAGAGGGTAAGAGTGGAGGTGGAGGAAGATGCTAGGGTTTGGAAATGGTGAACTCAAGAAACTCAAGAGAGCAAAAGATCTCAAGCATAATAAAACTTCTCTTTTTTAATCTTCTCATGTGAATAGATGAATTAGATTCTCATCTTTTATCAAAAACCAAAGAGAAATATCTAATGAAAATATCTCCTCAAATATCCCTTCACAAAACAAAACACATTAATTCCTTAATGACTCACTAGATGACTCATTACATGAGTCATTAGTGAACATTCTAGAATTAATATGTCATCCATAATGAGTCACCATTTCCAAAACCAAATAATCTTTTAAACAAAAATGATTAATCCAAAAAGAAATACATCTTCTAAAATATTCTCGCAACGGATTACGAAAATACCCCTCGCCTGTATATACATACCTGTATCCGTATTCCGACAGAATACAAATACGAGAGACTAAAATATTCTGACTCAATATAATACATGGATCCAGCTTAAACCAAAGCCCGCCAGTATTATCTGTCCGAAATATGACACGTGCATAAATGCACGTGCATTTTCGAACCCTGCCATAAAACCATACGGCCTCTACAACGTTTCGCACGAACATGGAAAACTATCTGTGGGGGACTCTAAAGACCCGTCAGTACCCTGGCAGTGGGTTTAACCACAAGCACGTCAGTGGCACTAGCTGTGCGTAACGGCTGCCCATGTACTGACCTCAAGGGAAGCCGATGAGCGAACTCATCCTGGAACCCTACTGAGCCTATCAGTGACAATATACATACAGTTCGGTCCGTTCGTCTATGAGTATTGCATATCGGGTTTAGGGGGCTGGTAACGTCAGACCCCAAATGGCGGTATAAGTCGTGTCAGAGTGTAGCCCAGAACACCTTGAGATACTACTGGAGTACCTACCAGTAAATCTCTTTTCTCGGCCGAGGGCTATGTGTAATGGCTCTCCTAGACACAGCGTGATCTCACCCCCAATACCGGGAGAGACGAATCCCCTGCCGATCCGCTCACTTGCCTCCATGTGGCTCGGGACTGTACCCAAAAAAACCTGTTTGCATGACTCCTTTGATCCGTGGTAGGGTAGAAATCAAAGCACAGTGGGAACTCACACGAGACAAATGACGACCTCATGTCGATGAACTAACCTGTAAACATGTCACCAGGGAACTGCTATCTGACGCTAGGTATAATACCAACTAGCAGGTTCCCGGCGAGTCCTGTCCGGTGTACTCATAACCCAATGAGCACCTGTATACATCTTAGGTGATCCAACTGACACCAATGGCTTGTAAGACCGGCCACCGCCCCTCGTCGGGGTCTCGACTGTATACACTAGTCTACTCCGGAGTATCGATGAAATGTCTCAAAACTCCCACGACTAGGGACCACTTTTAAAGATGTGCTTATAGACTACCCAACTCTCACGTATATGATCGCCATCATACTGTTGGTAGTCAAGCAAGATCCTAAGGTCTCTATCAACGTGTAATAGTGATCAGTCACCTGAACCTGTACACGACTGATAAAGGCAAACCTGATAGCATACTATCATCTCGAGTAAGACTATCCTACCGGTATAGGTCCTCCTCAATCATTGCAATCACGTGCCTGCGATCCAATAATTGACTTTGAGGGCACTATAACCAACAATCTCCCACTTGCACTTAAGGCTAATTATTGCAATGTCGCATACTCACAGTCCGTGATACCGAACACCCAACTCCTCTACTAATCAGTTTAAGAAAGCTCGTTTGTAAAACTCTTGTGTTCGAGAAATAGCCTCAATGAGTGGATCCGCCCTGATGTTTCTTTCTATGTCTCTCTTAATCTCCAGTTCACGGAGAAAGCCATCTCCCGAATCGAGTAATACCTGTCTTAGAATATGTCTTTATATCTGATGGGACCTAGTTCAAAAATGAACTCCAAATCCAGACTTCTTAGACTGTATCGTCAACTGAACCTAATCAGTATCCAGCACCATGCCTCCCACAGTATCCTCTTGGACCACCTATCCATAATATTGTCCCTCGTCAGAGGGAAAACTATAACTCTGACAATCACTCTGTCATCCATGTCACCTTTGGAAGCCTGGAATGATAACCGTCTCCCGAAGGAGGCTGCCGTTATCAAATCCGTAGAACATCCACTTATGTTCTAAAACTTCCTCCGAATGTTTCTCCAAGATTGGATTAATATAAACTTATTGCATCTAGTGCAAAAACAACATCTGGTGTGGTACTTGACATCTCATGATCAACTCAATTGCCTAAGCAAGTGATATGTTAATCATGCACTTCCCTCTCCCCTTTAGTCTGTAAGACACAATTAGAGAGGGTGACTCCATCACCTGTAGGTACACCACCATGCCAGGAGTCATCTATTCTAAAATACTATTAGAATACTGTCAAAGTACCCACATTGCGAAACTACCCAAATTTAGATCTAAAACCATAGATCTAGTAAGCAGAATGTCTGATATTATATCCATATCCTATGTGGAGAAACAACTGTGTGACAACCACAGTATAACCGATCGTAGTATAGGAATTTTACTTCCTACTTTGTGTATGTCATCCAAATACCAGGACATCACACCCTACTACCTTCTTAACAGATCCATCCAACATTCTGATGAACTCAAACCCATGACTGTCACATCAAAACTAGATGATCTATCTCCGCTATATCTGCTCTAGTCTATAAATAGACATAAGCTACTTGCCCACTATGCTTCCGCGGCTCCCACTGACCAGAACAACCCTCTGGCAGAATAATATATACGTGCACTTCTAAAACTAGTTTAGAATGACGCTATACTTAACCTCCTGCCGGGTTTCATAGCCTGGAACAACAGTAGTGTCAAGTCTGGGTAAACAAGAACCTCTCTGTCACCGTCCTTGTGGCTATCGGAGTACCTCTCGGGTGCCTGAGGTTACCCACCATATCTACGGAGTGGCTAATGGAATGTCAAACGTGATTGAATTTATAGGTCCTATTAAATTTTTCGTAATCGTTTGCGGTTCTGGAATCTCTTCCAGTTCTACCATACTCCCACTACTATTTTCTGAAAAATCCATTTTATTAAAAATGTGGCGAGTCAGGAACAATATTACCATTGATCTTCCAGATGGTAGAAAATCAGCCCTCGTCATAGCCTGGGCCAACCCGCAAACTGCCATTACAGAAACGTGCCTTGAGTTATCCGGAGTCTGGTTTTAAGCATAAGCCGGTCAACTCCCCAAAGTTTAACATCGTTAAGATATGAAACATTCTATATCCAATATAAAAACTTTGGCACTTATTTAATTGGAACCAGATTCAAATCATGCTGCTATCTCCAGTGCATATCAACTTTATGGAGAGAGGCTAATCAGCATTACTCAACCTAGGAATGCATCCAATTATGAGTAACCTGAAAGAGAAACAAGTTTCTCAAAACCATCACTATCAACTAAATACCAATCACAAATATCTACATCTTCGATCTCTTTGAAGAATCCCGATACTTGCGACATCTGGTTCTCTACTTTATTCTTATACCCACAACTTCTCAAAACTTAGACCTTGTATTTCTACGAAACACTTGTCTAATAACTAGAGAGTCACAAGTAAACAGAACACGGTATGAGGACCAACCCTTTTGTCCTGATGTACACTGGACAACATACAATACTCTGTATAAGTCAGCTGAGTTGAATAACTCAAAACCTGTGCATCGTAGGTTGAAGACTATACTTATGGTTAAGAACTACTCCGCTGTTCAATGCTCCTTACCCAATCGTCAACTGATATAGGTAAATGTCATCGACATAATATCAAAAAGTTATATCTCACTTTATAAAAATAAACGTACAGATATATCAATTTGAAATTGGTGCATAACAACGGATATTCAAAACCAAATACTTGCCGTCTGGCAAAAACCCAGGCGATTTCCTCAAACATCACTAATTACAACGAATTCCGATATAATGAGGATGATCACCTAATTCCCAATAACTTACTCCCACTCATCATCTGTAAAACCATACAGATGTGAGAATCATACCTGGTAAATGTATACCCTGGAATAAGTATCTAATCGGGAAATCAGTTTTCCTTTAACAATGCACAGTGAAACTGAAACATGAAAATGTTTCGTAGGGGTATCCTGGTATTCCTAGTAATGCCTCTTCCATAATCCAATTCATGACTGTAACCGTATATTTCTTTGCCATCTCTCCAAATCCCTTTATTTGTCTTTATTCATTACCTTCTGTACACCCCTTTAGGCTAAGTGGTTTTCTTCCTTCCCTACCGTTCGGCACCAGCCTATGGTTTGGAAGAAGACTATCTAATAAGCGTAATAGGTGTACCCTCCTAAACCAAGAAGTACTCGTAACCTGAGAGAAGGTGATGATAAAAGACAACTGAATAATAACTTATTCTATTTCTCCCGAACTGGGGAAAAAAAGCAAAGGTGAAATAGGAGTGGCGATGAAGTATGCAGTTTGGTCGTGAATGATAGCAGTCCCAATTTACTTTGCCCTCTTTCTAATCCCTTTATTTTGTCTTTAATTATTACCTTCTATACACCCTACCTAGGCTAATTGGTTTTCTTCATTCCCTACCTTTCGGCACCTGCCTATGGTATGGAAGAAGACTATCCAATAAGCGTAATAGGTGTACTCTCCTAAACCAAGGAGCCCTCGCAACCTGAGAGAAGGTGATGATAAAAGACAACCGAATAAACCAATTTAATTTCTCCTGAACCTGGATCCATCCTCGAAGAAGTCCTTTCGAGTTCGTATATAACCATACGATGGATCTATCCAATGGAAGTGGATGTTCGCAGTGATACTAGGTGTTCTGAGAAATTCAAAGGGTAAAAGAAGGAGCGGCAATGACTTATGCAACTTAGACAATCCAAAAGCCAGTATTTTAAGAAGGTTCGGTCAACTTGGTCACTGAGTCATAATCTAAGGTCGGTCAAAGGTCGCTGCCAAAGAGAGAGAGAAAAGAAACACTCTGCATGCACTCTAACCTAGATCAGAATGGTTATCACTTTATCTAATCAGGAAACCTCGCACTGTACTGTCAAATTCTCCTCCAAACCTGAAAGAAGAATCAATCGGGATCAACCGAAGAGTAAACTAACTCATCAGTGGGAATCGGGATCCAACTCTCATCGCTTGATAACGTGAAGGAATCCACTCATGTTATCACACTCCAGAAGGTATGCGCTTGCCTGCCAAGTTTCAGTTTCTTTAGAAACTCCCGATGTGATTTTTACCCCATGTTCTTATGACCTTGACGAAGGCCAACAAATCATAAGTCACATGTCAAGTTCTACCCGTCATTATCTTGTTAATTCGAACCCACCTGTACATACCCTTGACGAAGGCCAACAAGGTAATACGACTGTCCCAAACCAACTCATCTATCTATGCAACAGAAAAGTAACAAGCAGCTACCATCCACTATGCCTTGACGAAAGCCAACAAACATAGCATGATTACTACGTGCTACCGTCTGAAATGACGGAGGGCTACGGCTGGTTTTTTGCGAAAAACCTTTAACGTAATGAACTTGATCTCGTTGAAGGAACCTGATAGTTTTTTATAAAAATATAGTGGCGAAAACCTTTGCTAAAGAGGTCACTCTCGGTGAAGGGATCTCGGCACTTTCCTCGTAGAATGAGGTGCAGGATATTCCAACTGAATACTGCGATGCAAAACAACAAGTAATCGACTATAGTGAAGTTATTACCCTGACGTAAACTTCTATCCAAGGGATCACTCCTGGTAAAGGGATCTCGGCCCTTGCCTCGTCGAATGAGGTGCAGGATATTCCAATTGAATACCACTATGCAAAACAAAAGAAAACTTCTTTGTAATAACACTTTTTAAAACTGTTCCAACAACATCCAAACAGGTTTTTTTTCCTTTGCATTGATCAAAATCAAAGCAGTCCCATCAATTAATCACACCAGAAAAGAACGAAAATAAAATATACGTATATGCCATCCGCATTCGTCACTGGGTCCCGTCATTACCCGTTAGGTTACTTAACTAACGACAGAGCGGGGACTGGACTAGCGCGGGTGCAAAACATATACAACATCTACTAGTATATATACCAATATACAATAATCGCTCCAGGCGTGATAATATGCAACATTACAGAAAAGTAATAAGCATCACAGAACAATACAGATAATCTGGGATCCCCGGGTTTCACAGAGCCTTTGCTGAAACCCGACGTTCCCCTGGTCGTGTGGATAGCTTGTGCAATGAAAACCTAGACCCCTACGAGTGCGGTAAGTTACCCGTCAAAACCTGAAGCGAGGCAGCCCCCTACAGCAAAGTGAATGAACTCCCCAGCACTTCACGGAATCCGGTAACTTGGGCACCCCTCCTTGGGTCAACCTGTACCCCCTACGAGTGCGGCGAATAGTCTGCCAATACTAGAGTGAGGCCCCTCTGCCTCTTAAAGTCATGAGATGCGGACCCGTTTCCCTCTAGAACCCGGCTATCCGTGCACTCTGTCGCGGGGTAAACCTAGTACAAAAATGAAAAATATGTACAACGGGTACATCGACCTCAGCCCGGTCGTGCCCCAAATGAATATTATACAAACAGGCAATAACGACAGTCCACATGTTGGACGCTCGCCCCGCAATATCAAATGTACAAATAATTCCAAACTGCACTACCATTGCACACTGCTATCCACCACGACAAATCCGCAACCTCACAGCACAACACAGAAGATCAACGCGAATGTCACGTTCGCAAACCCATCTAAAAGGGCTATAGCAATTAGACGCAATTTAACGCTCAAATGACATTCACGGTCAGAGATATAATGTAAGTACTGTAAACTAACAAGTTTAAAATTCCGATCGACAAAACTTCCCGAACTGGGCCCCACGTACATCTGCAGTACTCAAACAAAATCTGGGCCCAAACAAAATATACCAGAAACCATAATTCCCTATGCAAGAGCCCTAGAAGAAATACGGTACACTGAAGCACCAAGCCTGCGGCGGAACCGCGGCGAAACCTTGGCATGTGCGGCGGTTCCACGGCCGTACGGTCGAATTAGTGGCCCAAATTTCTACAGTGTTCTTAAAAAAGCCTGCACGATTTTCTGAGATGCTCAAAATAATTTTTAGACCTTTTTAAAAAATCGACAGAAACTTTGGTCTGAAAATTGCAGTTTTGGAAATCTCATTCGATCGTTGTTTTAAACGCGTTAGAACAAGTTAGAAAAGCTTGATGGCGTGGCTCTGATACCATGTAAGACTATGGTAGCGCCCCGGCCGTCAATCTGACACCAAACGCGGAACAAAAAACTTTTATAACTAGCGCTATCGCATACTATAACACGGATCTTGCCATTAACGTTAAACCAACAAACTGTAAAGAGGTAGAAAGGCTATACCGATCGATCCGAGTTCTTCGGTCTTTAGCAATCATCCCACGCTCCTCGCGGCAACTCCGATCTCCTGTCTCCTCATTGAGGTGGCACCACGTCAATGGATCTTTAAATGGGCTCCCGCCTCTATACCGAGGCAACTCGGTCATCAAGTTTGCTAAAAGAGATGACCAAGATGAAGTAGAGAACGAGTATAATACTTTGTCTCAAACACTCTTTGGTTCTCATCACATGAGAGGGTAAGAGTGGAGGTGGAAGAAGATGCTAGAGTTTGGAAATGGTGAACTCAAGAAACTCAAGAGAGCAAAAGAACTCAAGCATAATAAAACTTCTCTCTTTTTTTCTTCTCATGTGAATAGATGAATGAGGTTCTCATCTTTTATCAAAAATCAAAGAGAAATATCTAATGAAAATATCTCTTCAAATATCTCTTCACAAAACAAAACACATTAATTCCTTAATGACTCACTAGACGACTCATTACATGAGTCATTAGTGAACATTCTAGAATTAATGTGTCATCCATAATGAGTCACCATTTCAAAAACCCAATAATCATTTAAACCAAAATGATTAATCCAAAAAGAAATACATCTTTTAAAATATTCTCGTAACGGATTTCGAAAATACCCCTCGCATGTATATACATACCTGTATCCGTATTCCGACTGAATACGAATACGAGAGACTAAAATATTCCGACTCAATATAATACATAGATCCGGCTTAAACCAAAGCCCACCAGTATTATCTGTCCGAAATATGACACGTGCATAAATGCACGTGCATTTTCGAACCCTGCCATAAAACCATATGACCTCTACAACGTTTCGCCCGAACTTGGGAAACTATCTGTGGCGGACTCTAAAGACTCGTCAGTACCCTGGCAGTTGGTTTAACCACAAGCACGTCAGCGGCACTAGCTGTGTGTAACCGCTGCCCATGTACTGACCTCAAGGGAAGCCGATGAGCGAACTCATCCTGGAACCCTACTAAGTCTATCAGTGACAATATACATACAGTCCGGTCCGTTCGTCTATGAGTATCGCATATCGGGCCTAGGGGGCGGGTAACGTAAGACCCTAAATAGCGGTATAAGTCGTGTCAGAGTGTAGCCCAGAACACCTTGAGATACTACTGGAGTACCTACCGGTAAATCTTCTGTCTCGGCCGAAGGCTATGTGTAATGGCTCTCCTAGACACAGCGTGATCTCACCCCCAATACCGGGAAAGCCGAATCCCCTGCCGATCCGCTCACTTGCCTCCATGTGGCTTGGGACTGTACCTAAAAAAACCTGTTTGCATGACTCCTTTGAGCCGTGGTAGGGTAGAAATCAAAGCACAGTGGGAACTCACACGAGAAAAATGATGACCTCAGGTTGATGAACTAACCTGTATACATGTCACCAGGTAAATGCTATCCGACGCTAGGTATAATACCAACTAGCAGGTTCCCGGCGAGTCCTGTCCGGTGTACTCATAACCCAATGAGCACCTGTATACATCTTAGGTGATCCAACTGACACCAATGGCTTGTGAGACCGGCCACCGCCCCTCGTCGGGGTCTCGACTGTATACACCGGTCTACTCCAGAGTATCGATGCCCTGTCTCGAAACACCCATGACTAGGGACCACTTTTAAGGATTTGCTTATAGACTACCCAACTCTCACGTATATGCTCGCCATCATACTGTTGGTAGTCAAGCAAGATCCTAAAGGCTCTATCAACGTGTAATAGTGATCAGTCACCTGAACCTATACACGACTGATAAAGGCAAACCAGATCGCATACTATCATCTCGAGTAAGACTATCCTACCGGTATTGGTCCTCCTCAATCATTGCAATCACGTGCCTTGGATCCAATAATTGACTTTGAGGGCACTATAACCAACAGTCATACCCTCTACTGGTCCTGGGTTGACCCACAATGAAGTCCATGGAAATCTGCTCCCATTTCCACTCCGGAATGGGTAAAGGTTGCAACTCTCCAGCCAGTCTCTGGTGCTCAGCCTTGACTTGCTGACAAGTCAGGCACCTCGAAACGAAGTCCGAAATATCCCGTTTCATCCCTTCCCACCAGTAAAAGTCTCTCAAGTCACGGTACATCTTGGTGGAACCTGGATAAACGCTAAAGGCCGACTGATGTGCCTGCTCTAGGATCTTGCGTCTCAACCCACCAGTATATGGTACACACAAGCGAGTCCCGCATCGTAGCACACCCTGGTCATCAATCATGAACTCCGAAACTGTACCCTGTCGAACAAGCTCAAGAATCTCGGACAAACGGGCATCACTGGGTTGCGCCTTACGGATACGATCAAATAGTAGTGGATGGGCACGGACATGAGCAAACTGTCCCCCAGTGGAGGTGAACTCGAACTGCACTCTACCATCACACAAGAGCTGCCAATCTACAGAAGACTGATGCTGAACTGCGCTCAACTCGGACAAGCTACCCCTAGGCCTACGACTCAAAGCATCAGCTACCACATTCGCCTTTCCCGGGTGATAAAGGATCTCATAATCATAATCCTTCACTAGCTCCATCCATCGGCGCTGTCTCAGATTCAGATCCCGCTGCTGGAAGATATACTTCAAGCTCTTGTGATCCATGAAGATCTGACACGACTCCACGTACAAGTAGTGTCTCCAAATCTTCAACGCAAAGACCTCCGCGGCCATCTCAAGATCATGAGTGGGGTAATTCTGCTCGTGCTTCTTCATCTGCCAAGAAGCATAAGCAATCACTCTATCGTGCTGTATCAAAACACAACCGAGCCCCACTCGAGAAGCATCACAATAGACAACATAGCAGCCCGATCCAGAAGGTAAAGAAAGAACTGGTGCTGTCGTCAACCGAGTCTTCAACTGCTGAAAACTCTGCTCGCACGCATCGGTCCAAAGAAAAGGAACTCCCTTCCGGGTCAGTCCAGTCAACTGTGCAGCGATACTCGAGAAATCCTATACAAAACGGCGATAATAACCAGCTAAGCCCAAAAAGCTGCGGACCTCAGTCACCGATACAGGTCTGGGCCAAAGATGTACAGCCTTGATCTTCCTCGGGTCTATAAGAATACCATCACCAGTCACCACATGACCCAGGAAGTCAACTCTATCAAGCCAGAATGCGCACTTTGAGAATTTAGCATACAGCTGGTGCTCACTCAATATCTGGAAAGTAATCCTCAAGTGCTGCTCATGCTCCTCACGACTCCTAGAGTAGACCAATATGTCATCAATAAGCACTATAATAAACTGGTCGAGGAACGGCCTGAAAATCCGGTTCATCAGATCTATGAACGCTGCTGGCGCATTGGTGAGTCCGAACGACATCACCAAAAACTCATAGTGCCCATAGCGTCTACGAAAAGCAGTCTTCGGAATGTCATCATTCCGAACCCGCAACTGATGATAACCCGAACGTAAATCAATCTTAGAAAAATGTTTCGCACCCTGGAGCTGATCAAATAAATCGTCAATGCGAGGTAAAGGATACCTGTTCCGGACCGTAACTCGGTTCAACTGACGATAATGCACACATAGCCTCAAACTGTCGTCCTTCTTCTTAACGAACAGAACAGGAGCTCCCAACGGCGAAACACTCAGACGCAGAAGTCCCAAATCAAGCAACTCTTGCAATTGATCTTTAAGCTCTATAAGCTCTGCCGGAGCCATCCGATAAGGCGGTATAGAAATAGGCTCCGTGCTCGGAATTAGATCAATGCAGAACTCTATATCGCGCTCTGGCAGCAACCCAGGTAACTCATCGGGAAAGACATCGGGAAACTCTCGCACGGTAGGAACCTGGTCTAACGAATCCACTGTGGCTCCAGTATCATGAATGAACGTCAAGAATCCCCGACATCCCTTCCTCAAAAGCCGACTAGCGCAAATGACAGAAATCAAACTGTGAGGGGCGGCACCACGGTCCCCCTGCACAACAAACACTGACTCGCCCGGAAAACAAAACCTAACTGTCTTTTCTCGGCAGTCCACGAACGCGTAGCAAGTAGCTAGCCAGTCCATGCCTAGCAGAACGTCGAAGTCCAACATCTCAAGAAGGATCAAGTCGACGGACAGATCTCTGTCACCAATACGGACAGCACAAGACCGGAACACGTGTCGTGCAACAAACGACTCTCCCACAGGAGTAGTCACGACAAGCGGCTGATCTAGCAAACACGACTCACGGCCTAACCTCGGCATGAAGTGCGTAGAAACATACGAATGCGTAGATCCCGGATCGAAAAGAACATGTGCATCATAAGAGCATACAGAAAGGGTACCTGAAACCACAGCATTGGACGCCTGAGCGTCGTGGTGATTCAAGGCAAAAACCCGTGCCTGCCCTCTACCGGCTACTGGCTGCCCTCTGCCTCCGCCACCTCGACCTCACGGCACAAAACTCCCGCGACCACGACCTCTCTGAACAGGAGTCTGACGCGGCGCAACAACAGGAATAAGAGGCAACGCTCTCTGAGGCGGAGAAGGTGGTAAGGTAACCTGGGGTACCGCTAGCCCTCTCTGATGCGCCACGGTGCAATCCCGAACAAGGTGATGTAGACTGCCACACTTAAAGCACCCATAAGACGGTCGCTGGCCCTCCTGGGAGTAAGAGCTAAATAACTGTCCCCGTCCCACATCTCTGCTACTCCCTGAGTCTGAAAGAAATTCGCCTCTGCGTGCAAACCTCGGTCTCCGTGCCGGTACATCCGTACGAGTCCTCTTCGGTTCCGGAACAATCGATGACTCAGCTAGACGCTCCTCCACCAATTGGGCTGCATCCACAACTGCCGCATATGTGTCGCAATGCTGAATGCTGATGGCTAGGAACAACTGGGTAAGCAGGCCTCGAACAAACCTCTTCACCCTCATCTCCTCAGTCGCCACCAAGTACGGAGCATACACAGATAGCTCGGTAAATAGTACATCATACTCAGATACCGTCATCCCCGGAGTCTGATGTAACGACTCAAGTTTGCACGCTCGCGCATCCCTGATGCTCGATGGAAGAAAACGGTCGAGAAACGACGTCACAAACTCACCCCAGGTCATAGGTGCAAGACCTACGGCTCTGCCCCTTTCCAAGGACTCACACCACTTCTGTGCCAGACCCTCCAGACGAAAACTGGCAAACTCTACCCATCTCTCATCGGAGCATCGGAGTGAACGACAAATCTTGGCCATCCGGTCGATGAACGACTGTAGATCCTCAGTAACATCTATGCCAGTAAACACCGGAGGCCTCAGCCTCATAAACTATGTCAGTGACACGGTAATAACTTCCGGAGCTGTAACTACGACTGCCGGAACGGTAGGTACCATCATGGTCCCTACAACGGGTGGAACAACCGCCTGCCCCTGTGCTCGAATGGTCTATACTAAAGTCCCCATCATCTGGCGCAGGTCCTGCATACCAGCTCCAATCATAACAATATGCTCCGGTACAACAGGCATACTGCCCTGGTCAGTCTTCGCCTCTGACGAGTCAACTCTGACCTCGCGGCCGCTCTCTGTGCCCTCGTAGTCTTCGGCAGCATATAGGCTAGAAATTGAAACAAGATTCGATAAGGACACAGAAATCGAATCACAAAGATGTAACAATCACGGAAGTAATATCAATCAATAGGTCCTAAGGTCACTTAGGCGGAGTACCGTGTCGTAAGTATGCCGCGGAACACACACGTTACGTCACTCTGCTTAAGCTACCTACTCCATCATACCAAGGTCACCCTACACTCCGAAAGGTAAAACCTAGCGCAGTGATACCAACTTTGTCACGACCCAATCTTTGGCCCGTAACCGGCACTTAAACTACGTAATGTCTACAGGCGTACGCAACATAAGTAAGACGAAACCCAGAAATCTAAACCACCCAAAACTAGATCAACGGAGAAAACATAGTTTTAAACATTCGGAAATTTTCAAGTAAAAATCTTTAAGTTTAGTTTTCGTTCTTAAAAATTTCGGCAGTACCTCATTTGTAAAAACTAGCCCCGAAAACGGGTACAACATAGATAAAATATAAAGCATCCTAAATGGGAGCAAAATCACGCCCACCGGCGGAGACAATTACCACAACATGTATACGACGCCGAAGCGACGAAATATCAAAGAAAAGACTGCAATAAGTAGTAAACTTTTCAAACAAAACCGGCTCCCACGAGCACGGCACCCAAAGTCACCAAAATAATACAACACCGAATCCTCACAAGTCGTCTCTAAGTCATATGCAGACAGTGGTAGATGGAGAATACTAGATTGAACAAAAAGATATACAATTTACAAGCAGATAACCGCAAACCCACCTAAAAGCAAAGGCCTCACTGCCTAACGTAGCGGTATCCGCAAAAGTAGAGATGATAAGACGCCCTGCCGCGACTACTCTGAGAGTAAGTCGTGCAAAACACTGTGGCACAATAGGGGTGAGTTGCCAACTCGTGAATAGTAATCAACATCATACTGTAAATGCAAGTATGCACGAATAGCGATTAATCTATCACAAGTTATCCGATAGCATAAGTATGACAATATGAATATGCAACTATCATGTAAAGGTACATCATCAGGGTACTACAACTACATGAAACAATGCATATCAAGAATAATCTTGAGTGTGTGGGATGATATAATAAAATCTCATGCAAAATCATCAGCATGGAAAACACCAGTGTCCCTCACTGACAAATCAAATCCCCAAATCCTCAGGCACCGCATCCACAGATCGGCCCTCACATCCTGTAAGTCTCATGGAACCTGAGTGTCAAATATCGACACCCGAAACATCATGAAAACATATCCCTGTGTGTATATATATATATGTATATAAGTATGAGGATATCAACCCCGTATGTCCACCAACGATACATAAAAATCATGAAAAACCTGAGTGTCTAACACCGACACTCGAAACATCATGAAACCCGTGTCTAGCATCGACACGTAAATCCTCATAACTCAGGCGCTGTCACCACGACTGGCCTTGACGATATGTCATACATCACTCCGGTCGGTATCCCCACGATAACCGCCGAGTCTAATAAAATCACCGGTAGGTAGTGGTCTCTCTGCCAGGCTTATCGTCTACACCACGAAATCACCACTCGCCCCGGGGTACCATACCGGGTCCACCATGTACCCGCAGACGGTGCCTCCCACTCCTCGAATCGGGTATAACAAGACAAATCTCAGAACTAAGAAATCACATGGTGGACGCACTGAAATATCATAATAAGAGAAACCGGGTTTTCAAATAATACATAGTTTTCTTGAAATACCCCTACGGTTCTCAAATCCATAAATCATATGAAATCCATATCTCAATGCGTAAATCCATGAAAAAATGATATATGCAACATAAACAACAATATGAGCATATCAAAGGAAATCCGTTCTTTTAAATGAATCTATCTTTAACTTATATCTTGCGGTTCCCAAAATCCTCCGAAAATAAATGCAGCATCATATGAGATGTACATGTAATTGTAGCAAGGTTTAAGTATCTACATGTATTTCATAAGCATAATAGTCAATGTCTCAATATTCCAGGTCAAAACAATACCATCTAGGGTAAATACAACTATAGCAAAATATGTGGGTGTACATGTCAATATGTATGCATGATGTACAGATAGCCATAGCAGGGTATACATGAAATGGAATAAGCGTCACTAGCTCAACTATCCCAGCCCAATGCAGTATCACGTATGTATATGGGTTGTGCGTGTCATGGCAATTACTGACGGTGTGAGTGTAGCATACAATTTAGTGCTCGTGCAACATGAACCATCAGTAATGTGTTATATCTAAAGGTACAAGCCAAGGTACAACAGATAATACTATGCAGTGACATTCATATGAAATTAACTGATATGCAATAACATGCAGCTATCCTATCATATCTGCCCCGACGCATAACGCCATACGGGCGATTTCCCCGTAGATGTTAAATCTGCTCACAAGTGGTCTCCAGCTATGAAAATCCGACCACCTGCTACCCCTTGTTCGCAGCGTCAGAAATCCCCGCTTGCGACGCTATAATTTCACAAACACATGAACAGAGCAAAATTCAAAAATCGACCAATATAACGTAAAACTACGTTTTAAAATAACGCAACAACACTAAACTAACTCACGAGTGTCCGTCTAGTAGCTAACGTGCGTGACGATACCACAAAACCAAACTGAGTACAGCAGTTGCGCAAGATCACGATTCGTGTTGGATTACGTAACACGCGGATTTTAAACACTATATTATAGGAAAATGATTCCAGATTTTTCATACTGCTATTACTAAAAAAGTAAACGGTACCAAACACCCCTAAACCACTGCAGTCAACTACCCACAAAAACCAAACCCCAACACCTCCCTATATAGCCGACGTCCCCGGAATTCATCAAAGGGTCGCCAGCCGAGGCCGGTGGGTTGGGTCATGTGTCTCCGGTGGAGTCTTAGGTTAACTAGTACAATCACTACAATATTGTTTAGTCACCCAGTAAAAATTCCAGGTCGAAGCAGATCCCAGAAACTCAACAAGACACAAAAGAATACGATATTGCACTAATTGATATCTAACGTGTTCTAAACAATATCCAACGAGCTACACATCATAAAAACTTCTTTTACACAGATTAGGGATTATACCTAACAACCCTCGCTCCTAAGATCCAAGCATTCCTAGCTCCAAGTGAGCAAGAAGCAAAAACCAAGACTTGATGTATATTTTGTGATATATTTTGAAATTTTGGAGAATTATGAGTTTGGATTGATGCAAAAATGGAAGGGAATGATCAAGAGCAGAAGGGGGAGGAAGGATCTCGGCCAAGTGAGGAAGGGGAGGGTTTTGTGTGGAATTTCCTAGCAATTTCTAGTGATTAATGCTCATAAATGCATTCACACACACATATGCATGCACCTCACTCAATTCTTTTCTTTTTCTTTAACTTTAAAACTAAAACCCATACAAATATCTAGATATTAAAAGAAGGGTTTTATTAACTCAACTTGATTTACTTGCAATGATTTCAAAGAAGGAAATTTCCCAATTTCCAATATGTCAAATACCACATTAAAATAATATTAAAATTGGGAAAAATTCTAATTGAACCAAAACGTCCCATATACCCCCAAAACTCGTGCAATAGCTTTATTTTAGCTAAACTAGGTGCTGCCAAGTCTATATGGACGTTTGAACATAGTCGGGTTAAAACGGAAAAATTCGCATAAGGATTTCTAAAACGTTACAGGTAGGTGGGTTCACTTGTATCGTGGCCACCATTGTATTCATTTATTTTCAGTTGTATCTAGTAAAAATTCCATCAACCAGACTTGTATATTATTTCAGACTTAGAAAACCAGTTGCTATTCTTTCGGCCTTAGAGTCGCACGTTGTATTATTATGGGTTTTCATGTTGTTTTGAGTTCCCTTTTGAGTTTTGATCCTCGCCCTTCAGCATTGTATATTATATTGCTTGCGTGGTTGTGACCGTCGATTGACGAAGAGCTAGCTCCTACTTAGGGATGCTTTTTATCATTTCGTATACTATTCATATTGTACCCCGTTTGGGGCCAGTTTTTACAAAGGAAACTCTGCCGAAATTTTTAGAAAAGATTTGATGTTTTAAAAACGCATACTTCGGCTTATGCTATTTAAACCACTTGCTTTAAAACAAGTTTTCTTTCACTTACTATTTAAAATGGTTTAGATTTCTGGGATTTTTGGCTTACTTCAATTAGATGGGGTCCTGTAGATTTCATATGATTCAAGTGCCAGTCACGTGCCATTTCGGGTCGTGACAAAGTTGGTATCAGAGCGCTAGGTTAATCTTGGTTTAACTATGCGAAGCCTAGGGCGTTTGTATATGTATGGAATCTAGGCTTGACCTTACGAAACTTAGACTTAGTCAAGAGGGTATTAGACCCGAACTTTCGTCACGTAGGTTGACCTTGGTTGATGGAGTAGGTGACTTAATGAGAGTGACGTACTGTGTGTATGTTCCGCGGCATACTTACGATACGCTACTCCGCTTGAGAAGCCTTAGGATGTATTCCTTTCACAGTATTATATGTTAGTTATATGTATGCCCTAGAGGCCATTACTGTACATTGGATGTATTTTGTAGTGGATGCGGGGACATATATAGGAAGGACTTTCTCGCTCGACATGATAGTATGCTATCTGGTTGCTCTTTACCTTAACGTGTACATTGATTGTCTCTCTGATACATGTTGGTAAAGCCCTTAGGATGTGTACTTGACTACCTGGACTATGATGCAGATCATACTAGTGGGGACAGATAGTCTATAAGTACATCCTTCAAAGTCCCTAGTCGTGGGTATATCGAGACGGGGCATCGATATACCAGAGTAGACTAGCGTATACCTTCTCGACCCATACAGATGGGCAATGGATGATCCCATATCCATTGGTGTTTGACATCAGAGATGATATACGGGTGCTCAGTAGAGACTGGGTACACTGGACGGACTCACCGAGAACTCCCAGATGGTATTATACCTTACGTCAGATGGCAGTTCTCTGGTGACACTGGTACAGAGTAGTCTGTTGACCCGAGAACGTCATAGAGTCTTGTGTGGTTCCTACTGTGCTTTGATTTTCACCTTACCACGTCCAAGAGGGCGTGCAAAACGGTGGCTTTTGGGTACAGTCCCGAATCACATGGAGGCAATGAGCGATAGGAGGGGATTCGTCTCTCCCGGTATAGGGAGTTGATGTTGCGCTGTGTTCGATTGGCTATAACCGGAAATCCCTGGCCAGGGTTGCTGAGATTTACTGGTAAGTGTTACTAGTAGTTTCTCGAACTGTTATAGACCTCATATCGACACGACTTATCGAGCTATTGGGGTCTGACGTTTACCACCCCTAGGAAAGATATGTGACATATCAGACGATCAGACCGGACTGTACGGTAAGTGTTACTGGTTGGATTCACAGGAGTGTGAGCGGGCTTGCTCGTCGATCTTCTGATCGCTCAATACCCGGGTGGCCGTTACGTTTAGCAGACCGCTTGCGGCTTGTGGGTGTTTGATATGATCATCACCTGCTGCCGGCGTATTGACGAGTCTTTAGAGTCCTACACAGAGGTTTCCTGGCTCAAGCGAAACGAAATAGGAGCGCATATGAGATATGTGCGGGACCGAGAATAATGCGTGTATGTGATACCGTATTTCATTCTCGCGATGAATGTATCGATTGGTTGTATGCGATATAACCTAGTTATCGAATCAAGGGTTGATTCGATAAGCCGATACATTGGATATTAGTCGGTTGTATGCGATATGACCGGATCGTTAAATCAAGTGTTGATTTAATGATTTAATGCATAATTATATATTTGATATATTACTTTGCATTAACTAGTATTGGTTCACTTTAAATGGTTTTTCTCACTTGTTCGTGCACATTGTATATGTGATATATTTTCGTGCACAAGTTTGTATCATGTTTGATGATACATGCTTATTTGGTTAAGTGTAAAGAACTAAACCGTGGTTAAATTGATGAATAGGGTTTTCTTTTTCTTAATCATTTATTTATTTATTTATCATAATATGATCTTCTTCTTGAAGAAAAAGCTTGCCTCATCAATGCCAACTTGATGAAAAGAGTGAGAAATCCAATTCTATAGTGAACCCACCTCCTATTTCTTCATCCTCTACCTCTTGCCAAGTAGTATAGGGTGTTTCCTTCACAAGTTTTCTTGACTTGGTGAAGTTGGAGCTTGATCTAGTGATGCCTCGACGTAGATCTTCTTCGGCATCGTCGTCGATGACCTAGCCCGCTTTTTCTCCGATGAAGGCTAGAGTCATGGTTCGATTTGGACAGCGGAGGGGACATCATCACGGAGCTATGGAGGTGGAGCACCGGATCTATAAAGGTTGTATTTCCGTTCTCTTAGTAAAGTAGTTTACTAGTTCTTGTATCGCCTAGATTTCTAGTTAACGATCCGTAGTCTAGGGTTTCTCGGCACCGTAAATTTTGAAATTGGCATGGTTGATGCCTTGTGAGACCTTTTGAGAGTGCTTAGGAACCCTACAGTGGTATCAGAGCCTAGCTAGAGCCTTAGGCGACGCGTAGACGAAGTTTGAAACCCGATCGACCCGAAACCCTAACATCAAAGTGCTCTCTGGACTTTTTCTAAAAATTGGGTTTTTTCCAGATTAAAAATTCTTAAAAAATTCATCAGGAAAAAATAAGAATTACGATGCAAAATTTTTCGAGTGAAGCTGCTATAGTGCGGCGGAACCGCGGCAGAAGCTTGGCTTCTGCGGCGGTTCCGCGGCCAATATATCTTATCACTGTTTAATTTTTGCACAGTAATTCATGTTTTCAGGTGTTGAGTTTTCTGGGAATTTTTAATATTTATTCAAGAGTTGAATTTTCTGGGATTGTTTTGGGGATTCGATGAATCGATCGGATTATTTAACTTTGTCTATTTGGCTTTCCGGATAATTTTTGAATATGTTAAAAAGTTCGACCGGATATAAATACCCAATTTTTCCCTGTCGGAAAATTTCCAAGTGTTGGATTTTTCCGTGGTTTAAAGACGTTCTGAGTAGTGCAAGTAACGCGATGGTCCCTCTAGAAGACAACAAACCTTAACTCGATTATGTGACCGTCTTGAACTGCCCTTTGAACCTTCGGGTTTGGGGCAGTACGGCGTGCCACATGTGAGGCGTTGGCTTGACCCTTCTACGGCTGGACCGTTGGTACTGAGGCACGAACTGAATGTTTTTAGACCTATTTCGTGAGTTGAGCTGTTTCGGGAAAACTTGGATGTTCGATTGTTCGATCGGAAAGTTTAACATTTTCTATTTCATCTGGAATGGGATACAATAATTGGAATTCACAAGCAGTTATGTGATAACTGAATGAATGTTATAAACATAGCAGTTTAGTCCCACTTGATCGGTTGCCACGGAATTTTGATGAGATCAAAAGTCCGTCGCAATCACGTAGCGTACGCGGATACTCGCCGGGTAAACTTAAAAGACAGCCTCACCCCATAGCCCCGACCAAGTGACTGTAGGAGAACCCCGTCGCCGAAAGCATCCATTCGGGTGCTCGCGGCAGCGGTGTTCCGCCTTGGTGCACTTTGTCGACGGTATCGGGGGTGCGGCCGTCTACTAAAGTTTGCGACGAACATTCGATCAGGATGTTGGGAATCTTGTTGAATTTCCCGACTTGATATTGAAAAGTGTTTTCGATTTTGAGACTAAAATGCGGGGTTTATAATTGTTAGGCATGCGATGTCTATGGAATTCATTTGATTAGGCATGCGATGTCTATGCATGTTGCGGATTCCAACTGTTGTAGTTTTACACTTTCTTTTCTGTGACCGTAAGTGTAATATGTGATATCGCCGGTTTCGTTGCTATATGTCAACGACAATTGGGATGGACATATTTACTTACGTTGATGACATGTGATGTTATGTGTTGCTGGATATGTTATATTGGATCGTCGTGTTTGAATAGCCGGGGGTTTTTATGTGAGATGGGTGTTTTTCATTTTCATTCATGTAAAAACTTGTATGTAATATTCTTTTATTGGGACACTTCCACGTTGCGGAAGATGTCACCGTTTGTATATTATTTACTTTTCCGCACTAGGATAGACCCAAGGAGGGGAGCACAAGTAACCGGGTTCTGGAGTCCAGAGGGAGACCAACTCGAGGAGTCGAGTCCGGGTCTCCTAACTCCAGAATTGGTAGGGTTGCTTGCCGCTCTCGTAGGGGTCTAGGGGTGTGGGTTTGGCTATTCATCACGATCGTGGAATCCGTGTTTTATACTGGCTCGTATTGAAAACACGGACGTCCTAGAAAATCCAATATTTCATATGATTCTTCTGCTGCGATATCTGTGATGTGATCATGTGATGTTCTGTGATAGATACAGTATATAGTACATATGATATATTATATAGATGTTACTTATGTTTTACACCCGCGCTAGCCCTGCCCCGCTCTGTCGTTAGTTACCTAACCTAACGGTGCACAAGGGGACATCGAGGCGAATGCGGATGGCATAAGTGTACGTCGTATTTATCTGTGATGTTTAAGTACTTAAATGATGGGACTTCATTAATGTGATTAATGAAAGAAAAGAAACCTAAGATGTTGTAGAATCGAATTTCAAAATAAAACAGGTAGCTACAGTTCTTGCTTTTTACAGCGGTATATATGATATATCCTGCACCTTATTCGATGAGGAAAGGACCGAGATCCCTTCACCGGGAGTGACTCCTTTAGCAATAACTGGCAGATGCTACACACTCGGTTTGTCTTTTGATTGCTTTTAAGAGTTTTGCTTTGCACAGTGATATATATGATATATCCCGCACCTCATTCGACGAGGAAAGGACCGACGATCCCTTCACCGGGAATGACTCCTTTAGCAAAACTAGAAAAGCCTCAAAAGCACTCCATTTTAAAATTATTTGATTCTACAACGATATCAAGTTCATTACGCAATAGGTTTTCAGAAAAACCTGTCGTAGCCCTCCGTCATTTCAGATACGTACTAGTTAGTATTCGTGCTGCGGTTGTTTGGCCTCCGTCAAGGCGTAGTGTACGGTAGCTAACTAGTGCTTATCTGCTAGCATATGATGCGATTGGATTACGGTATTCGTACGGCGTTGTTTGGCCTCCGTCAAGGGTCGTGCGGGTGGGTTTAATTCAATCAGGAAATGACGGGTTGAACTTGGCTAGCGGACTATGGGTTGTTTGGCCTCCGTCAAGGTCATAGGACGCTAGGGGCAAAATATTATCGGGAATTTCAAGTGTTGAAATTTGCAATGAGATTGCATACCTTCTATGAGATAGTTGGATCCCGATACCCGCTGCGAGTAAGAGTTACTCCTGGGAGAGTTTTATACATTACAATTAGCCGATCAAGTAGGTGTCTAGAAAGGTGTCAACGGGGTTACGCCTCTGGGAAAACGAGGTTTACATTAATTAGGTTCGTGCGAAAGCACGGGGGACCTCCCTCAAAGTACCGACACTGGCCTGGCTGAAAGATTGGCGAACTTGTAGTGTGTAATTAATCCCGGCTACTCTTTCCTTTTAGGGTTTGAAGAAAGATTTGATAAAAAGCAATGGGAGCCACCCTGATTAGATAAAATAATAACCAATCTATTCTTGCAAGAGCGCACGCTGAGTGTTTTCTTCTCTCTCTCTCCTAGTAGCGACCATATCACGCCTTAATCAAGATAATAATACGGATTATTGACCGAACCCGCTTGTTATACTGAGCTGGGGAATGTTGGTCCCGCTCCAACTTATAATTGTTATAAGACAGAGCAGGAAATTGGGGATTACCAGAATTCCCTTGCCGCCCAAACGAAGAGAGTGCATGCTGATGCATCATCTTCGGGTGTGTTCTTTATGGAGAACTGTTTCTCAGTATCCTTTACGTCCTGGGTATGTGATACCGGATCAGGATCCCGCATATGTAATATGTTACATGGGCTACAGATAGGTAAAGAACTGAGAACGGGTGATAAGTTTCATGAGGCAGAAAACGGGGCAAGTGTTGCAGCCAAGTCTGTTGGTCACTGTCACCCTGTATTACCAATACATTGATTCTGAACGAATGTTATTAGATACCGAACCTGATATACAAAATCATATCAGTCTCTTTATCAGTAAAGAAATGATAAAATTTTGTATTGTTGGATAATGTTTTGAACATTTCCTATATCAAAAGTTGATTGGTTCAGGCACGTTATCTAAAAGCATTGATGTTCTAAATCAAACAACGGTTCTTAGTATACAGAACACAAACAAGAGGAAGAGTTCAGAACTGAACGAATCCTTCTTGAGGTATTGTAGACTAGGTCAGATCAATGTGACCCGACTAGCTAGAGTTACATAAAGATGCATATTTAAATTAGTTTGAATTTACATCTTGTGAAACTCGCCAGTCATGTCACAAAGATAAAATGACCATAGCTCCGTTTATTGGAAACAGAGAAAGAGTTATGTAAACTCTTGGGATGATACATGTTGATGTATGTAGGTCCCCTGTCTACACATGCCAAGACCGGTTCTTTGTACTTCATTACATTCTCTGATGATTTCTCAAGATTCAGACCTATGTTCCTGTTGAAACACAAGTCCGAACCTTTTGAGATATTCACAGAATATAAGTTAGAAGTAGAGAACCAATAACAGGTATAAGTATTATGTCCTTTGATGAGATCGAGGAGGAGAATACTTGAGCACGGAAATCCTGGATTATTCTAAAGGAGAATGAGATTCTATCTCAGCATTACTCCTCCGTATACACCATAGCACGATGGTATAACGGGGCGGAGCAATAGCACCCTATGTGATATGGTGTGCTCTATGATGAGTACTACTGAGTTACCTTTTTCCTTTTGAGAGTTATGCACTTGAGAAGCTGCGTACCTATTGAATAGGGTTCAAATCAAATCAGTTGCCTGCCACTTCATATGTGATATGGAAAGGGAAGTGCCCATATCTTAAGATGGTTAAGATTTGGGGTTGTCCAGCCTATGTATAAAAGCAAAATCCGGACAAGCTCGAGGCAAGGTCTGTAATGTAGAACTGGAAAGCCTCCAGCTATACAAAACTGCAGCTGAAGATTTGACAAAACCAAAGGATTCAATAGTTACCAACGAACCTCAGCCTCTCCGCCGATCTAGTAGGGTTCCTCACCCACCTGAGAGATATTTCGGTTTCTCTATGACAGTGGGAGCGAGGATTGCATCAAGAGATGATGACCCAACTAGTTTCGAGCTGGCCATCAGGAGTGAGACTCTGTAAGAATGGCTGGATGCTTAGTGATCTGAGATGGAATCCTTATACACCAACAAAGTATGGACTTTGGTTGCTATATCTGAAGGGTTAAATCCCCATCAGGAGCAAGTATATCTTGAGAAGATTACTTGGTGTAGATGGAAAAGTTGAGACTTTCAAAGCTAGACTTGTTAAAGGTTTTCGTCATTGACCAGGCGTGGATAATGATGAAACCTTTTTCCAGTATCTATGCTTAAGTCCATCCAGATTCTACTTGCCACGGCTACATACCATGACTACGATATCTGGTGGTTGGGTGCCATGACTGCTTTTCTAAATGATGTTTTAGAAGAGAACGTCTATAAGTACACAGCCAGAGGGCTTCGTAGACAGTGGGAGCAGCGGAAACGTGTGCAAGATGTTTTATAGGATAAAGCAGGCATCGCGGAGTTGGAACATCTGTTTTGATGTGGTAGTCAAAGAGTTTGACATCATCAAAATGGTAGATGAACCTTGTATAAACAAAAAGGTAGTAGGGAGTATGGTGACGATCCTCGTAGAGTACGTGGATGACATACTCTTGATAGGGAAGGAGTTTCCTATGCTACGCTCGATCAATCTTCGCTTATCACAATGATTCTCCACATAGGATCAAGATGATACCTCATAAATCCTGAGTTTTCATCAATGAGATAGATGTTATTTGGGTGTTAGAATACTTGCTAGCTGTAGTGAGATGGTATCAGTTGATCCTGGGGAGAATCACTGGAAGGGTTCCAGGGTGATAAAGACGACTGAATGTCAGTCACAGGCATTGTCTTTACCCTCAGTAAAGGGACGGTATGTTGGAAGAGTTCCAAGCTAGATACCGTGGCATACTAGACGATAAAGGCAGGATACATCGCTACTTAAGATGCTACCAAAGAGGCAGTCTGGGTGTATATTAGTTCATGAGATGAACTTTGTTCCTCCCATTGTGTGACAATGGAGTTGTGGCTTATGCCAAGGAACGCCGGTCCCATCAGTGATCCAGACATATTCTAAGGCAGTATCACCTAATCATGGAGATAGTTGATCTCCAGGGTGATCGAGGTAAGGAGAGTTGACTCAGAGGACAACACGGCGGATCCACTCACAAAGGCCTTTTCCCAGAAAGAGACTTTTATGGGATGGTTGTGTATGAGATACTACAACCACTGCTATCAGATGGCCCTAGTGCAAGTGGGAGATTGTTAGTTATATGTATGCCCTAGAGGCCATTACTGTACATTGGATGTATTTTGTAGTGGATGCTGGGACATATATAGGGAGGACTTTCTTGCTCGACATGATAGTATGCTATCTGGTTGCTCTTTACCTTAACGTGTACATTGATTGTCTCTCTGATACATGTTGGTAAAGCCCTTAGGATGTGTACTTGACTACCTGGACTATGATGCAGATCATACTAGTGGGGACAGATAGTCTATAAGTACATCCTTCAAAGTCCCTAGTCGTGGGTATATCGAGACGGGGCATCGATATACCAGAGTAGACTAGCGTATACCTTCTCGACCCATACAGATGGGCAATGGATGATCCCATATCCATTGGTCTTTGACATCAGAGATGATATACGGGTGCTCAGTAGAGACTGGGTACACTGGACGGACTCGCCGAGAACTCCCAGATGGTATTATACCTTACGTCAGATGGCAGTTCTTTGGTGACACTGGTACAGAGTAGTCTGTTGACCCGAGATCGTCATAGAGTCTTGTGTGGTTCCTACTGTGCTTTGATTTCCACCTTACCACGTCCAAGAGGGCGTGCAAAACGGTGGCTTTTGGGTACAGTCCCGAATCACATAGAGGCAATGAGCGATAGGAAGGGATTCGTCTCTCCCGGTATAGGGAGTTGATGTTGCGCTGTGTTCGATTGGCTATAACCGGAAATCCCTGGCCAGGGTTGCTGAGATTTACTGGTAAGTGTTACTAGTAGTTTCTCGAACTGTTATAGACCTCATATCGACACGACTTATCGAGCTATTGGGGTCTGACGTTTACCACCCCTAGGCAAGATATGCGACATATCAGACGATCAGACCGGACTGTACGGTAAGTGTTACTGGTTGGATTCACAGGAGTGTGAGCGGGCTTGCTCGTCATCTTCTGATCGCTCAATACCCGGGTGGCCGTTACATTTAGCAGACCGCTTGCGGCTTGTGGGTGTTTGATATGATCATCACCTGCTGCCGGCGTATTGACGAGTCTTTAGAGTTCTACACAGAGGTTTCCTGGCTCAAGCGAAACGAAATAGGAGCGCATATGAGATATGTGCGGGACCGAGAATAATGCGTGTATGTGATATCGTATTTCATTCTCGCGATGAATGTATCGATTGGTTGTATGCGATATAACCTAGTTATCGAATCAAGGGTTGATTCGATAAGCCGATACATTGGATATTAGTCGGTTGTATGCGATATGACCGGATCGTTAAATCAAGTGTTGATTTAATGATTTAATGCATAATTATATATTTGATATATTACTTTGCATTAACTAGTATTGGTTCACTTTAAATGGTTTTTCTCACTTGTTCGTGCACATTGTATATGTGATATATTTTGGTGCACAAGTTTGTATCATGTTTGATGATACATGCTTATTTGGTTAAGTGTAAAGAACTAAACCATGGTTAAATTGATGAATAGGGTTTTCTTTTTCTTAATCATTTATTTATTTATTTATTTGGAAAAGATTAGAAATGAAATGGTTGCAAGTTTAGTTTTTTCTTTGAAGCTTCATGAAGCTTTGACTATGTGACCATTTTGTCTCATGCTTAACCCTAACAACTTCATTTAACCTTAGTTTAGTCTCTACACTTGACCATGGTTATTATGATGATAAGTATTCTTTTTCTTTTCTTTTTAATAAACTTATCATAATATGATCTTCTTCTTGAAGAAAAAACTTGCCTCATCAATGGCAACTTGATGAAAAGAGTGAGAAATCCAATTCTATAGTGAACCCACCTCCTATTTCTTCATCCTCTACCTCTTGCCAAGTAGTATAGGGTGTTTCCTTCACAAGTTTTCCTGACTTGGTGAAGTTGGAGCTTGATCTAGTGATGCCTCGACGTAGATCATCTTCGGCATCGTCGTCGATGACCTAGCCCGCTTTTTCTCCGATGAAGCCGATGCTAGAGTCATGGTTCGATTTGGACAGCGGAGGGGACATCATCACGGAGCTATGGAGGTGGAGCACCGGATCTACAAAGGTTGTATTTCCGTTCTCTTAGTAAAGTAGTTTACTAGTTCTTGCATCGTCTAGATTTCTAGTTAATTCCTAGGCACTCTCAAGAGGTCTCACAAGGCATCAACCATGCCAATTTCAAAATTTACGGTGCCGAGAAACCCTAGATTATATTCATTCATGATCTATCCACATCGATATCGGTTTATGATTTTCTACCACGATGGTATAGACAGAGAGAGCTGCGGCTAGACTTGCGGTCAGCACAAGATCGTCACGGACGAGGACTGACCAGGGCGTGATTCTAAGGACACGCGATTGCATAGAGGTGTCATTTTATTTTGTTTTCGTGCCATGAGCGTTTGATGGATCGCTTTTACGAGATTTCTCGGACGTGCAGATCAGCACCAGAGGATCAGGCTACTGCTAGAGGCCAGGCAGAATGTGATGACCGTCGATGAACCGATTAATTGATGATTGAGGCACTGTTCAGCGTGCGGACAATGAGCCAGTTGTTGCTTCGAATGAAGAGATATCGCCCCAGATGTTTGGAGCTATTGCCGCACGGGTTGTACTTAGAGATATGATAGAAGATCGCTAGTCACCCATGGAGGAAGGACTAGGACATGTGATTCGTTGCCTACCCCGATGCGAGCTCATCAGATTGATTGATTCCAGCTAGAGACGACTTCACACAGGTACGTTGGGAGTCGATAGAGACGATCGAATGTCAGAAGCCTATTTTCCAAGTTTAAAGTATTCAGAGACAAATGCAAGTAATGCTATGTACCCTCTAGAAGAATGAAACCCTAACTCGACATAATGACCATGAGAACGCTTTGAAAACTTAGGGTTTTCGGCAGTTCAGCGGTGCCATTAGTGAGGCTTGGGTTTGCCCTTCTACGGTTGGTCCACAGGTACCGTGGCATGAACTGGAATACTATTAAACTGTACCTAAGATGTTGAGCTCTTGGGGGATTATGAGGTTTTGACGAATCGATCGAATGGTTCGACATCTTTCGGATATCATGTGATAGGATGCGTTGCTTGGGAGACTCCAGATACGAGTATAGCCGTTGGAGCGCAGTCCATGCAGCCACAAAGTGACGAGTCCGAAACAGTCGACATTAGAGAAAAGTGGAGTAAGAGGTTCGTACGAGATCTTGATGGGATGACGTTCCACTCCGTCGACATCGAAGATGTGACACGCATACAGAGGCGTTATAAAAGGATATATCTTCCAGAAGGAGTCGCGATGAGTATACAGCCGTTCCGGAAAAAGAAACAGATTTTGTAAAGGTTGAAAACTTCCAAACAGTTCGGCAGAAACGAGATTGAGAGAGACGTCGACAAGACCTTTCTAGAATACTATACGAGAAGATTTGGACCCAGGATATTACGCACACCCAGCAGGCCAGAGTTCGCCATCGTCGACGAGATGTTGGCCAGAGATCTTTTGAGGATGTGCCAGAGCGGGACTGTTTCCGTCGTCATTCCATATTTGGCCGTTGAGCCGAAGAGCTATGCACTTAGCAGTCTGCAATGAGAGACGGGAGCCTAAGGGCACCAGACGATAGGCCACGAACAGTAGGCAAGTAGATATCTTGCTCTGCTAGCATTGGATGCACCGATACCTTCTCGACTTTGAAGGAGGAAATATCGATGACGGTATTTATGATTTGTGATTTGGTGATTTGATTATCACGTATCCGTCACCTTGGATTTTGGTATTTTGGGCGATCTATTTGCATGATTGAGTTTTGATGACCGAGTTTCATGATATTTGCTTTCGTGCACCATGGTTGCACCTACTTGGTATTTATATTTTGTGTACAGTTATCGCACATGATATCGTTTTTGTGCGTTGGCTGCACATGTTTATGATTTCATGGATTTCATATAGCTGGGTTTATTTTGTGCATATGGTACACACTAGATTTGGTGTTTGCACTCGGTATAGTTCGCATATGCTTACAGTGCATTGATACGTATTGTGCACTACAGTTGCACAGGACTTCGATTTGATGTTATTTGGGATATTGATTTTGATTCCATGCCTATGGCATGCGTATGATTTGGCTTGTATTTTTGGCATAGATTTCATGCACTTTTAGTGTTTTGATCAGATTTTGTGCACGCTGATGCACATGGTTGTGAGATTTTATACCATGGTATACCTGATTCGGATTGAGCATTGTTGTATATCGTCGATTTCGAAATTGATACTCGATATTTGTTTTGTGCACCTGATTGGATTTTTGCGCATAATTGACACGCTTGGATTGGATTTTGCGCACGTTCGGCGCTTGACATTGGATTTTGTGATTTCGTGCATGCTGGATGCACATGATGTAGATTTTATTCGTGCATGATGGATGCACCTGATTTGGATTTTCACGCATGATAGGCGCATGTTATGAGATGCGATTTTGGTGCACACCAGATGCACTAAATCGGGATTCTTGGTGCATATCAGATTCACCTGATATTGCTGTCCGGCACACCGTTGCCTCTGACAGGTGTTTCGTGCACACCCGTTGCACTTAGATGTTGTTTCTGTGCACATGTATGGCATATTCATGGATTTGATTTCCATGCGCACCAGACGCACGCGGCATTCTTATGCACATTTTGGGATTGATTTCTTATAGTGCAGTACGTTTTTATGATATTTACTACTTGATATAGTAGCTGAGCAGGACTAGTCAGAGGACAGTACCTGGATATATTTTGCATGCATTGATAGTTATCGAAGGGATTTCCAAAAAGGGAGCTATAGTCTCAGTATTTACCTACGTGTCTGATATGACACGGAACGTTCAAAACAAGGAAACCCTTCTAAATTATTTTAAAAAACGGCAGGACGTACATGTTAAACAAAGGATAAGTATATATATAGTTATTTTCTTACAATAGACGTCCGCCACTGTGCCGCGATACGCGCATCGCACAGCAACATGAAATGTTTGGCTTGCATTTCCTTAAGATGTTTACATGTATAGTGTTGATTTATATCATATTAGTTTTCGTATTGGATTTGACATTTGTGTCTTCACCGTGACTCCGATGATTGCGAGATGCTTGACAGAGGTTTGATTTGGAGTTATCTGCTCATTTTTCATGCGCATGCTTTGCGCTACGATGTGTTTTATGTATTGATGATTTCGGAGCCTCGACGACTTAGGCTTTTTACTGAAATGTTTTAGTATTTGAGGGGTTTAAATTTAAATTCGGGGACCGAATTTCTTTAAGGGCGGAAGATTGTAACATTTCAGAAAAATAAAATATTATTTTTGGGAATTTTTATAATTATATAGAAAATATATTGAATATTTTATTAATGCAGTATAATTAAATACTGATAAATCGGGAAAAAATTTGGAAAATTATAGAAATTACTAAAAAGAGGGTGCTTTATTTGATTTAAGAAAATTATGAAATTTTATGATTTATTATACTGTATTTTAATGCTAATCGCGCTTAAATATCGCTAATCGTGCTTTAAGCCGGATTTATGCAAAACATGCACCATATCATTTTTACACTTTTGTAACATTTTCCTACATGGCTTTCTCTTTATTTTCATTCATGGTTTTGGGTTTTATGTGAGAAGAGAAAGAAAAGAAAAGAAAAGAAAAGAAAATGATAGAATAATGAGGGATGGGCAAGAGAGAGAGGGTGAGGGGTCAAACCTTGAACCAAGGCTCCCATTCCTTCTTCATTCCTTCATCATTTCCTCCCCTCATTCTCTCAAGAGCTGCTGTCCTCTCTCCCTCCTCCACAAAACCCTCTCATATCATCATCAAAACAACTCCAAAACAACATCTCCTCTTCAATAAAAATGTGCACAAGCCCTCTAGCTACACTTTGGACCAAGAAAGCAAGGATTTTGGATACTTGGGGCAACTCAAGAATTTTCTTGAGTTGCCAAGTGAGGTAATTTCTGAACCATTAGCATAGTATTTCCATTGCTTTTACATCAATGTTTGATTAGAACCAATTTAGAGTCGTTTAGTGGGGTTTGGAAAATTCTATTTAGGTTTGAGGAATTCTTGAGTTGTGATGTGTAATTGAGGTTAGTAGAGGCTATACGACCCCTGTTGTGATGATATAGTGGACCGAACCTGAGACTTAAACCCCGGATTGCGAACTTAGAAAACCTGATATCGAAGAATTGTGGATTCTGTTAGGGTATAATGAAATCTGCTAACACCCGGGTGACCTGAAAATTGTTTAGCAAAGACAGTGATACATGCAGGCAACCTAAGACCCCCCCAACTGAAATCCTAGCCCCATACCCCAACACTAGGCCGCAGAAATATTCCTTCTGGCCGCAATTTGCGGCCAGACCTGGGGAATTTTGTCTCGTGTTAGTTTCATAGCTTCAGTATCTGTAATCTAGACCCTCCACATATGCAAAATTGGCTAATTTCAGTTAGGGTAAAATCCGGGACCATTTTCATGAGTTGCTGTTTTATTTCGGAGTTATATTTTTCGTAATTTGGATTCTGGATTTTAGCATTTGTATTTTAACTCGATCACTTGACGTTTGTACGACGATATCGAGGGTTGTTTGGTGGTTTGAAAGGTGTAGTCCGTAGGTTCTAACCTATAAGCTTTTAGCGTGTCGTTTTGGTTTTGAATTGGGTTTTAATGCGGCACGATACGTTATAATGTGTAGGTACCGCCCCATGAGGACTTCGAGACGACAAGCAAGCGCATGGCGACGTCGGCAACGGCAAGCGAAGAGCAAGGTGAGTAGATTATATCTACGGGGGAAGTCGGGTGGATGGCGTATAGCATCCCCGCAGTTCGTAGTATAGCTTCAGATATGTTATACATTTACATATGTGTTGTGAATTTGGATGATTAACAAGTAGAATCTTAGAAGATCATGGGATAAATGTTGGTGTATTTGGATGATATTGTCGTGGTTGATTTCTTAGTCGCGAACCATAGAATAGGTTTGCACACACGCACACATACCCTTACATGCATTATTATTTTTACTTGTGCGTATATAGGGATACGTATATATACACACACACACATAGGTATGGGACTATGTATATATATATGTATACCTATAGTTGGATAATGAGGATAGTGGATGATAATTGGAGATGAGTCGATGAGTTTGGGCATGATGCCATGAGATCGGTGATGTGTTTTGAATCATATTGAGAGATACGATACGATATTATAGCGGGCCTTTAGGCGTGCGTGTTCATACACGTATATATATATATATGCAGATGGTATCAGTTTGTACTAGACTTAGATCAGTACTCCTAATACAAGATATGAGGATATGGATACCAGATGAATAATGAGATGAATGTGATTTTTGACCCGTACCCAGATTTGGGAGGTCGTACGATGGATTTACCGTACGAGCTATATATTGATGATAGATCCGCACTCTTGACTCGAGGATGTCATATGATATTTTGTATCGTACGTGGTACTATTGAGGCGGGATCACCGACTATTATATATATATATATATATATATATATATATATATATATATCGAGTAAGAGTTAGGTGGTCTCCATAACCCTTTCGATTAGCTTGTTAGTTAGACCTGTAGTTTACCTAGTGTTGGGGTAAAAATTTACACCCCGGTTGACCAAGTCAAAATCAAAGTCAACCCCAAGCCAAGTGGGCCCAAGCCCAGATCCAGTGGGCCCAAGCCCAGATCCAGTAGGCCCATGCCCGGGTCGAGCACGAACATGAAGCGGCCGGCCTCCCCCCATGCCAAGATAAAAATTTTGTAATAAATAAATTTGTTGTATTTCTTTTATTTTATTTTTGGATAAATGTAAGAAAAATAGGCATAAAGCCAAATTTTTGTGAAGCCCATGGCTTATGTGCAAAAAGAAATGGCACATGAGCCATGGGATAGGCAAAATGCCATTTTGTGAAGCCCAAGGGGCAATGTGTAAAATGTATGGCCTATAAAGGCAAAGATAATGAAAATATCTAAACAACTTTTTTTCTCTCTCCAAGAATTTTCTAGATCTGAGATCTTTTCTTCTTCTTCAAGGTTCCAAAACCTTCTTCTTTCTCTTGAATTAAATCAAGAGTTTTAATCTTCTTTTTATAAAACAAATTAGTTTTTCACCACAAAACCTACAAAGGGGAACTTGGATCTGTCATCAGATCTTAAAAAGGAGAGATTTTGAGATTTCACATCTCTTGATCTTCAAGATCCAGCAAGCAACAGGAGGAAGAAGAAGAACCACTTCCATTAAACCCAGAACACATTCAGCATCCTGACTCCTCTCTGATTTCTCTTTGAGAAATCTTTTTTCAGGCTAAAAGCCTCTTGTCCTCTCCAGCGCGCAGCGCAAGTGCGCAAAGCGCCCGCGTGCCGACACGTGGCGCGTGCGCTTGCGCACCTGCGCGCTTGCGCAAGTGCGCAAAGCGCCCGCGTGCCGACACGTGGCGCGCGCGCTCGCTTGCGCACCTGCGCGCTTGCGCAAGTGCGCAAAGCGCCCGCGTGCCGACACGTGGCGCGCGCGCTTGCGCACCTGCGCGCTTGCGCACGTGCGCAAAGCGCCCACATGCCGACATGCGGCGCGCGCGCTTGCGCTCCTGCGCGCAGCGCACGTGCGCAAAGCGCCCACGTGCCGACACGTGGCGCGCTTGCGCCTGAGCGCACAGCACCTAAGCGCACAGCGCCCAAGGTGCTGCCCCACGCATCCTTTGGATGCCTTTTCCCCTTTATTTATATATATATGTATATATATACATTTGTATACAAATGTACACATACACATACTCCGCCATATTCTCCCCCTCCAAAAAATTTTCGGGCCGGGGCGCTGCCCCGAACCCCGCAAGGGCGCTGCTAGCCCCCTTGACCCCCAGCCCGCTATCCGGGTAGCGGGACCCCCGTAAAAACTCTGCGTGGCTCCCGATATATCCAAAACACCCCTTTCAAAACAGAACACACGTACACTGCACATTGAGTTCGCATGCCCTGTTTAACCCGTTAATCGGAGGTTCCCTCGCCCCAAAGGCGAGGGGTAATTAACGGCAGCTTAGTCCGCGGCTGCCGGAGATTCGGATCCCCACAATCATTAAACCCCCGCCTACCCTAGGCAGGGGGAATCTGTAGTACGCCTGACAAGCGTGCGCGTATTCCCATCTCAATGGGGTGACGAAAAACACCCTACAGATTCTGGCACGCCCGATGGGACCAATCTCTCCTCCCATATTTCGGGTTAAACGTTCATGCGAACTCAATCCATATACATATCGATTGCTTATACTGAAATGATGTTCTTTTTTCCATGCAGCAATCAACCTTCGATGACAATGTCTCCCCAGACGAATTCAGCTTCCAACGTGACCCCGATTCCGTACGTGGTCAAGATCAACGCTCGTGTGGTTCTCCCCGCGAGCCTCAGTCGACAGTGGGAGGAACCTCCCCGCCAGTTTGGCTCCGTCATCATCTGCCCTGCCGGAAGCGCTCATCTGGCGGAGATCCCGGCGGAACAGGTGGCCATGCCGGTCTCAAGGGGTAAGAGGCCGAATGTCGTGATCGCCAAGGCACCACAACCGAAACTCAAGACGGTGTCTGAACGAGTCCATGGCTCTCTAGCTGGGGGCAAGAACTTCGGTACAAAGGGCAACATCAAATGTTGCGGACGAGCTCAGGCGATGACTCCAACAAATGCACAATCGAGCGTATCTCCAAGGCCTTTCATCGCCCGGTCTACGGCGTCTTCCCAAAGAGCCGAAGTCTGCCAGGGCTTAGAACAGAAAAGTTAAGGCAGAAGTGGCTCAGGTATCGAGCCAATAAGAGGGCCAAGGCTTCAGCCAAATGGAATCGTGTGAAGTTCCAAGTGCAGGGTTGCCCTGCGACGACGGCTGAGTCGGACGTGAGAATCAGCAATTCCTTCGAGCCTCTGAGGTGGGTTCAGAAAAATGCCATGACCGCCAGAATCAAGAAGACAGCGGTCCAAACAGTGCCACAAAAAGACGTGTCCCAGCCCCAACAGAAAAAGTATGACACTGTCTCTTCGAGAGTCTATCAAGCACTCTGTGCCGCACGAAAGCAGCGGGGCAAACCCAGAAAAGAAGCGCCAGCACCATTCAAGAACCTGGTTAGGTCAGCCGCCTTCAATCGACTACCAGCTACCGAAACAAGGGGATCAAGACAGCGATCCATGAAATCAGCTGCCAATGATAGAAAGACGTCCGGATATACCATCCATACGGTCTATATGGCGGGCGGGCGCCCCAGCGACAACCTTCGCAGCAAAAGCAAGGACGGGGCCACCACATCCCAAGCCCAATCTAGCCTGAATGTGGTTGCCACCGCCCAAGAACAGCCGCCCCCGCTGGATGAAGAAAACCCTCTCGATGAGGATGATAGGCAGAAAGACCCCTCGGTCCACACAGAGTCAAGCTCGGACAGCGAGGAAGAGCCGACTTTCCGCCCCAGGACTGCGGAGCAAGAGCTGCTTCAAGAGCTTCGAAAACAGCTCAGGAGCAATGATAAAGAGATGGACAAGCTCTATTCGAAGATTGACGACTTAACGAATGTGGTGATGCAGCTTACGGCTCAAATTGCTCGAGCACCTCCTAATCAAGCACAAGCCGCTACTAATCAGCCGGGTGATGACAATCCGAGGCAGCCAATGCCTATTCCTTCGGGTCCAAGACTGGTCGAGCCACATGAAAGCCGGCCACACTCCGCTTCTGGGGACGCCTTGGCCCCAGATAGCACTATCCCGCTAACACAGGATCGGATAATGGATTTGGTCACCAGCAAGGTTAAAACATTGGTGGCCGAAGCTGAAGCTCAGAAAGAAATCGGTAGTAGTGGGCGGCCATATCCCGCGCAGTACGATCTGATTGAGTTCCCGAGCGGTTACGTCATTCCTAAGTTCGGAAGATTTGATGGAACGGGGAATGCAAATCAGCACGTTGCCCACTTCAAAGCATCGTGCGGAAATACAGGGGGCAATGACGCGCTCCTTCTTCGTCAGTTTGTCAACAGCCTGACCGGTGTCGCTTTCGACTGGTACGCGAGCATACCAGACGGGTCCGTCATTACCTTTGCCCAAATAGAATCTCTGTTCCGGCAAAGATTCATGAGCGTCAGTGATAAAATCTCCATTGCCGACCTTGTGAGGACCAAGCCGGGGAAGAATGAAAGCAACACTGACTTTATCGCCCGATGGCGTAATCTCACGGTCAAGTGCGAACCGCCGCTGGAGCAGGACCAGTCCGTCAGCCTTCTTATTGGGAACCTCAGCAATTGGATGGTCCCATTCTTGTGTACAGCGGGACTCAAGACATTTCAGGAGCTAACCAAGAAAGTCCAGATGCTGGAACGCTCGAAGCAAGAGTCCCCGCCGGACTCTCAGAGAGACAAAACCTGGAAAAGCAAGCGGGACGACAACCGTAGAAGCGGGAGTTCCAGAAGTACCAATGTCTTCAATGCGTCCGACAATGAAGAAAAGCGAAGGGCGGGCGAATCCAAAACCAACCGGTCTCGGAAGCCATTCCTGGGAGGAGATGGGCCTTCCCTAGAGGAGAAGAAGAACAAGGTTTACTCTTTCAGAAGGGACAAGGTTCGTAAGATATTTAAAGATGCCTTGAACAACGGCCTACAATTGCCGGAGTCGAAAAGACCCCAAGAAGCGAAAATGACCGACAATCCTTTGTATTGCCCGTACCACCGAGTAGTGAGCCATGCGATCGAGGATTGCTATATCTTCAAAGATTGGGTCGAGAAGCAGTATAAGGCTGGAGAGATCGAGCTGTCCAAAAGTGTGTTGGTGAATAATCAAGTTGCAACCACTAACTTTATACAGACAGAAACTGAAGCCTTCTGGGAGCAGACAGCCGAACCCGCTGCCCTGAGAAATGAAACGGACTCATCGCGGCCTCCGTGGAGTACGCACATATCTAATAAGACGAAGAAGATGATAAAGCTACTTCGGAAAGAACCCAGGACGGAATGGGAAGGGCAGAAGAAGCCTACCAGTCCAGCCGCCAATGCAGCTCCATCAGGCTCAAAACCCAAGAAGCTAAAGAAGAAGAAAAGTGCAGCTCGGCGCGAAAAAGAGTCTGCAGGGAGATCGACCATTCAAAAATATATCGATTCCCTCGAAGAATATGAACAAAAGGAAAGAACATTGATTCAATTGAAGGAGTTCTTCCCTGTACAAGCGGCTGAAATCCTGGAGGAGTTAGGAGAAGACTCCAATAAAGAGATCCCAGTAGTGACCTGCTACGCCATCCATCTTGGCAGCGACGCCGAGGATGATCTTTGTTTTCCCGAAGAGGATGAGGAGCTCGCCACAACGACCAATCAAATCCAGCTCAGAAGCGGCAGGGCTCTACCGCCAAATCAGGGCAACGCCCCAAAAGGGAAGGAAAAACAAGTCGCTAATGAAGAAGATGGCAGAGAACCGGCTGATGAAAACATAAGTCCTTCCTCGGTGGACTATAATGTCTTGGCGCATCTCCGGAAGCTTCCGTCTCTCCTGAGCATCTACGACGCCTTGGTCCTATCTAAGGAGCTTAGAGATGTTCTCATTCACGCTCTACAAAACCCCGAGCAGTATCAGGCTCACTTTACGGAAATTAATATGAAAGAAGCCCAGCACGCTTTGCATGCCGCCGCAGTCACATTTAAGGATGAAGACTTGCTACTGGGAACGGCTGAGCATAATCGGCCGCTTTACGTGACCGGGTACAGCGACGGAGATCGAATTAATCGCATATTGATTGATCCGGGGTCCTCAGTGAACATCATGAACTTGCGGACGCTGAAGAGTTTGTCGATGGACGTCCGACACCTGTCAAGGGAAAGGATTGTCATTCAAGGCTTCAACCAAAATTGCCAGCAAGTTCTGGGGTCCATAGCTTTGCCAATCAAATTCGGGGAGCTGCAAACTGAAGCTAAGATATACGTGATCGATGCCGACACGTCTTATAAGATTCTCCTGGGGCGGCCGTGGCTTCACGATTACGGCATCATTCCGTCAACTCTCCATCAATGCATGAAGTATACTAAAAATGGCGAAGAAAGACGCATTGACGGAGACATCCAGCCATTCGGTGTGCATGAAGTCCGCTATGAAGATTCTCGGTACTTTATGAACCACCAAAATTCTAAGCCACAACTGACTGAGGATAGACCGGCCCCAAGACTCAAAAGCAAATCTGCGCCGGCTGTCACTTTCAAAAGCAAAAACGCCCAAGTGCGCCCGCATTTCGGTAGCGACACTGATGAGTCTGACGCTGGAAGCCCGTCCTTCTGTAAAACTCGCCCTCGTTTCGGCAGCGATACGGACGAATCTGTTACTGAAGGCCCATCTAGCAGCAAAGTCCGCCCTCATCTTGGCAGCGACACTGAAGAGTCGGAGGAAGAGGACTTGCCGTGCAATAGCGATGCAGATTGGACCCCTATGCATCAAGTGAAACTACGAGAGACCTTAGAAGTTACAGAAGGGTCCTTAGCCGTCACAAGGGTACCAGAGCAGATGTGCAAAGAGCTCGATGCGTTATCAGTCTCCACCGTGGACCAGCTGAAAACTTTCTACGTTCCCGGGAGGAAAAGTGGACAGAAAGGCATCCTGTTTTACGGGTCAAACCCCGTTGTGCACCCGGACGATCTTTCTGTCGCGTGCCTTCCATACGAGAGAGGCATAAGAGCCATCCTCAATCCCAGATACTATGCGCCCGGGATGCGGGAATACTTTAAGAAGTGCGGATGCCGGTTATATCAAACGGAGTCCGAAGCAAAGTTTTACGAAGGGCTATGGTATCCGCCCCAGGTCCGAGCACTCATCGATGGACGAATTCCAGATAGACGGGGCATAGGCTACATTCAACCTGATTCCAAAGCATGCTACATGATCCATGTTGGTGAGGCCAGCGAAAGATCAAATGGTGATGACGAGATAGCCGAGCCAGAAGAAGCTCCTCAAGAGCTCGAAGATGGTGGACAAGCAACCTTTGACGAGCTAACCGAGATTGACTTAGGAACGCCCGATAATCCAAGGCCGACCAACATCAGCTCGCTCTTGTCAGAGGAAATGAAAGCGCAAATAATTTCCCTGCTGCATGAGTTCGTCGACTGCTTCGCGTGGACATACAAAGAAATGCCTGGCCTTTCCCCTGAAGTGGTCGTACATAAGTTGGCTATATCTCCTGATGCTAAGCCAGTCAAACAAGCTCCCCGAAGAATGAGAAGGGAACTAGAAGAAAAGGTCATCGAGGAAACTAAGAAGCTCATCGATGCCGGCTTCATCAGGGAAGAGAAATACGCGGACTGGATCGCATGCATAGTCCCAGTGAAGAAGAAAAATGGGCAGATCCGAGTTTGTGTCGATTTCAGGGATCTCAACAAGGCATGTCCTAAAGACGACTTCCCTCTACCGGTCATGGAAATGATGGTCGATGATACCTCAAATTACGAACTGTTCACCTTTATGGACGGCTCGTCTGGATATAATCAGATCAAGATGTCGCCTGAGGATGAGAAGCACACAGCATTTCGAACCCCGATCGGAATATATTGCTACAAGGTGATGCCGTTCGGATTGAAGAACGCAGGTGCTACATATCAAAGGGCAATGACCAATATCTTCGATGACCTAATTCATAAAGTCGTCGAATGTTATGTTGATGATCTGGTCGTCAAGACTAAAGCCAAGGCCGATCATATCCAAGATCTCAGGACCGTTCTCACCAGACTGAGGCAATACGATCTGAGGATGAATCCTTTAAAGTGCGCTTTTGGCGTGTCATCGGGAAAATTCCTGGGCTTCATAGTTCGACATCGAGGGATCGAAGTTGACCCATCAAAGATAAAGGCCATCATGGAGATGCCCCCTCCGAAGAGTTTGACGCAGCTAAGATCTTTTCAAGGCAAGCTTGCTTATATACGGAGGTTTATCTTAAATTTATCGGGGAGATGTAGGCCCTTCTCAAAGCTCATGAAGAAAGGAGCTCCTTTTATCTGGGATGCCGAATGTCAAGCAGCGTTCGAAAGCATCAAACAATACTTGTTGCACCCTCCAGTGCTGGCCGCTCCCATTCCAAATAAACCGCTGATTCTCTACACTGCCGCGCGGGACGAGTCACTCGGTGCGCTCCTTGCGTAGAATAACGAGGAGGGAAAAGAAAATGCCCTCTACTACCTCAGTCGAACTCTAGTCGGGGCGGAACACAACTACTCCCCAATCGAAAAGCAATGCCTGGCTCTGATATTTGCTGTGAAGAAGCTGAGGCACTATCTGCTCGCTCATCGGGTTATGCTGATCTCCAAGGTCGACCCGCTCAAACACTTGATGACCAAAGCAACCCTAGTCGGCAGAATGGCAAGATGGGCTGTCATGCTACTTGAGTTTGACATAGTTTATACCCCTCAGAAAGCAGTAAAAGGGCAAGCTATTGCAGACTTTCTCGCCGCTCATCCCATACCAGAAGGGTCGCCGCTAAATTGTGAGTTACCCGATGAGCAAGTGCTGCACCTCGAGGAAGATGAGCCATGTTGGGAGCTCTACTTCGATGGAGCCTCGTCAATAAGGACCTCCAGTAAATCAAGCATCCCGGAGATAAAAGCAGGGGTAGGATTGGTGTTCATCACACCATCAATGGGAACCCTACGGCGTTCTTTTGCTCTCACCGAGCCTCGGACAAACAATGAAGCTGAGTATGAAGCTCTGATAGCTGGTTTGGAGCTTGCCGTAGAAATGGAAATCCGTCGGCTACGAGTCTACGGTGACTCCCAGCTTGTCATCAACCAAGTAAGCGGCGACTATAAGATATACAAACCCGAGTTAGCTCGGTACAGAGGTCGAGTGGTGGAACTCATGAAACGGTTCACTCATATTGAACTAACGAGAGTCCCTAGAGCGTTGAACGGAAAGGCTGATGTACTCGCTCGCTTGGCCAAGGAGCTGGCTGATCCTGACATGGACGAAATTCTGATCACAGTCAGGAGCCGGCAAATTCTACCCCCAGTCTCTCTACGAGAAGAGGAAAGCGCGGAACAGAAGAGCAGTCCTGCGGAAGAAGCTTCGATCATCCAAGACGAGCCCGATTGGAGAGAACCCTTCATAGAGTACCTCCGATACGACAAGCTGCCCGAAGAAAAATCTGCGAGGATTCAGCTGAAGAAAAGCGCTCTCCGATACGTGTTTGTAAATGACACGTTATACCGCAGGTCATATGACTAACTCTGGCTCAGGTGTCTGTCATTGGCCGAAGCCCAAAAGGTCATGAAAGATGTCCACTCGGGCGTTTGCGGTGCTCACCAGTCTGGCCCCAAGATGCGACTTCAAATCAAAAGGCTTGGGTATTACTGGCCCACCATGATACGGGATTGCGGAGATCATGCGAAGAAATGTCAGATCTGCCAAATCCATAGTGATTTCATTCACAAGCATCCCAATCCGTTGCATCCTACGGTGGCGTCGTGGCCCTTCGAAGTCTGGGGCACCGACATTGTTGGCCCAATTGATCCTCCGTCATCTAAAGGCCACCGGTTCATACTGGCCGCGACAGACTACTTCTCCAGATGGGCTGAAGCTGTCCCGCTAAAAGAAGTCAAGACAAAAGATATTCTGACAGTCTTCCAGCATAATATTCTATACCGCTTCGGTACACCAAGAAGAATCATTTCTGACAACGGGCCTTCTTTCAAGAGCTTCAATGTCTCAAGGTTCGCTACTCAGCACAAGATAGACTGGAGATATTCCTCCATCTATAATCCAAGAGCCAATGGGCTAGCAGAAGCCTTCAATAAGACTCTATGCAAGCTCCTGAGGAAAAATGCTTCAGCCAACAAGAGAGACTGGAATCTCAAACTTCACGAGGCGTTGTGGGCATATCGTACCACGCACCGTACTCCAACTCAGTCCACTCCATACTCATTGCTCTTCGGAGTGGAGGCGGTCCTCCCCCTCGAAGTCGAATTTCCAAGCTTAAGAATGGCCGTTCAGCACGAGTTGACGGAGGAGGAAAACGTGCTCCTTCGACTTGAAGAACTCGATGCCCTCGAAGAAAAGAGGCTCGCGGTGCAGCAAAATCTGGAGCTATACCGAGCCCAAATGTCACGGGCCTATGACAAGATAACCCGTCTCCGCGCTTTCAAGAAAGGTGAATTGGTGTTGGTCCTCAAAAGACCGATCATCCCCAATCGACATGCCAAGGGAAAATTCGAGCCGAACTGGGAAGGACCATACGTCATCGAGAAAGTGTTCGACGGAGGATCCTACCAACTAATAAGTGCCGAGGGAGAAAGGCCCATGCCATCCATCAATGGCCGATATCTCAAGAAATACTACACATGAATGCTCCAAGTCGCAGGCGAATTGAGCACATCAGCCCTACGGTCTGGATCAGACATCCTGCAAAACCGTATACAATCCACGGGCGTAAATGACCCCTATTTCTCCCAAATCCTGCCGGTGAGACTACTTTTAAAGTCCCACCAGTAGCCAAAAAAAGAAAAAGAAAAAAAAAGAAGAAGAAATAAATAAACGGTATGTCCACAAGCAAAACGGGCACGGATGAAAACCCGAAAGGGCTCCGTGAGTAAAAACAGCAGGACTACCGGCGAGTCTGTGAAAACCCGAAAGGGTGCAAACTCGTGAAAAGAGATGAAATACACTCGCAAAGTCCTCTCGACCTTGTGAGGAGAAAACCCCTGCGTGAGATCCTTACGACTCACAATGGAGCAACACACTTAGGAATCCTCACGATTCCTAAGGAGAAAATACACCTGCGGGATCCTTACGACTCGTAGGGAGAAAATGCTTTATGGGACCCTCACGGCCCATAAAATTGAAAAGCCTTAGGTAATAGGGACCCAAACCTGTCTCCTAAGCCATCGTTCCCCAACGGGCAACGGCAAATGATGAGTCGCTCCTGGCATTTCGCTTCAGTGTTAGCGGTGCTGATGCCTACCAAAAACCCAAATCCCAAGTCCTCCCAAGGCAAATGATGAGTTGCTCCTGGCATTATTCCAGTGCAGCAATGCTGATGCCAAACAAGATCCAAATTCCAAGTCCTCAAACGGCGAATGATGAGTCGCTCCTGGTACCACATTCCAGTGCAGCGATGCAGACGCCAACAAAGCCCTGAAATTTTTTCGGCCCTACGGTCTGGATCATACATCCTGCAAAACCTTATACAATCCACGGGCGCAAAACAATCCCGATCTCTCCAAAAAAAAAATATAGAAAAAAAAAATAATAAAAGAAAAAAATAAACGGTATGTCCACAAGCAAAACGGGCACGGATGAAAACCCGAAAGGGCTCCGTGAGTAAAAACAGCAGGACTACCGGCGAGTCTGTGAAAACCCGAAAGGGCGCAAACTCGTAAAAAAAAAAGAAAGGAGATGAAATGCACTCTCAAAGTCCTCTCGACTTTGAGAGGAGAAAATTCCCGCGTGAGATCCTTACGACTCACAAAGGAGCAACACCCTTAGGAGTCCCCACGACTCCTATGGAGAAAATACACCTACGAGATCCTTTCGACTCGTAGGGAGAAAATGCTTTTATGGGACCCTCACGGCCCATAAAATTGAAAAGTCTTAGGTGATAGGGATCTAAACCTGCCTCCTAAGCCATCAATTCTCAAATTCCCTCGGGGCAAATGATGAGTTGCTCCTGGCATTATTCCAGTGCAGCAATGCAGATGCCAAACAAAAACCAAAATCCCAAAATCCTCTCAATGACAGATGATGATTCGCTCCTGGTACCATATTCCAGTATAGCGATGCTGATGTCAACCCAAATCAAAATCAACAAGTCAACTTCTACACCGGCACCGCGGAAAGCGGGGCGAGTCAGAATCCAATCTCGACACCGCAAGAAGCGGAGCAAGTCAAGTCTACCCCTGACACTGCAAGAAGCAGAGCAAGTCAAATCAAGCATCGACCGTCCACGTCGCTAAAAGCGCAGCACCGACCGTCCAAGTCGCAAAAAGGGCAGCATCGACCGTCCAAGTCGCAAAAAGGGCAGCCCCGACCGTCCATGTCGCAAAAAGGGCAGAACCGACCGTCCAAGTCGCTAAAATGGCAGTACCGACCGTCCACGTCGCTAAAAGGGCAGCATCGACCGTCCACGTCGCTAAAAGGGCAGCATCGACCGTCCACGTCGCTAAAAGGGCAGAACCGACCATCCACGTCGTAAAAAGGGCAGAATCGACCGTCCACGTCGCTAAAAGGGCAGCATCGACCGTCCACGTCGCTAAAAGGGCAGAACCGACCGTCCACGTCACAAAAAGGGCAGAATCGACCGTCCACATCGCTAAAAGGGCAGCATCGACCGTCCAAGTCGCTAAAAGGGCAGCATCGACCGTCCACGTCGCTAAAAGGGCAGCACCGACCGTCCAAGTCGCAAAAAGGGCAGCACGGACCGTCAAAGTCGCAAAAAGGGCAGCACCGACCGTCCAAGTCGCAAAAAGGGCAGCAACGACCGTCCACGTCGCTAAAAGGGCAGCACCGACCGTCCACGTCGCTAAAAGGGCAGCATCGACCATCCACATCGCAAAAAGGGCAGCAACGACCGTCCAAGTCGCAAAAAAGGCAGCGCAGGATTCCTACAAAGCGGGAACCAGATAACTCCGGGCCAGGGAAAACGTCTATCACGGACACTCCGTCTCGGAGACATGTCAAGCAACGACTGTCCATGTCGTAAAAAGGGCAGTGCCAGCTTCCCAAAAAAGCGGGAACCAAACCAAGTCGCCTCCACGTGAAAGAAGATCCATCAATTTCATGCACACGACCCACATATGTGGTGTGCATTTATTGATGGGGGGCAATTTGTTGGGGTAAAAATTTACACCCCGGTTGACCAAGTCAAAATCAAAGTCAACCCCAAGCCAAGTGGGCCCAAGTCCAGATCCAGTGGGCCCAAGCCTAGATCCAGTAGGCCCATGCCCGGGTCGAGCCCGAACATGAAGCGGCCGGCCTCCCCCCATGCCAAGATAAAAATTTTGTAATAAATAATTTTGTTGTATTTCTTTTATTTTATTTTTGGATAAATGTAAGAAAAATAGGCATAAAGCCAAATTTTTGTGAAGCCCATGGCTTATGTGCAAAAAGAAATGGCACATGAGCCATGGGATAGGCAAAATGCCATTTTGTGAAGCCCAAGGGGCTATGTGTAAAATGTATGGCCTATAAAGGCAAAGATAATGAAAATATCTCAACAACTTTTTTTCTCTCTCCAAGAATTTTCTAGATCTGAGATCTTTTCTTCTTCTTCAAGGTTCCAAAACCTTCTTTTTTCTCTTGAATTAAATCAAGAGTTTTAATTTTCTTTTTATAAAGCAAATTAGTTTTTCACCACAAAACCCACAAAGGGGAACTTGGATCTGTCATCAGATCTTAAAAAGGAGAGATTTTGAGATTTCACATCTCTTGATCTTTAAGATCCAGCAAGCAACAGGAGGAAGAAGAAGAACCACTTCCATTAAACCCAGAACACATTCAGGAGCCCGACTCCTCTCTGATTTCTCTTTGAGAAATCTTTTTTCAGGCTAAAAGCCTCTTGTCCTCTCCAGCGCGCAGCGCAAGTGCGCAAAGCGCCCGCCTGCCGACACGTGGCGCGCGCGCTTGCGCACCTGCGCGCTTGCGCAAGTGCGCAAAGCGCCCGCGTGCCGACACGTGGCGCGCGCGCTTGCGCACCTGCGCGCTTGCGCAAGTGGTCAAAGCGCCCGCGTGCCGACACGTGGCGCGCGCGCTCGCTTGCGCACCTGCGCGCTTGCGCAAGTGTGCAAAGCGCCCGCGTGCCGACACGTGGCGCGCGCGCTTGCGCACGTGCGCAAAGCGCCCACATGCCGACACGCGGCGCGCGCGCTTGCGCTCCTGCGCGCAGCGCTCATGCGCAAAGCGCCCACGTGCCGACACGTGGCGCGCTTGCCCCTGAGCGCACAGCACCTAAGCGCACAGCGCCCAAGGTGCTGCCCCACGCATCCTTTGGATGCCTTTTCCCCTTTATTTATATATATATGTATATATATACATTTGTATACAAATGTACACATACACATACTCCGCAATATTCTCCCCCTCCAAAAAATTTTCAGGTCGGGGCGCTGCCCCGAACCCCGCAAGGGGGCTGCTAGCCCCCTTGACCCCCAGCCCGCTATCTGGGTAGCGGGACCACCGTAAAAACTCTGCGTGGCTCCCGATATATCCAAAACCCCCCTTTCAAAACAGAACACACGTACACTGCACATTGAGTTCGCATGCCTTGTTTAACCCGTTAATCGGAGGTTCCCTCGCCCCAAAGGCGAGGGGTAATTAACGGCAGCTTAGTCCGCGGCTGCCGGAGATTCGGATCCCCACATTCATTAAACCCCCGCCTACCCTAGGCAGGGGGAATCTGTAGTACGCCTGACAAGCGTGCGCGTATTCCCATCTCAATGGGGTGACGAAAAACACCCTACACCTAGTAGATGCTAGACTGGACCCGAGTCATACCTATTTTCAAAACTAACGAATCGTGAGAATTTTAAAGACATTCCAGGGGATACTATGGATATTTCAAAAGACGTACCTTTTCTTAAAAACACCGTTGCCCCTATTTTTCTAAACACCACGATTCGTGTTTTTTCAAAATGCCAAAACTGTGTGACTCATATATTTAATGCATATTTCCTTTTGCTGCGTTATCTATTCATTTTTCCGCATATTCTTACTATTCGCATCGCATTGCATTCTATTTGTGTTCTCTGCAGTTATTATGAAACCCATGCTATCAGGACACCAGCACCATTATCGATGATGCGTATGCTTCACGTATACTTACTTGCTGGCTCACACACTTCATCATCGATAATTGCCATATCACTACACTGTAGAATTGCTGCATTTTGATATGATGCCTTGCATGAATTGTCTGCTATAGTTGCATGCACCTTTATATGATATTGCATTTGACTTAGAGGAAATTGGAAACCGCAGGATATATTTCAAAACTGGATTCATTTAAAAGAGCGGTTTTCCCTTGATATGTGCATAGTATTGTTCCATGTTATATGACATACGTATATGCTTACATTTCTGTTATATGTTGCATACATCATGCTTTATGGTTATACGCATTGAGATATGCTGTTTTCATGAGATTTTTGGATTTGAGAACCGTGGTTATTTCAAAAGAAAGTAAGTACTGTTTTAAAACCCCGGTTTCTCTTGATATGATATTTCAGTGCGTCCACCATGTGTTTTCTCGGTTCTGAGTGTGACATGTGAAACCTGATTCAAGGAGCCGGATGAGGCCGATTGCGGGTACATGGTGGACCCGGTATGGTACCCCGGGACAAGAAAGGGATGCTGTGTATACAGACGGTGAGCCTGGCAGTGAGACTACTACCTATCGGTGATAATATTTGGACCCGTCGGTTATCCGTAGGATACCGACTGGAGTCACGAGATATATATGAGGGCTGATCTGAGGATGCGGCGCCTGAGATATGAGGATTTATGTGCTGATGCTGGTCACAGGTTCCATGATGTTTTCGAGTGTCGAAGCTGGACACTCAGGTTCCATGATTTTGATGTGTCACGAGGGACACACGTTGATTTATATCCTCATACTTTCATGCATATGCTTTTACGACTTTTGCATGCATAATGTTGTTCTGTCATTGGTTGACACGTGTTAGTTGTATGTATGCCCTAGAGGCCAGTATTGTACAGATGATGTATATTATATTGGATGCTTGGACATATATAGAGATGACTTTCTTGCTCGATATGATAGTATGCTATCTGGTTGCACTTTATCTTAACATGTACACTTGTCTCTTTGCACTGTCTTATAGTTACATGTTGGTAAAGCTCTTAGGATGTGTACTTGACTACCTGGACTGTGATGCAGATCATACTAGTGGGGACATGGTAGTCCATAGGTACATCCTTCAAGGTCCCTAGTCGTGGGTGTATCGAGACGGGGCATCGATATACCAGTGTAGACTAGCGTATACGCTTCTCGACCCATGAGATGGGCGATGGATGATCCCATATCCATTGGTGTTTGACATCAGAGATGGTATACGGGTGCTCAGTGGAGACTGGGTACACTGGACGGACTCGCCGAGAACTCCCAGATGGTATTATACCTCACGTCAGATGGCAGTTCTCAGGTGACACTTGTACAGGTTAGTCTGTAGACCCGAGATTGTCATAAAGTCTTGTGTGATTCCCACTGTACTTTGATCTCCACCTTACCACGTCTATGAGGGCGTGCAAAACGGTGGTCTTTGGGTACAGTCCCGAGTCACATGGAGGCAATGAGCGATAGGAAGGGTTTCGTCTCTCCCGGTATTGGGGGTTGATGTTGCGCTGTGCTCGATTGGCCGTAACAGGGAAGTCCCTGGCCAGGGCTGATCAGAGATTTGCTGGTAAGTGTTACCAGTAGTTTCTCGACCTGTTATGAGCCTCACATCGGCACGACTTATCGGTTATTGGGGTCTGACGTTTACCACCCCTAGACTTGATATGCGACATATCAGACGAACAGATCGGACTGTACGGTAAGTGTTACTGGTTGGATTCACAGGAGTGTGAGCGGGCTAGCTCGTCGATCTTCTGATCGCTCAATACCCGGGTGGCCGTTACGTTTAGCAGACCGCTTGCGGCTTGTGGGTGATTGATATGATCATCATCAAGAGATAAGAGCGATGGCATACCTTGAGTCACTCGCTCAACGGAGGCCAATCTCGCTGCATACTTTTCCTTTCCCACGCTTCTCAGTCCAGTCCAACGACAAATAATTGATGGCGTATTGACGAGTCTTTAGAGTCCTACACAGAGGTTTCCTGGCTCAAGCGAAACGAAATAGGAGCGCATATAAGATATGTGCAGGACCGAGAATAATGCGTGCATGTGATACCGTATTCCATTCTCGCGATGAATGTATCGATTGGTTATATGTGATATAACCTAGATATCGAATCAAGGATTGATTCGATAAGCCGATACATAGGATACTAGTCGGTTATATGCGATATGACCGGATCGTTAAATCAAGTGTTGATTTAATGATTTAATGTATAATTATATATTTGATATATTACTTTGCATTAACTAGTATTGGTTCACTTTAAATGGTTTTTCTCACTCGATGTGCAAATTGTATATGTGATATACTTTTGTGCACATGTTTGTATCATGTTCGATGATACTTGCTCATTTGGTTAAGTGTAAGGAATTAAACCATGGTTAAGTTGATGATTAGGGTTTTGCTTTTTCATTTATTTATTTGTTTATTTATTTTTGAAAAGATTATGATAAGAATGGTGGCTTTCTTTGTTTCTAGTTGAAGCTTCATGAAGCTTTGACTTTGTAACCATTCTTGTCTCATGCTTAACCCTAACCATTTGAACTAACCCTAGTTCATTCTCTACACTTTACCATGGTTAGCTTATGATAAGTATTGTTTTATTTTCATTTTAAATCTAACACATATCATATTCTTTTTTGATCATCATCTTGTTCTTCAAGAAAAAGCTTAAGTCCATCAATGGCAACTTGAGCAAAAGTGAGAGAAATCCAAATCTAAAGTGAACCCACCTCCTATTTCTTCACCCTCTACCTCTTGCCAAGTAGTATAGGGTGTTTTCTTCTCAAGTTTCACAACTTGGTGAAGTTGGAGCTTGAACTTGTGATGCCTCGACGTAGATCTTCTTCGGCACGAAGCCGACGACCTTGCCTGCCCATTTCTCCGATGAAGCCGATGCTTGAGTTCGGGATTCGAGACGGACAGCGAGAGGACGACTACATGGAGCTAAGGAAGCAGATAACCGGATCTACAAAGGTTGTAGCTCTCTTCTTTTAGTTAAGATGTTAACTAGTTTACTGTTTCGCCTAAATTTCTAGTCGACGATCCATATTAGGGTTTCTCGGCACCCGTAAAATTTGAAATTGGCATGGTAGATGCCTTGTGAGACTTCATTAGAGTGCCTAGGAACCCTACAGTGGTATCAGAGCCTAGCTAGAGCCTTAGGCGAAGAGTAGACGACGTTTAAACCCGATCGAACCCGAAACCCTATTTTTTCCATGCTCTCTGGACTTTTTTCAAAAACTGGGTTTTTTCCAGATTAAAAATTGCTAAAAAATTCAGCAGGAAAATCTATGAATTACGGTGTAAAAATTAATTAATGAAGCGTCTACTTTGCGGCGGAACCGCGGCAGAAGCCTTGCTTCTGCGGCGGTTCCGCGGCCAATTTATTGAATTATCATCTAATTTTTGCACAGTAACTGATTTCTTCAGGTGTTGGATTTTCTGGGAATTTTTAAAATTTATTCAGGAGTCGATTTTTCTGGGGTGTATTGGGAGTTCGTAGATTCGATCGGATTATCAGACTTCGTCTATGTGTTTTTCCGGATATTTTAGAATATGTTAAAAAGTTCGACTGGATGTAAATACCCAATCTTTCCCCTGCCGGGAAATTTCCAATTGTTGGACTTTTCCGTAGTTTAATGACGTTCTAAGTAGTGTAAGTAACGTGATGGTCCCTCTAGAAGACAACAAACCTTAACTCGATTATGTGACCGTCTTGAACTGCCCTTTGAACCTTCGGGTTTGGGGCAGTACGGCGTGCCACATGTGAGGCGTTGGCTTGACCCTTCTACGGCTGGACCGTTGGTACTGAGGCATGAAGTGAATGTCTTTGAACTTATTTCATGTGTTGATCGGTTTCGGGAAAACTTGGGTGTTCGAATGTTCGATCGGAAAGTTTAATATTCTTTATTTATCTGGAATGGGATACAATAATTGGAATTCACAAACAGTTATGAGATAACTGAATGAATGTTATAAATCTAGCAGTTTAGTCTCACTTGATATTGAAAAGAGTTTTCGATAATGAGACTAAAATGCGGGGTTTATAATTGTTAGGCATGTGATGTCGCATGTAATGTCTAAAGATGTTGCGGATTCCAATTGTTGTAGTTTTACACTTTCTTTTCTGTGACCGTAAGTGTAATATGTGATATCGCCGGTTTTGTTGCTATATGTCAACGACAATTGGGATGCGCATATTTACTTACGTTGATGACATGTGATGTTATGTGTTGCTGGATATGTTATATTGGATTGTCGTGTTTGAATAGCCGGGGGTTTTTATGTGAGATGAGTGTTTTTTCATTTTCATTCATATAAAAACTTGTATGTAATATTCTTTTATTGAGGCACTTCCAGGTTGCGGAAGATGTCACCTTTTGTATATTATTTACTTTTCCGCATTAGGATAGACCCAAGGAGGGGAGCACAAGTAACCGGGTTCTAGGGTCCAGTAGGAGACCATCTCGAGGAGTCGAGTCCGGGTCTCCTAACCCCAGAATTGGTAGGGTTGCTTGCCGCTCTCGTAGGGGTCTAGTGGTGTGGGATTGGCTATTCATCACGACCGTGGAATCCGTGTTTTATACTGGCTCGTATTGAAAACACGGACGTCCTAGTATATCCAATGTTTCATATGTTTCTTCTGCTGCGATATCTGTGATGTGATCATATGATGTTCTGTGATAGATACAGTAAATAGTATATATGATATATTATATAGACGTTACTTATGTTTTGCACCTGCACTAACCTTGCCCTGCTCTGTCGTTAGTTACCTAACCTAACGGTGCACGAGGGGACATCGAGGCGAATGCGGATGGCATAAGTGTACGTCGTATTTATCTGTGATGTTTAGGTATTTAAATGATGGGACTTCATTAATGTGATTAATGAAAGAAAAGAAACCTAAGATGTTGTAGAATCAAATTTTAAACAAAACAGGTAGCTACAGTTCTTGCTTTGCATAGCGGTATATATGATATACCCTGCACCTTATTCGATGAGGAAAGGACCGAGATCCCTTCACCGGGAATGACTCCTTTAGCAATAACTGACAGACGCTACACACTCGGTTTGCTTTTGATTGCTTTTGGAGTTCTGCTTTGTACAACGATATATATGATATATCCCGCACCTCATTCGACGAGGAAAGGGCCGACGATCCCTTCACCGGGAGTGACCTCTTTAGCAAAACTAGAAAAACCTCAAAATCACTCCATTTCAAAACTTCATTTGATTCTACAACGATATCAAGTTCATTACGCAATAGGTTTTCAGAAAAACCTGTCGTAGCCCTCCGTCATTTCAGATAAAGACTATTTAGTATTCGTGCTGCGTTTGTTGACCTCTGTCAAGGCGTAGTGCGTGGTAGCTAACTAGTAATTATCTATATAGCATGTGATGTGATTGGATTAGGGTAGTCGTATGACCTTGTTGACCTCTGTCGAGGGTCGTGCGAGTGGGTTTGATTCAATCAAGAAATGACGGGTTGAACTTGACTAGTGCACTATGGTTTGTTGACCTCTGTCAAGGTCATGGCACACTAGGGGCAAAATATTATCGGGAATTTCAAGTGTTGAAATTTGCAATGAGATTGCATACCTTCTATGAGATAGTTGGATCCCGATACCCACTGCGAGTAAGAGTTACTCCTGGGAGAGTTTTACGCATTACAATTAGCCGATCAAGTAGGTGACTAGAAAGGTGTCAACGGGGTTACGCTTCTGGGAAAACGAGATTTACATTAATTAGGTTCGTGCGAAAGCACGGGGGACCTCCCTCAAAGTATCGACACTGGCCTGGCTGAAAGATTGGCGAACCTGTAGTGTGTAATTAATCCCGGCTAGTCTTTCCTTTTAAGGTTTGAAGGAAGATTTGATAAAAACCAGTGGGAGCCATCCTGATTAGATAAGATAATAACCAATCTGATCTTGCAAGAGCATACGCTAAAGTGTTTTCTTCTCTCTCTCTCCAGGTAGCGACCATGTCATGCCCTAATAAAGATAATAATATGGATGTATTGACTGAACCCGCTTATTATATTGAGCAGGGGAACGTTGGACCCGTTCTTTCTTATAAGAGTTATAAGACTGAACAGGAAACAGGAGAATATCTGGATACTCACGCCGCCTAAAAGAACATGCATGTTGATACATCTTCTTCAGGTGTGTTAGTTATTGAGAACTGTTTCTCAGTTCACCCTACGTCCTGGGTATTGGATACCGGATCAGGATCCCATATATGTAAATTGTTACATGGGCTACGTAAAGGTAGAGAACTGGGAAAAGGTGATCATTCCGTTCAAGTAGGGAACGGTGCAAGTATTGCTGCCAAAGCTGTTGGCGAATATCACCTTGTATTGCCAAGTCGTAATACACTAATTCTAAATGAGTGCTATTATATACCGAACATGATGTGCAACATTATATCAGTTTCTTTATTAAGTAAAGAAGGATATAATTTTGTAGTAAAGGATAATGTTATGAACATATTCCAAAATCAAAAGCTGATTGCATCAGGCTCGTTACATAATGGCATATTCATTCTAAATCAGAATATAGTCCTCAATATACAAAACACACACAAGAGGAAAAGTTCAGAAATGAACGAATCCTACTTGTGGCACTGTAGACTTGGTCATATCAATGCGAAACGACTGGCTAAGTTACATAAGGATGGTTATTTGAATTCATTTGAATTATCATCTTATGATACTTGCCATTCATGTCTCAAAGGAAAAATGACCAAAGCTCCGTTTAGTGGACACGGAGAAAGAGTTAATGAACTCTTAGGACAGATACATAGTGATGTATGCGGTCCCATGTCTACGCATGCCAGGAACGGTTCTTCCTACTTCATTACATTCACTGACGATCTCTCTAGATTCGGACATGTGTTCCTGATGAAACACAAGTCTGAAGCTTTTGAGAATTTCAGAGAATATAAGCACGAAGTAGAAAAACAAACAGGCAAAAGTATTAAGATCCTTCGATCTGATCGAGGAGGAGAATACTTAAGCAATGAGTTCCTAGATTATCTAAAAGAGAATGGGATTCTCTCTCAGCTTACTCCTCCTTATACACCACAGCACAACGGTGTATCGGAGCGGAGGAATCGCACCCTATTAGATATGGTGCGCTCTATGATGAGTACAGCTGAGTTACCTATTTCCTTTTGGGGGTATGCGCTTGAGACAGCAGCATACCTATTGAATCAAGTTCCAACTAAATCTGTACCTACCACACCATATGAGATATGGAGTGGGAAGAGACCATGTCTTAAACGAGTTAAGATATGGGGTTGTCTGGCCTATGTCAAAAGGCAAAATCCAGACAAACTCGAGGCACGGTCAGTTCTATGTAAGTTTGTGGGATATCCTAAACATTCAAATGGATATTTGTTCTACCACAGTGAACAACAAAAAGTGTTTATTGCTCAACATGCCACCGTTTTAGAAAAGGAATTTCTTGCAAAAGAGATTAGTGGCTCTGAGGTAGAACTGGAAGAAGTTCCAGAAACACAAACTATAACTGAAGATTTAGTGGAACCAGAAGATTCGGTAGTACCCGACGAACCCCAGCCTCTCCGCCGATCTAGTAGGGTTTCTCGTCCACCTGAGAGATACTACGGTTTTCTCATTGATGGTGGAAGCGAGGATTGCATCATGGAAGATGATGACCCGACTAGTTTCGAGCAGGCCATCACGAGTGGTGACTCTGTGAAATGGCTGGATGCAATGCGGTCCGAGATGGAATCCATGTACACCAACAAAGTATGGACTTTGGAAGTTGCTCCTGAAGGGGTAAAACCCATTGGGAGCAAGTGGATCTTCAAGAAAAAACTTGGTGTAGATGGGAAAGTGGAGACTTTCAAAGCTAGACTTGTAGCAAAGGGTTTTCGTCAAAGACCAGGTGTGGACTATGATGAAACCTTTTCTCCAGTGGCTATGCTTAAATCCATCCGGATCATGCTTGCCATCGCTGCATATCATGACTACGAAATCTGGCAAATGGATGTTAAGACCGCCTTTCTAAATGGTGATTTAGAAGAGTGCGTGTACATGACTCAGCCAGAGGGCTTCGTAGACAGTGGGAGCAGCGGGAAGGTGTGCAAGCTGCTTAAATCCATTTATGGATTAAAGCAAGCCTCGCGGAGTTGGAACATCTGCTTTGACGTCGTTATCAAAGAGTTTGATTTCGTCAAAAATCCAGATGAACCTTGTATTTACAAGAAGGTAGCAGAGAGTAAGGTTGTCTTCCTCGTATTGTACGTGGACGACATACTCTTGATAGGAAATGATATTCCTATGCTGCAATCGGTCAAGCTCTTCTTATCACAAAGATTCTTAATGAAAGATCTTGGTGATGCCTCCTGCATATTGGGAATTAGGATCTATAGAGATAGATCCAAACGGATATTGGGATTGTCCCAATCCAGGTACATTGACACCATACTAAAGAGGTTTAGTATGGAAGAATCCAAGCGTGGGAATTTACCCACGATTTCTGCAGTCACTCTCTCCAAAGAGATGTCTCCCAAGACTGATTTGGAGAGAGCTCGCATGCAAGGGATACCCTATGCTTCGGCTGTAGGCCCTATCATGTACGCGATGCTATGTACCAGACCCGATGTAGCATACTCACTAAGTGTAGTGAGCAGGTATCAAGCTGATCCTGGAGAGAGTCACTGGACAGCTGTGAAGAGCATTCTCAAGTACTTACGAAGGACTAAAAAGATGCTCTTGGTGTATGGTAATGGAGAACTCCAAGTGGAGTCCTTTACCGATTCGAGCTTCCAGAGTGATAAGGACGACTCTAAGTCGCAGTCGGGATTTGTCTTTACCCTTTACGGAGGGGCGGTTAGCTGGAAGAGTTCCAAGCAAGAAACCGTGGCAGACTCGACGATGGAGGCTGAATACATCGCTGCCAACGATGCTGCTAAAGAGGCTGTCTGGATCAAGAAGTTCATTACTGAACTTGGAGTGGTTCCATCCATTGAGCATCCAATACCTTTGTATTGCGATAACAATGGAGCGGTAGCTTTGGCCAAGGAACCTAGGTCCCATCAGCGATCCAGGCATATTCTGAGGCGGTATCACCTGATCCGGGAGATAGTTGATCGCCGGGAGATCGAGGTCAGGAGGGTTGACACGAAGAACAACACGGCGGATCCACTCACGAAGGCCATTCCCCAGATACAGTTTGAGAGACACTTCGAGATGCTCGGTTTGCGATACTACAGCAGCTGGCCCTAGTGCAAGTGGGAGATTGTTAGTTGTATGTATGCCCTAGAGGCCAGTATTGTACAGATGATGTATATTATATTGGATGCTTGGACATATATAAAGATGACTTCCTTGCTCGATATGATAGTATGCTATCTAGTTGCACTTTATCTTAACATGTACACTTGTCTCTTTGCACTGTCTTATAGTTACATGTTGGTAAAGCCATTAGGATGTGTTCTTGACTACCTGGACTGTGATGCAGATCATACTAGTGGGGACATGGTAGTCCATAGGTACATCCTTCAAGGTCCCTAGTCGTGGGTGTATCGAGACGAGGCATCGATATACCAGTGTAGACTAGCGTATACGCTTCTCGACCCATGAGATGGGCGATGGATGATCCCATATCCATTGGTGTTTGACATCAGAGATGGTATACGGGTGCTCAGTGGAGACTGGGTACACTGGACGGACTCGCCGAGAACTCCCAGATGGTATTATACCTCACGTCAGATGGCAGTTCTCAGGTGACACTTGTACAGGTTAGTCTGTAGACCCGAGATCGTCATAGAGTCTTGTGTGATTCCTACTGTACTTTGATCTCCATCTTACCACGTCCATGAGGGCGTGCAAAACGGTGGTCTTTGGGTACAGTCCCGAGTCACATGGAGGCAATGAGCGATAGGAGGGGTTTCGTCTCTCCCGGTATTGGGGGTTGATGTTGCGCTGTGCTCGATTGGCCGTAACAGGGAAGTCCCTGGCCAGGGCTGATCAGAGATTTGCTTGTAAGTGTTACCAGTAGTTTCTCGACCCGTTATGAGCCTCACATCGGCACGACTTATCGGTTATTGGGGTCTGACGTTTACCACCCCTAGACTTGATATGCGACATATCAGACGAACAGACCGGACTGTACGGTAAGTGTTACTGGTTGGATTCACAGGAGTGTGAGCGGGCTAGCTCTTCGATCTTCTGATCGCTCAATACCCGGGTGGCCGTTACGTTTAGCAGACCGCTTGCGGCTTGTGGGTGATTGATATGATCATCATCTGCTGCCGGCGTATCGACGAGTCTTTAGAGTCCTACACAGAGGTTTCCTGGCTCAAGCGAAACGAAATAGGAGCGCATATAAGATATGTGCAGGACCGAGAATAATGCGTGTATGTGATACCGTATTCCATTCTCGCGATGAATGTATCGATTGGTTATATGTGATATAACCTAGATATCGAATCAATGATTGATTCGATAAGCCGATACATAGGATACTAGTCGGTTATATGCGATATGACCGGATCGTTAAATCAAGTGTTGATTTAATGATTTAATGTATAATTATATATTTGATATATTACTTTGCATTAACTAGTATTGGTTCACTTTAAATGGTTTTTCTCACTCGATGTACAAATTGTATATGTGATATACTTTTGTGCACATGTTTGATGATACTTGCTCATTTGGTTAAGTGTAAGGAATTAAACCATGGTTAAGTTGATGATTAGGGTTTTGCTTTTTCATTTATTTATTTGTTTATTTATTTTGAAAAGATTATGATAAGAATGGTGGCTTTCTTTGTTTCTAGTTGAAGCTTCATGAAGCTTTGACTTTGTAACCATTCTTGTCTCATGCTTAACCCTAACCATTTGAACTAACCCTAGTTCATTCTCTACACTTTACCATGGTTAGATTATGATAAGTATTGATTTATTTTCATTTTAAATCTAACACTTATCATATTCTTTTTTGATCAACATCTTCTTCTTCAAGAAAAAGCTTAAGTCCATCAATGGCAACTTGAGCAAAAGCGAGAGAAATCCAAATCTAAATTGAACCCACCTCCTATTTCTTCACCCTCTACCTCTTGCCAAGTAGTGTAGGGTTTTTCTTCACAAGTTTCACAACTTGGTGAAGTTGGAGCTTGAACTTGTGATGCCTCGACGTATACTTCTTCGGCATGAAGCCGACGACCTTGCCCGCCTATTTCTCCGATGAAGCCGATGCTTGAATTCGGGATTCGAGACGGACAGCGAGAGGACGACTACATGGAGCTAAGGAAGCGCATAACCGGATCTACAAAGGTTGTAGCTCTCTTCTTTTAGTTAAGATGTTAACTAGTTTACTGTTTCGCCTAAATTTCTAGTCGACGATCCATATTAGGATTTCTCGGCACCCGTAAAATTTGAAATTGGCATGGTAGATGCCTTGTGAGACTTCATTAGAGTGCCTAGGAACCCTACAACACGTGGACGAGATCCACATGCATACAGGCATCGATTTCATAGTTGGATGATATCCACATACTTATGGACTTCATGATATAGTTGACACTGATTCATGTTGATTACATTGATCATACCTCATTTTTTGATATATTAATACCTAAGGCACTGACACGAGCACTTGGTATTACACTTTGTAGATGTTTACCCTTGCCACCTTTTCATGCTTCAGACTTTATCATATTGAGGATATATATTACTGATCGTATTGACCTAGGATTGAGTCATGGATACGATTTCTGCTCTGTGATGTTTTCTACTCACGAGTTGGCAACTCACCCCCGTTGTGCCATAGTTTCTTGCAGGTTTTGCCACACAGGTTTCATTGCGGCTTTCCTGGCACACTGCTTCCATTCCGGGTGATTTGCTTTGGTAGGTGGGTTCACTTGTATCGTGACCACCATTGTATTCACTTATTTTCAGTTGTATCTAGTAAAAATTCCATCAACCAGACTTGTATATTATTTCAGACTTAGAAAACCAGTAGCTATTCTTTCGACCTTAGAGTCGCGCGTTGTATTATTATGGGTTTTCATGTTGTTTTGAGTTCCCTTTTGAGTTTTGATCCTCGCCCTTCGGTGTTGTATATTATATTGCTTGCGTGGTTGTGACCATCGATTGACGAAGAGCTAGCTCCCGCTTGGGGATGGTTTTTATCATTTTGTATACTATTCATATTGTACCCCGTTTGGGGCCAGTTTTTACAAAGGAAACTCTGCCGAAATTTTTAGAAAATATTTGATGTTTTAAAAACGCATACTTCGGCTTATGCTATTAAAACCACTTGCTTTAAAATAAGTTTTCCTTCACTCACTATTTAAAATTGTTTAGATTTCTGGGATTTTTTTCTTACTTGAATTAAATGGGGTCCTATAGACTTCATATGATTCAAGTGCCAGTTACGTGCCAATTCGGGTCGTGACAGTGAACTTCAGGTAGTTCCGTCCATTGCTGACCTAATACCTTTGTATTGCGATAAAAATGGGGCTATAGCTTTAGCAAAGGAACCACGGTCCCATAATAAATCCTGGCACATCTTAAGGCGGTATCACTTGATCAGGGAGATCAAGGTCCGTAGAGAGGATACAAAAAACAACACTGCGGATCCATTCACCAAGGCCCTTCCTCAAGCACAGTTCGAGAGACTTTTTGAGATGTTGGGTATTCGGTATGCCAACAGCTGGCCCTAGAGCAGACGTTGGATACTCGGTACGCTAATATATGGCCTTAGTGCAAGTAGGAGATTGTTGGATATGTATGCCCTAGAGACCATTATTGTATATGTATATATATGGATGCTTGGACATATATATGTACAGGACAGTCTTGCTCGATATGATAGTATGCTCTCTGGTTTGTCTTTATTTTAACATGTGCATGTTTTACTTGCTATTACATATCTTTTATACATGTTGATAAATCCCGTAGGATCATTGCTAGACTACATGCGTTGTGATGGCGATCATACTTGTGGGAGCTGGGTAGTCGGTACGCACATCCTTAAATGGTCCCTAGTCGTGGGAGTATCGAGACTGGGCATCGATATTCCGGAGTAGACTAGTGTATACGTTTCTAGACCCCGACGAGGGGCGATGGTATGGTCCCACAACCATTGGTCTTTCGAACCTAAGATTGTATACAGGTGCTCACTAAGGCTGAGTACACCGGACGGACTCGCCGAGAACTTCCAGATGGTACTATACCTATCGTCAGGTGGAAGTTCTCAGGTGACATGAGTACAGGTTAGTCTTTAGACCTGAGATCGGCATTTGTCTCGTATGAGTTCCCACTGTGCTTTGATCACTATCCTACCACGGCTCTACTGAATCGCGCAAACAGGCTTTGGTTTGTCACGACTCGAAATATTAGCTCGTGACCAGCACTTAAATCACGCAACGTTTAAAGGCGTAACGTAATTCAAGTATGCTGAAACCCAGAAATCTAAACCTTTTAAAGAAAATAAAGGAGGTGATGTTTTGAAATAAAGGTATAATGAGATCAAGTTTTCTTAAAATGCATAGAAAAGGGACATGAAAATGCAAGTAGAATACTAGTTTACAAACATGTTTCGTCTTTTAAAAATTTGGGCAGCATCTCCTTTGTATATTTTGATCCAAAACCACATATACAAGATAATGATAAAGGCATCCCCAAGCGGGAGCTAGCTCTTCGCCAAATGGCGGATCACAACCACGCAAAGCAATATAAATAAATATACGATGCCCGACGGTGAAGACCAACACAAAAGATAAAGAAAAGCAAGACATAAAAACCACAAGTAGCGGAAAACCCCTCGCCCTATGTCTCGCAACCATAATCCCACTAAGTCTCATTACTTATACAATTTACCAATTTTTGATTGATGGAGTTGACTAGATACCATATGAAATAGAAAATACAAGAGTGGGTACGATACAAATGTTCCACCTGCCAATGCAAAACACCCGAATGCAACTTTGTGCCAGCGAAGCCGCTACTGATCCATGTGGTCTACCTACAAGAACTGTGGCACAACGGGGGTGAGTTGCCAACTCGTGAATAGAAATATATCAACAAGTAGAAATCGAATAAACAACGACTCCTAGGTCAACTATATCATGAAGGTAATACTATGATATCTTGGGTGACCGGGTCGTATATGTGCCAATAATAACTAAAGTCTATAAGTATGCTAATATCATCCAATCAGATAATCAATGTCTGTATGTATGTGGATCTCGTCCAACCATATGATCAATGTATGTATGCATGTGGATCTCGTCCACGTGTCAACCAATGACACAACAATATCATACATGTAAATATCATAAAAACATATGCATGAAAATATGAGGATATAAATCAACGTGTGCCACTCGCGACACATCAAAATCATGGAATTGGAGTGTCCAACCTCGACACCCGAAAACATCATGAAACCCATGTCCAACATTGACACATAAATCCTCATATGTCTCAGGCACCGCACACCCAGGTCGTCCCTCATATCCATCTCTCTACTCTGGTCGGTATCCTCCGGATAACCGCCGAGTCCAAATACAATCACATGTAGGTAGTGCTCCCCTGTCAGGCTCATCGTCTACACCTCGTGCTTCTTGCCCCGGGGTACCTTACTGGGTCCAACATGTACCCGCAATCGGCCTTATCCGCCTCCTCGAATCGGGTTTCACATGTCGCTCTCAGAACCGAGAAAACATATGGTGGACGCACTGAAATATCATATCAAGAGAAATCGGGTTTTTAAAACAGTACATGCTTTCTTTTGAAATCGCCACGGTTCTCAAATCCAGAAATCTCATGAAAACAGCATATCTCAGTGCGTAAAATCATAAAGCATGATGTATGCGACATATGATAGAAATGTAAGAATCTCCGTATATCATGCAACATGGGACAGTAATATGACATATTAAGGAAAAACCGCTCTTTTAAAATGATTCCAGTTTTTAAATATATCCCGCGGTTCCCAATTTCTCCAAAGTCAAATGCAACATCATCTATGTATGTGCAATAAGTCGGTATGTAAGCATGAATGCATAAAGATATATATACACAAGTATGTTATGCGAAAAGTCATATCATGATGCAGCAATCCTACTGTGTAGTGACATGGCAATTATCGATGATGAAGTGTGTAGGCCGGCAAATCTATGTAAGTGTAACATACGCATCATTGATAATGGTGCAGGTGTACTAGCACAAGTATAAGTAATGCGATGCGAATAACATGAATGCAGCATAAGGTAAATCATATGCAAATGCTGACGGGTATCCTTACCTAACATGACCGAGTCGGTGAATCTATCAATCAGCATCTAGCCTCACAACATCACGTACGGTATAATCCATCGTACGACATCCTCTAGTCAAGGGTATGGATCAAACCTCAAGTCAAACTCATCACGTACGGAAAATCATCGTACAGCGGCATTAAGGTAATAGGGATCCTATCAACCTATAAGACAATGAGGGTACGGCCTAATATCACGTACGGCCTATCATCCATGATTCACAACATTATATATATATATATACCTATGTCCCAGGTCACATCCATAACGATCTCATATCAGGGGATCGATAAGGTATCCATCATCTCAATCGACTCGCATCCGTATACCAACATATCATCAGATCATCATATTCTTCTTATATTCTTTTCATCGCATTTATATCTCACATCAAGTCGAGTTTACATAAAAATTCTATCTCTACTATAAGTATAAGTATCTAATCTAACATACACACCCGAACCATACAATCAGATTTTTAAAGAAGCGAATCGTAGTTTTGAAAATAGGTGTTACGGTGTTTTTAAGGAAAAGATATCATTTGAAATTCCGTAACGTCCCTCAAGGTATCTGTTTAAAAGATGCATACGATTCTTTAGTTTAGAAATATGTATGGTTTGGATGACACATCTACGTCGACTATCTGGTCCTATAGTATCCTAAACGGCAATATCGTCAAATATCATCCTCAAATACCGTCATCACATATTATCTGTATTATATCACTTCTAACAATCCTTAGTTTCTAATATGGTTTCACTAACTATCATTTAACTCTAACCCTAGTTTCCAAATGTAGGTTTCCTTAACCATATTCTATAAATCAGTTTTCATCAAAACTTTGCGGGGGTGCTATACGCCATCCACCCGACATCCCCGGAAGATATAGATCTACTCACCTTGGTCTTCGCTTGCCGAATTCGATGATGCCATGATCCGTCACCTCGGAATCCACACGAGGGTACCTACAATATCAACACATATCGCAACGCTATTAAAATCAAGTTTTGAAATCGAAAACAGTACGCGCATTGCTCATAGGTCAGAACCTATGGCCTACGAATACAAAATCAACCAAACACCTCTTGTTGTTGATGTACGAACACTCAACAACCAATGTAAAATTCAAATATCAAAACTTAGCATTACAAAATACGGAAAACTATAGCCAAAATCACACTAAAATGCTCCTAGGTTTTTACTCAGGCCAAAAGTAGTTGCACAAACAAGTCTAGGGTGCTGTATATGATGTATATGACCTACTGGATCAACCTCGACACCAATTTCCACCAAATGGCCAGCCACATCACTAGAAAAACTGGCCTCCTCTTCCCCCTAGGCTCCAATGGGGTTCATCTCATCAAGGTAGTCTCCTAGTACCCTAATTTGGTCTCTGGAGTTGTTTGCTAAGCTCAGAAATTCCCCGGGTTGCTTCAGATTTTCCTGCACACCCTATATCCTCACAAAACAGACTTGGATCAATTCTAAAGTTTGTATTTTGGTTACTATACTCAATTCCAGTTCTTGAATTCAATCCCCAAGGTTTATAACAGCCACTACACACCTCAAATCTACTCAAACACCCAAACCCTTGACTAGAATTTTCCAACATCACAATTCCACGCTAAAATGACTTCTAAACTATACTAGAATAGAAAGAATCTTAAAACTAACAAAATGGAAGAAGATATACCTCATTTAGGCCACTCTAGACAGCCCTAGCTTCCCAAAGTTGTCAAAATCCCATTTTGCTTGGTCCAATGGGTAGAGGGTGAAGAGGAGATCAACTTTTGTGAAAGGGGTTTAGGGTTTTGGCAAGTTTAGGGTTGGTCAGGAGGGTAGAAGATGGAGGGAGATGAGGAAGTAGAAGAAGGAAATGGTGGAGGAACAATGAGGCATCACTCTCTCCCTCTCTCTCACTTTCTCACTCTCATTCTCTCTCCTAGCATGCTTATTCTCATCATTGTGTCCCCTCTCTCTCTCCAAGTCATCATTACACCTTTTTCCATTCTTTTCTCACCAATAACACATACACCCTAATAAAAAAACACGAATGAAATAACATGTAACATGTCATGGTGCACTAATAATGAAAACTGTACAAACACGGATTTGGCTTAATCGCGATTAGCAGTGCACTAATCGGGTTTTTATCGAAATTGCATATAATAAATTTTAAAAATGACAAATCCTTTAGTTATATTATTAATTAAATAAATCATTTTAATTTCCAATTATCGTTATATATTTATACCCTTTTTCGAAAACTACAATTTCGCAAATCGGCCAGTTTTCGGGAAATATATTATTTTAATATTAAATTCCAAAAATAATATTTTATATTTTCTGAAATGTTACATGGTTGGGTACAGTCCCGAGCCACATGGAGGCTGTGAGCGATTGTCGGGGATTCGTCTCTCCTGGTATAGGGAGTCGATATCGCAATGTGTTCAATTGGTCAGGACCATAAGACCTTGGCCAAGGCAGTTAGGATTTACTGATAGGTTGATCAATATTTTCCTGGATTGGTCCTGATCCACATCAGCACGAATTACCGGATTATTAGGGTCTGACGTTTACCACCCCCCAGACCCGGTATGTGATACTCACAGATGAAGAGACCGGACTGTACGGAGATTCTCACAGATAGGCTGAGTAGGGATCCGGATGAGTTTGCTCGTCGGCCTTCCTTTTCGATAGGTACCCGGTGTTGGCTATAGTGCCCTCAAGTCAATTATTGGATCGCAGGCACATGATTTCAATGATTGAGGGATGATCTATATCGGTAGAACAGTCTTACTAGAGATGATAGTATGCTATCTGGTTTTTCTTTATCATCATGCACATGCTTCAGGTGACATTACAGATCACTATTACATGTTGATAGAGCCTAAAGGATTCTTGCTTGATTACCAGCAGTATGATGGCGATCATATACGTGAGAGTTGGGTAGTCTATAAGCACATCCTTAAAGTGTCCCTAGTCGTGGGAGTTTCGAGACTGGGCATCGATACTCCAAGAGTAGACTAGTGTGTACGGATCGAGACCCCGACGAGGAGCAGTGGCCGGTCTTACAAGCCATTGGTGTTAGTTGGTTCACCTAAGATGTATACAGGTGCTCATTGGGTTATGAGCACACCGGACGGATTCGCCGCGAACATGCTAGTTGGTATTATACCTATTGTCAGATAGCAGTTCCCTGGTGACATGTGTATAGGTTATTCAATCGACCTGAGATCTTCATTTATCTCATGGGAGTTCCTACTGTGCTTTGATTACTACCCTACCACGTCTCAAAGGAGTCGTGGAAACAGGTTTTAGTTGGGTACAGTCCCGAGCCACATGGAGGCTGTGAGCGGATCGTTAAGGGATTCGTCTCTCCCGATATTGGGGGTAGTTGTCGCGGAGTGCACCGGTAGCCATCACCAGAAATACTCGGCCGAGGTAGACGAGAATTACTGATTCGGATCAGTAATTTCTCAGTTGGTGATAGGCTTCATACCGACACTAAATGTCAAGTTATTAGGGGTCTGACTTTATCCAACCCCTTAGGCTCGACATGCGATACTCATAGATGAACGGACCGAACTGTATGGATATTGTCACTGTCCGGCTCAGTAGGGTTTCAGGATGAGTTTGCTCATCGGCCTCCCTTTCTCTCAATACCTGGGTAGCCGTTACGTACAGCTAGTGCCACTGACCTGCTTGTGATTAAACCCACTGCCAGCGTATTGATGAGTCTTTAGAGTCCCACACAGAGGGTTTCCTTGGTTCGAGTGAAACGTTGTAGAGGCCGTATGGTTTTATGGCATGGTTCGATCATATACATGCACTTGTGCACGGATGATGATCGGACGGATAATACTAGTGGGCTTTGGTTTAAGCCGGATCCTAGTATTATATTGTTGGATTATTTCCGTCTTGCTGTATTCGTATTCAGTCGGAATATGGATGCAGGTATGTATGTACAGATGAGGGTTATTCTTGTAATTCGTTACAAGTTTACTTTTGAAGTTGCCATTTCTTTTCTTGATTTAAAATTTTGGTATAATGTTTATTAGGTGGAAATTGTGAGTATGAGTTTTGGCCTTGAGCATTCATGGTGCATGTGCTCACTTGGTGACTCATGGTGTTGGGTCTTGTGTGCATTGATGGTGGCACATGTGCACTTGGTGACTCATGGAGTTGGGTTTGGTGAAATATTTTGTGCTGGGATTTTTCTTCATCACTTGCTCACAAATACTTCACACAACTGAACTCAAAACAAAAACTATAGACACTCTCTTTAGTTGTTTTTCTTAAACCCAAAACTTGAGCTCACATATTCTTCACCAAAGGCTTCTTCTTCACCTCCATCCATACCGTCTCATGAGTTGAGAATCCATGGATGTTTTGAGACAAAGTATTCACACACTTTCTCTACTTCATCTTGTGCATCTAGGCTAGCAAACTGGATGCCCGAGTTGCTTCGGTTTTGAAGCGGGAGCTCGTATTACTAATCCTCCACGTGGATCCTCTTCGACAAGGGAGACCGGAGATCGAACTTCGTCGAGGCGGCCGCGAGGAGATTGGGACAGAGGTTGAAGACCGAAGGACATGGATCGATCGGTATAACCTCTCTAAACTCTTTTCGTATAACTAGTATAGGGTTAATGGTACGATCCGTCGATTAGGGTTCCGTTAGCGCCGGTTTTTTAAAGTTTTTGTTCCGTGTTTGGCCACGGATTGATGGCCGGGGTGCTGCCGTAACCTTACATGGTATCAGAGCCGACCCATTTACCGCATACTAGTTGGTTTAGATGATGTTAAAGTATTGAAACCGAAACAACTCCGAAACAATACCCGATATATTCTAGTTTCTGTCATTTTTTTCAGTGTCTTCTAAAATTATTTTAGCAACTGTAGAAGACTACTTGTATGACCACTAGACTGCACCCCGAATACGAGACAATTCACCTCTTTAGGCCTGGCCACATTGCCTTAAAAACCGAGCCGGCCGGCCATTCTCTTGAATTTTGGTTTCGTATTTTTGGTGTGTTTTAGTCTCTGGAATATTGGTTTATTGGTATTGCTTATTTAGCCCAGTTTGGATATGGTTTTATCTAGTTGTATGGGGCTATTCGGGGTTATTTCGAAGTCGATATTTCTAACAATATTTAAAGTTTACAGTACATACATTTCTATCTGCGACCATGAATGTCATTAGATCGGTACAACTTGTCTAATTGTTATAGTTCTTTTAGACGGGTTTGTGAACGTAACATTCACGTTGATGTTCTGTGTTGTGCCGTGTTTGTTGCGGATTCGTCATGGTGGATAGCTTGGATGAAATGATAGTACAATTTAATTTTATTTGTACATTTGATATCGCGGGGCGAGCGTCCGACATGTGGACTGCCGTCACTGCCTGTTTGTATATTATTTGTTTGGGGCACGACCGGGTTGAGGTCGATGTCACCGTTGTGCATATTTTCTTTTCTATACTAGGATTGCCCCGCGATGGAGTGCATGGATAGCCGGGTTCTGGAAGGCAACGGGTCCGCATCTCATAGCGTTGAGAAGGATGGGGCCTCACTCTAGAATTAGTGGGCTATTCGCCGCACTCGTAGGGGGTACAGGTTGACCCAAGGAGGGGTGCTCAAGTTACCGGATTCCGTAAAGTGTTGGGTGGCCCATTCACTTTGATGAAGGGGGCTGCCTCGCTTCTGGTTTTGGCGGGTAACTTGCCACGTGTTCATCACAGAATACTGCATTTTATACCGCCCATTCTTACGCTCGGTTGTTTATAGGTAGGTGCTTTTAATCCGTGTTTGTTATATATTTGCAGGATACAGGTTCTCGGTTCTAAAACGGTAAATTCATGGAAAACACGACAAAATCCGGGTTCCTGCCAACCACTGAGAAAACACGGTCTCCGCTCGTCATCCGTATGTTGCCAGATACCAGTTTAGGAAGACAAAATGTCAAATCATTATCACCTTCATGCACAAGGCTCAATGGCAACAACAAGTTCCAAGAAATCTACGCGGAGCTCGAGGCAATCATGACAAAACTTCCACAAAAAGTCCACCTTTCCTCAACAGAAATTCTGGAAGAATTGTGAAAGAATTATCAGAAAATATGTGTACCGGACAACAGGGGACAGCAGATCAGGGCCGTACAGGAAACTCCACACCCTAAACCTACTGTAGGGGCGCGGATCCGCGGCCAATAGGGGGTATTGGCGGCGGATCCGCGGCTAGGTGGGGCCCTCTCTGCGTCAACTTTTGGGGGTATTTTGGGTATTTCCCATGTGGTCTGGTGGTTGCCCTAGAACTCCATTCTCCTGCCTATAAATACAGCAGTTTTGAGCACAACCAAGGGTCATTCTTTAGTTCATTCTTGTAGCCTCTTTTGTTAGGATTTTGTATAGTTCTTCTTCTTCCTCTTCATTCCTCTTCCATTAAATTGTAGTGAGAGCTTTTGAGTGGGAAATTAATGAAGATGAGGGTTTTGTATCATTCTCTTGTGTTTCTTCTTCCCCTTTGAGATTTTTGCTTTCTCTTGCTCATTCAACCTCTTCATTGAGCTTGAATGGTTAAGGGTTAGTTATTGATCTCAAAGGTCGTATTTTCTCACGGGACTAGTTCTTCACTTCACATGCGTTCTCTACCCTTCCCTTGATCTTGCAACCTCTTCATTGAGCTTGCAAGTTTAAGGGTTGGCTATTGAGCACATGCTTGGCTTGGGTTCTACTTCCGTGTTCTTTTTATTTGCTTATTTATTACTTGCATTTTTCATTTTTGCTTTTATTACTTGCAATTTATTTCATGCAATTTTATTCCATGTACTTTAATTACTTGTATCTTTTCTTTTCTTTGTTCTTTTCTTTTTGTCCTCTCTTTTTGGTTCTCTTTTGTGAATGTTGTAATTATTGTTGTTGTTAAGAATGAATAAGGTATTGTAAGTTAATGTTTCTTTGCCAATTCCTTTTCCCGTTATTTTCCATTTGAACTCCGCCCGAACCATACGCAAGCGCTCCGTTAGGCACCGTACCCTGACAAGGTAACGGTGATTCCTAACCACGACCGGTTGTGTTCGGTTTGGCCGGAGGCGAAAGCAAGAGACAAGAACGGAAGGACAAGGGTAAATAAGCCGGATTCCACGAATACCGCGCTTAAATTCCCTAATCCACGTTGTTGCCGATTGCTTAGCTACAATTGGTCAAGACTCGGCTCAAAGGTTTTGAGTACGGATTTCTTAGCTTACAATTTCGTATCTTTTCTTAACAACTTTATACTTGCAAATAAACACATAGGTTAGACAAAACACTCATACAGATTCTTTATTGACTCGTCTAAGACAAGAAGGTAAGATAACACCATCTCCCTGTGGACCGACCCGTGCTCACCGGCTAGCTGCAAAGCGACACCGTCCTGATCGCGGTTACACTTAAATTCTTTGAACATCCGACACGCCAAAAGCGTGCGATCAAATGGCGCCGTTGCCGGGGAGACGGTAGCGTATTTTCTTTCTTGTTATTCGGGTCAATATTCTTTTTGTATATATAAAAAAAAAAAAAATCTTTTTGTTTTTTTGATCATTTTTGTGGGCAAGAGTGCAGATTTTGCGGATTTGCAAACTGCGATTGTGGGAGCAAAGTGTGCATTCAAGGCTTAGGTGATTACGAAGTACAGTGCCAAAGATCCGGGTAGTTTGACCCGCGCAAGCGAACTTTTCAAGCTTACCGGATTTGATTCAACGGGGGTTTCCTAACCCAAAACTTAACGGTACGTACTTTACTAACACCTTCTTCTCAAATCCGATGCTTCCAATATACTATTCTTTGCAGGATTCTTTGCAAGTTCGCTAGCAAACGCTAAAAAAATTGACTAACCCGTATTTGTTGCAGCGCCGCGCTTAAACTAAAAAACGATTGTTTGATTCTTTAAAGAATTTTTGAATTGCGCATTGCATACATTAATACGGACTTAAGGGCAAGTGAACCCCACAAGATACGGTAAAGGATTTCATCACCTTTTCCGTGGCCCACAAATCACGAACTTAAGCATAACGATTACCCGCACAAATTTTAAAAGAAATTAGACTTTAAGCCTTAAGGACTTCGCGCTCACTAGGAGAAGTTAATTGTGTTTAGAACCTCGCTTAACGGTATATTGTTTACGGGGTGTCTAGGAAAGTGTTAACGGCGAAACCGCCAAAAGAGAAAGGGTTATTTAATTAAGGAACTTCGCGAAAGCGTTGGAAAACCTCCCCTTATCTCTGCACTTACCTGGCCTCGTGATCAGTGTATCTTGAGCCTGTTTCTCGACACAGTTTTACTTCGACAATCAAGTTCTGGAGCAGGTCTAGTTGACCTAGGTTAACCCTAGAACGATTAGGTGTGTGGTATTTTTGTGTCGTGATTATTTTTGTCAATATTCTTTTTTGTGTATATTTCATTCTTTTGTTAATATTCAAAAAAAAAATTAAATAAATAAATCACATTCTTTTTCCCCTTCTTTTCTCTACCTTTCTCTCTCTCTCTTCATATCATGGGTACCCCACCTCGCAAAACTCTTGCCGAACTTTGGTACCCACAACCAGAAATAACTTCCTACGGTTCTTGTTTTGGCCGAACTTCGAACGATCCATCCATGCCAAAAATTTCATTGAGAGATCGGATAGACGGGTCTAGGACGAACAACTGGACCCCGCAATCCACTTCGTATCAACCGTTTCAAACATTCACCCCTTCTTGCGTTGATACCCCTTTTGAAAGTCCGGTTGTAACCCCGAGACCAATGTCTCTTGCTGAACGAATTGAACAATCCCGTTGCCGATCTTTCACTCCTTTCACCACTAAAAATTCTTGGGATCAACAATTCCATTCACCTTCTTATCCCAATGTTGATCCCACTCCTGTCCAGCCATCCATTTCCTACCAATCCTACCCTACTTTTGCACCTTCCCTAGACATTACTTCAGAACAGCCGTTTGGGAGTTTTCAGTATCCAAATAACTTTGAATCTTTTACTGAAACCCCATCACAACCCATGTCTAGTCTGGAACAGTCGTTGGAAGACTTTAGGGTAGCGTCAAGCCAACAGATGATGGATTTGAATGCGTCCATGGCCGCCCTCATGCAACCTAGTGACCCGGTAGCTAGTTTTCAACTAGCTCCAACATTTTCAATGTATGATGAGGCGGCAGGACATGCAGTGAATTTGAGTGGAGAGAGTGAGATATACCCCCTTCCAAATCAAACCTACCAGTCTCAAATTGAATCCCACAACTCCTGTGTTGAAAGTCTATCAAATGTCCCAAATGAATTATCAGTTGAAGATAGAATGTTTAATGAGTTGTGCGACTTTGTAGTGTTTGATTTGCCCGATTGTGAAGGGTACCTTTTAAGTGAAACCATACCCAATCCTCTCGACCTCTACACCTCCACTCTAGAACCTGAATTGATTGATATCCATGCTTTTGTTGAGGTGTCTGAGAATATAGATTTTCACTTGATCGAGGATATTGACGCTGGGAACATTTTGGATGATGAACCCGTAGATTTGGCTGAGTTTGTCTCTTCAAATCATCATCCCGAGTCTTTAACTGTTTTTCCCGAACTTCATATGCGTCTTGATATTGATGATAAAGGCATGGATGAGATAAATTTTGAGGAGAATATTGAGGAAAGTTTTGAGGATGAAACAGTTTTAATTGATGAGTCGGATTTTCCAATTCATCCTGTTCCTTTCATTGACTGTGTGCACCCTCCCGAAACCCTAACCGATACCCCTCCTCAACCACTTCCCTCCACCATTTCCATCGTTCCGACCTTGCAAGAACCCGTCTCACTTTCATTTACTATGTCTGGTTTACCAAGTTCGGCGTACCCATGGTTTCTCACGAACCTTGAGGGATTTGACCCCATTTCTCGACGGGTAAATATATTAGCACAATCGCTTTTCACACATCGGTCATCACAAATTGTGCTAATCTATTTACTCCATTTGCACCCTCAAGTTCGTATTCCACTTCTTTTTCCCTTCCGCCATTCTTCTTCCTCTCATATACCGAGACCGTATCCCGCTTCTCTTCGCATACGGTCTCGCGTATTGTCCTTCTCTTTTCTCTACGCCTTCTTCCACCAACCTGTACATTATAGCGATAAAATCTTTGAATGGTTGGTGCTCACTTTTGGCCTGTGTAAGGCCTTGTATAGCTTGATACTGTTCTTTCCCCCCTAAATCCTGAATTTCAACGCGTAACAGTGGAAACACTGTTTTACTTAAGTTTGGGGGGGACTCTACTTTTTTGTATATATTTTTGTTTTCCTTTTTGTTTTGTATATAATTTATTTCTAGGAAGCGCCGGCAATTTTAACCCTCTTGGTATAGCCTGACAGTGAGGGCACTGTCAAGTTTAAGTTTGGGGGTGTGCTCGGTAAGCTTTCTTCCTTCGCATTCATATGTATATTTTGCATCTCCATAAAATCCATAAAAATCTGAAAATTTTCTAAAAATATAAAAACTTTTTTGTCAAGTTAGATTGTGGAAGAACTCTGATTCAACATTCGACGATTTTTGTTTGAAAAAATAGGAATAACTAGATCTTATGTTTGGATTTTGAAAACCTGAAAGATAACTCTCCTTTGATGTTAACTATAGCTGATATACGTCTTTACATCACACTACACGTGTCGTAAATTTTGGGAATTAGATGACAAGTCTTTCATGTTTAAACTTTTAAACAGATAAATGATTTTCTGAGGATCAAATAGGTTTGTTCTGAAATAAGTAAAGAATAGTTTATGAAGTAAAGCGAATATGAAGGAATATTATTGATGTCGTAATTGGAACTAAGTCTGAAAACTAACCCATCTGAAACATGATTGGAATGATTACACACCAAACCCACTAAACACGTCTTTTATCCAAAAAAATAATTGAACTGCCGGTTATATCTCCGTTCGTATTAAATCATCTGATTTTCACGACAAAACTGTCTTTTGTTTTCTGGACCTAGGTAACTTGAGTAATTAAGTCCGCTGGGGTGTTTCTACACCTAATGCCCTAAAACCAACTGGTTTGGGTGCATTGGCCCAAAGCTCGCTAAGAAGCCTAGAAAGTCCAGTTTTAAAACAAAGTCAAGCAAGTGTTCTCTCCGAGTTAAAATTCCTAACGGTTCTTTGTGTGAGAATAATCTTGATAAAAGACAGGCTTTTATAAAAATTTTAACGGAGATATGAAGGTTTTATTCTATGATAAAGACTATTGCACGTTCACAGAGGTGTGTATGAAATGAAAACAAGAAAAAGGTGGAGTGAAGAATAAGACCTAGTTTCCTGTTAGGGAAGATAGAAATTCTGAAGTTGAAACCTTACTGGAAAACGAAACTTGAAAAATGCTTAACTCTTTATAAAACTTATGTGATCCTTTTAAAATTGTTATCTGGGCTTTATTGTGCGACATGATGACTTTAATCGACCTTTCTGGAACTTAACGGCACAATTTGCACTACACGTAAAGACATATAAAACCTGTAGTTAAATAAGAAGCGAGGTGTGAAAACTAAAGGTTCGATAGTCTAAACTTAGGATTATAGAATTGTTATTTTCTGAAACAAAACTTTAGGGTTTGAATCTTAGTTATTTTACAAAACCAACTTGACCGGATTTTGTGGGTAGTATCCGCTGAAAACCCTCAGGAGACAACACTCCTCCTACTAGGGACACCTAGAGGTTTAACAGCTTGTTGCACGTGCTCAGTGCAATCGCGTTCCCTGCGAAAGTGCGGTTATCATTTTATTTTTGTGAATAATTGGTTTTGCTCGGGACGAGCAAAAGTTAAGTTTGGGGGTATTTGTTCATCACAGAATACTGCATTTTATACCGCCCATTCTTACGCTCGGTTGTTTATAGGTAGGTGCTTTTAATCCGTGTTTGTTATATATTTGCAGGATACAGGTTCTCGGTTCTAAAACGGTAAATTCATGGAAAACACGACAAAATCCGGGTTCCTGCCAACCACTGAAAAAACACGGTCTCCGCTCGTCATCCGTATGTTGCCAGATACCAGTTTAGGAAGACAAAATGTCAAATCAATGTCACCTTCATGCACAAGGCTCAATGGCAACAACAAGTTCCAAGAAATCTACGCGGAGCTCGAGGCAATCATGACAAAACATCCACAAAAAGTCCACCTTTCCTCAACAGAAATTCTGGAAGAATTGTGAAAGAATTATCAGAAAATATGTGTACCAGACAACAGGGGACAGCAGATCAGGGCCGTACAGGAAACCCCACACCCTAAACCTACTGTAGGGGCGCGGATCCGCGGCCAATAGAGGGTATTGGCGGCGGATCCGCGGCTAGGTGGGGCCCTCTCTGCGTCAACTTTTGGGGGTATTTTGGGTATTTCCCATGTGGTCTGGTGGTTGCCCTAGAACTCCATTCTCCTGCCTATAAATACAGCAGTTTTGAGCACAACCAAGGGTCATTCTTTAGTTCATTCTTATAGCCTCTTTTGTTAGGATTTTGTATAGTTCTTCTTATTCCTCTTCATTCCTCTTCCATTAAATTGTAGTGAGAGCTTTTGAGTGGGAAATTAATGAAGATGAGGGTTTTGTATCATTCTCTTGTGTTTCTTCTTCCCCTTTGAGATTTTTGCTTTCTCTTGCTCATTCAACCTCTTTATTGAGCTTGAATGGTTAAGGGTTAGTTATTGATCTCAAAGGTCGTATTTTCTCACGGGACTAGTTCTTCACTTCACATGCGTTCTCTACCCTTCCCTTGATCTTGCAACCTCTTCATTGAGCTTGCAAGTTTAAGGGTTGGCTGTTGAGCACATGCTTGGCTTGGGTTCTACTTCCGTGTTCTTTTTATTTGCTTATTTATTACTTGCATTTTTCATTTTTGCTTTTATTACTTGCAATTTATTTCATGCAATTTTATTCCATGTACTTTAATTACTTGTATCTTTTCTTTTCTTTGTTCTTTTCTTTTTGTCCTCTCTTTTTGGTTCTCTTTTGTGAATGTTGTAATTATTGTTGTTGTTAAGAATGAATAAGGTATTGTAAGTTAATGTTTCTTTGCCAATTCCTTTTCCCGTTATTTTCCATTTGAACTCCGCCCGAACCATACGCAAGCGCTCCGTTAGGCACCGTACCCTGACAAGGTAACAGTGATTCCTAACCACGACCGGTTGCGTTCGGTTTGGCCGGAGGCGAAAGCAAGAGACAAGAACGGAAGGACAAGGGTAAATAAGCCGGATTCCACGAATACCGCGCTTAAATTCCCTAATCCACGTTGTTGCCGATTGCTTAGCTACAATTGGTCAAGACTCGGCTCAAAGGTTTTGAGTACGGATTTCTGAGCTTACAATTTCGTATCTTTTCTTAACAACTTTATACTTGCAAATAAACACATAGGTTAGACAAAACACTCATACAGATTCTTTATTGACTCGTCTAAGACAAGAAGGTAAGATAACACCATCTCCCTGTGGACCGACCCGTGCTCACCGGCTAGCTGCAAAGCGACACCGTCCTGATCGCGGTTACACTTAAATTCTTTGAACATCCGACACGCCAAAAGCGTGCGATCACCACGCTCATAGGGGTCCAGGTTTTCATTGCACAGGCTATCCACACGACCAGGGGAACGTCGGGTTGCACTTGTGGCTCAAAGGAAACCCGGGGCTCCCAGATTATCTCTATTGATCTGTGATGCTTATTACTTATCTGTGATGTTGCATTTATCACACCTGGAGCGATTATTATTTATTGATATATATATATACTGGTAGATGCTGTATATGTTTTACACCCGCGCTAGTCCAGTCCCCGCTCTGTCATTAGTTAAGTAACCTAACGAGTGATGACGGGACCCAGTGGCGAATGAGGATGGCATATACGTACATCATATTTTCGTTCTTTTGTGGTGTAATGAAATGATGGGACTGCATTGATTCGGATCAATGCAAGGAAAACAGACCTATTCGATGTTGTTGGAACAATTTTCAAAAGATGTTATTACAAGTGCGTTTTCTTTTGTTTCGCACAGCGGTATTCTGTTATGAATATCCAGCACCTCATTCGAAGAGACAAGAGCCGAGATCCCCTCACCGGGAGTGACCTCTTCGGCAGAAGTTTGCGTCAGGGTAATAACTTCACTATAATCGATTACTTTTTGCTTTGCATCATGGTATTCAGTGAGAATATCATGAACCTCATTCTACGAGGAAAGAGCCGAGATTCCTTCACCGAGAGTGATCTCTTTAGCAAAGGTTTTCGCCACTATATATTTTTAAAAAGCTATCCGGTTCCTTCAACGATATCAAGTTCATGTTAGTTATGTATATGCCCTAGAGGCCATTGTTGTACATATGATGTATATTATAGTCGATGCTTGGATATATATAAAGAAGACTTTCTTGCTCGATTTGATAGTGTGCTATCTGGTTTCATTTTGTCTAAACATGTTGACTTGTAATATTTACTGTCTTGCTCTCACATGTCGATAAAGCCCTTACGATATATACTTGACTACTAGGACTATGATGCAGATCATACTAGTGGGGCAAGGGTAGTCCAAGAGCACAACCTATAATTGTTCCTAGTCGATGGTGTATTAAGACAGGGCATCGATACTCCAGAGTAGACTAGCGTATACGCATCTTGACCCATATGATGGGCGATAGATGATCCCACATCCATTGGTGTTTGATATCAAAGATGGTGTACGGGTGCTCAGTGGAGACTGGGTACACTGAACGAACTCGCCGAGAACTCCTAGATGGTATTATACCTATCGTCAGATAGCAGTTCCCTGATGACACTGGTATAGGTTAGTCTGTAGACTCGAGATCGTCATAGAGTGTTGTGTGATTCCCACTGTGCTTTGATTTCCACCATACCACGTTTAAGAGGATGTGCAAAACGGTGGCTTTTGGGTACCGTCCCGAATCACATGGAGGCAACGAGCGATAGGAGGGGTTTCGTCTCTCCCGGTATTGAGGTTGATGTTGCGCTGTGTTCGATTGGCTATAACTGGAAGTCCCTTACCAGGGCTTATATGAAGATAAACTGGTAAGTGTTATCAGTAGTTTCTCGACCCGTTATGAGCCTCATATCGACACGACTTATCGGTTACTGGGATCTGACGTTTACCACCCCTAGACTGGATATGCGACATATCAGACGAAGAGACCGGACTGTACGGTAGTGTTACTGATTGGATTCACAGGAGTGTGTGCAGGCTTGCTTGTTGATCTTCTGATCGCTCAATACCCGGGAGGCTGTTACGTTTAGCTGACCGCTTGTTAATTGTATTATTTTCTTTTGTTACATAATTATATATATGTGATATGTATAATTGTAACATGCTAGGTTACAAATTCTACTAGGGTTTATGAGAGTTAAACCATGCTTAGGGTTTACATTTTTATTTTGGATAATTCAATTTTATGGATTTATGCTAAGATATTTTGCTTAGTTGACTTTGTCCACCATGTTGATATTTTCCTAGATATTTGTTAACCTAACTTTAACCCTAGCCTATGGTTTATTATCTACATGTGTTAGCCATGACACATTCTTAACCTATGGTTGCATTTCTAACCTCATAACATTTTTCATTCATCACACTTCATCTTCTTCTTTCTCCTCCCAAAAGCTTTCTAGCTTTTTGATTTGTGATGAAAGATTGTGAGAAATAGAAAATAAAAGAGAGCAAAATTCCTACTTCATCATCCTCTTCTATACTAGCCATATAGATTAGTGTGTTAGCTTCACTAATCTCTAATTAGTGAAGTGATAGCTTGGGTTTGTGTTTTCTCAAGGTAGATCGTCTTGGATTTCGAAGACTTCAAGCAAGATGCATCATTCACCTCATGGAGCCTCTCGAGAGTCCGGGAACTTGATGATCGCAGCGAAGGGACCACAACAAGGAGCTTATGAAGCAAAGGAACGGATTACAAAGGTTGTAATCCCTATCTCTTAGAAGTAAGTAGTTTACTTTATCGATTTCGTATCATTCTCTAGTATCGATTCTAGGTCAGGGTTAATTAGAACGGCAAAAATTTAAACTTGGCATGGATGATGCTACCCAAAACCTTGCTGCCGTCCTAGGTATCCCAACAGTGGTATCAGAGCCTAGCTAGAGAATTAGACGGATAAGTGTAGGATTACGAAACTGAAACAACTCCGAAACAACCGAATCGAAACCCTAGTTTCTGTCTAAATTTTTCAGGTGTCAATTTTTTTTTAAACAGTTGCAGAATGATGTATGAGATACATAATGAACACTGTACAAAATTCACCCCATTACCTCGGAATTGGGCCGGCCACACTATGTTCAAAACCAGCCACCTCGGACTGTACAGGGTTGAAATTTTTACAGTGTTTGAGGCTCTGGGTTTTGATATTTCTGGTGTTGTTTGTTTTTGCTAAATTTGCATGTGATGTTATCTTTTTACAAAGGCAATTCGTAGTGTTTCGTATTCGTAATTCTAGGTTTTGTTTCGGTTATTTTAGACGGTGTTAAAAAGTTCGATCGGATATCAAATACCCACTTTCAGTCTTGCCGGAAAATTTTCAAGTGTTGGATTTTTCCTTAGTTAATGAACATTCAAATATCGTGCAAGCGATTCGGTGGACCCTCTAGAAGAAAGAAAACTTAACTCGATTATGTGACCGTCAGAACCGCCACTAAATCCTAGGGTTTGTGGTTGTTCAGCGGTACCACATGTGAGGCATTGGTTGACCCTTCTACGGCTGGTTCATTGGTACTGTAGAATGTACTGAGTATTTTTTAAACTACGCTCAAGTGTTGAGCTTTTGGGAATTTTTGGATATTTGTTGATTCGATCGGAATGTTTAACGTCGTCTAGCTTTTTCTGTAATCTGATACAATATGTGGAATTCATATAGTTAGGCATGAAATCCGTAATATGTGATATTTCGGGTTTACGATGTCTAAACTGATTGTGGATTCCTAATGTTGTAGTTTTTCACTTTCTTTTTTAAGACCGTTTGTGTAATATGTGGTGTATCGCCGATTTCGTTGCTATACATCAACGACAATTGGGATATGCATATTTACTTACGTTGATGACATGTGATGTTATGTGTTGTTGTGATATGTTATATTGGATCGTCGTATTTTGAATAGCCGGGGGTTTTATGTCAGATGAGGGTTTTTATTTTCATTCATGTAAAATTCATTGTATGTAATATTCTTTTATTGGGGCACTTCCGGGTTGAGGATGATGTCACGATTGTATATTATTTATTTTTCCGCATTAGGATAGTCCCAAGGTGGGGAGCACAAGTAACCAGGTTCTAGGGTCCAGTGGGAGGCTATCTTGAGGAGTCGAGACCGGGTCTCCTAACCCTAGAATTGGGAGGGTTGCTTGACGCCCTCATAGGGGTTTAGGGATATGGGTTTGGCTATTCATCGCGACCGTGGAATCCGTGTTTTACAGGCTCACAATAAAACATGGACCTCCTAGTATATCCAATATTTCATATGTTATCTTCTGCTGCTGATATACTGTGATGTGATCATTTTATATGCGTGAGACGAATGCTTTATTATTGTATATATGATATATAATAAACATTGCTTATGTTTTGCACCCGCACTAGTCCGCCCCGGTATGTCGTTGGTTAAGTAACCTAACGGTGCATAACGGGACAAAGTGGCGAATGCGGATGACATAAGCATACGTTGTATTTTCGTTTCTTCTGTGATGCTTAGGAAGCATAAATGATGGGATTCGTTAATGAGATTAATGAAAGAAAAGAAACCTAAAAGATGTTGTAGAATCAAATTTATAAAAAAGGGCAGCTCTAGGTTTTGCATTGCATAGCGGTATTCCGTGTAGAATATCCAGCACCTTATTCGATAAGGAAAGAGCCGAGATCCCTTCACCGGGAGTGACCTCTTTAGAAAAACTATTAGATGCTACAACTCACTCGGTTTTGTTTTTGATTGCTTCTATAGTTCTTGCTTTGCATAGCGGTATTTGTGAAATATCCTGCACCTTATTCGATAAGGAAAGAGCCGGGATCCCTTCACCGGGGGTGACCTCTTTAGCAAAACTAGAAAAAGCCTCAAAAGCACTCTTTTTCAAAATCACTTATTTCTACAACGATATCAAGTTCATTACGCGAAAGGTTTTCTGAAAAACTTGTCGTAGCCCTCCGTCATTTCAGATAGAGACTAGTTAGTATTCGTGCTGCGTTTGTTGACCTTAGCCAAGGCATAGTGTACGGTTGCTAATTAGTGTTTATCTGCTAAAACATGAGATGTGATTGAGTTAGGGTAGTCATACGACTTTGTTGACCTTAGCCAAGGGTCGTACGGGTGGGTTAAATTCTATCGGGAAATGACGGGTTGAACTTGGCTAGCGCTTATGATTTGTTGACCGTAGCCAAGGTCATGAGTTACTAGGGGCAAAAGTATTATCGGGAATTTCAAGTGTTTAAATTTGCAATGAGATTGCATACCTTCTATGAGATAGTTGGATCCTGATACCCACTGCGAGTAAGAGTTACTCCTGAGAGAGTTTTACATATGACAATTAGCCAATCAAGTAGGTGTCTAGAAAGGTGTTAACGGGGTTATGCCTTTGGGAAAACGAGGTTTATTCTAATTAGGTCCGTGCGAAAGCACGGGGAACCTCCCTCAAAGTACCAACACTAGCCTGGCCAAAAGATTGGCGAACTTGTAAGGTGTAATTAATCCCGGCTAGTCTTACCTTTTAGGGTTTGAAGGAAGATTTGATGAAAACAGTGGGAGCCATCCTGATTAGATAAGATTATAACCAATCTAATCTTGTAAGAGCATACGCTAAAGTGTTTTCTTCTCTCTATCTCCAGGTAGCGACCATATCAGGCCTTAATTAAGATAATAATATGGATGTATTGACCGAACCCGCGTATTATACTGAGCAGGGGAATGTTGGTTCCGTTCTTTCTTATAACTGTTATAAGACAAAACAGGAAATAGGGGAATATCGGATTCCCACGCCGCCCAAATAAAGAATAAGCATGTTGATGCATTTTCTTTGGGTGTGTTAGTTATTGAGAACTGTTTCTCAGTTCACTCTACGTCCTGGGTATTAGATACCGGATCAGGATCCCACATATGTAATATGTTACATGGGCTACGGAAAGGTAGGGAACTGGGAGAAGGTGATTATTCCATAAGAGTAGGGAATGGTGCAAATGTTGCAGCCAAAGCAGTTGGCGAATATCACCTTGTGTTGCCAAATGGTAATACATTGATTCTGAACGAATGCTATTACATTCCGACCCTGATATGCAATATCATATCAGTTTCTTTATTGAGTAAAGAAGGATTTAATTTTGTAGTACAGGATAATGTTATGAACATCTTCCTAAATCAAAAGTTTATTGGATCAGGCTCGTTAAATAATGACATATACGTTCTAGATCAAACCACGGTTCTTAATGTACAAAACATATATAAAAGGAAGAGTTCAGAAATGAACGAATCCTACTTATGGCATTGTAGACTAGGTCATATCAATGTGACACGACTAGATAAGTTACATAAGGATAGATGTTTGAATCCGTTCGAATTTTCATCATATGACACTTGCTAGTCATGTCTTAAAGGCAAGATGACCAAATCTCCATTTAGTGGACACAGAGAAAGAGTTACGGAACTCTTGGGACTGATACATAGTGATATATGTGGTCACATGTCTACACATGCCAGGAACGGTTCCTCGTACTTCATTACATTCACTGACGATCTCTCAAGATACGGACATGTGTTCCTGTTGAAATACAAGTCTGAAGCTTTTGAGAAATTCAAAGAATATAAGAACGAAGTCGAGAACCAAACGAGTAAAAGTATTAAGATCCTTCGATCTGATTGGGGAGGAGAATACTTGAGAAATGAGTTCCTGGACTATTTAAAAGAGAATGGGATTCTCTCTCAGCTTACTCCTCCTTATACACCACAGCACAACGGTGTATCATAGCGGAGGAATCACACCCTATTAGATATGGTATGCTCTATGATGAGCACTTACCTATTTCTTTTTGGGGGTATGCACTTGAGACAGCCATATACCTATTGAATAGAGTTCCAACCAAATCAGTGCCTACCACTTCATATGAGATATGGAATGGGAAGAGACCATCTGTTAAACGAGTTAAGATATAGGGTTTTCCGGCCAATGTCAAAAGGCAAAATCCGAACAAACTCGAGGCACGATCAGTTTTTTGTAAGTTTTTAGGATATCCAAAGAATTCATAAGGATATTTTTTCTACCACAGTGAGGAACAAAAGGTGTTTGTTGCTCAACATGCCACCTTTTTAGAAAAAGAATTTCTTGCAAAGGAAATTAGTGGCAAAGAGGTAGAACTGGAAGATGTTCCAGCTACACAGACTACAACTGAAGATTTAGTGGAACCAGAGGATTCGATAGTTCCCGACGAACCTCAGCCGCTCCGCCGATCTAATAGGATTCCTCATCCACCTGAGAGATACTACTGTTTTCTCATCGATGGTGGGAGCGAGGACTGCATCATGGAAGATGATGACTCAACTAGCTTCGAGCAGGCCATCACGAGTGGTGACTCTGTGAAATGGCTAGATGCAATGCGATTTGAGATGGAATCCATGTACACCAACAAAGTATGGACTTTGGAAATTGCTCCTGAAGGGGTAAAATCCATTGGGAGCAAATGGATCTTTAAGAAGAAACTTGGTGTAAATGGAAAAGTTAAGACTTTTAAAGCTAGACTTGTTGCAAAAGGTTTTCGTCAATGACCAGGTGTGAATTATGACGAAACCTTTTCTCCAGTAGCTATGCTTAAGTCCATCCGGATCCTACTTGCCATTGCTGCATACCATGACTACTAAATCTGGCAAATGGATGTTAAGACCGCCCTTCTAAATGATGATTTAGAGGAGTGCGTGTACATGACTCAGCCAGAGGGCTTCGTAGACAGTGGGAGCAGCAGAAATGTGTGCAAGCTGCTTAAATCCATCTATTGGTTAAAGCAGGCATCGCGGAGTTGGAACATCTGTTTTGATGTTGTAGTTAAAGAGTTTGACTTCATCAAGAACGTAGATGAACCTTATATTTACAAGAAGATGGCAGAGAGTAAGGTTGTCTACCTCGTATTATACGTGGATGACATACTCTTGATAGGAAATGATGTTGTTATGCTGCACTCGGTCAAGCTCTTCTTATCATAAAGATTCTCAATGAAGGATCTAGGTGATGCCTCCTGCATTTTGGTAATTAAGATCTATAGAGATGGATCTAAGCGGATGCTGGGATTGTCCCAATCCAGGTACATTGACAATATACTAAAGAGGTTTAGTATCGAAGAATCCAAGCGTGGGAACTTACCCACGATCTCTGGGCTCACTCTATCTAAAGAGATGTCTCCGAAGACTGATTTGGAAAGAGCTCGCATGCAAGGGATACCCTATGCTTCGGCAGTAGGCTCTATCATGTACGCGATGCTATTTACCAGACCCGATGTAGCATACTCACTAAGTGTAGTGAGTAGGTATCAAGCAGATCCAGGAGAGAGTCACTGGACAGCTGTGAAGAACATTCTCAAGTACTTGAGAAGAACTAAAGAGATGTTCTTGGTGTATGGTAACGGAGAACTCCAAGTGGAGTCCTTTACCGATTCGAGCTTCTAAAGTGATAAGGACGACTCTATGTCGGACTCGGGATTTGTCTTTACTCTCAATGGAGGGGCGGTTTGTAGGAAGAATTCCAACCAAGAAACCGTGGCAGACTCGACGATGGATGCTGAATACATCGCTGCCAACGATGCTGCCAAAGAGGCTGTCTGGATGAAGAAGTTCATTACTGAACTTGGTATGGTTCCATCCATTGAGCATCCAGGTATATTCTGAGGATAACAATGGAGCTGTGGCTTTGTCCAAGGAACCCAGGTCCTATCAGAGATCCAGGCATATTCTGAGGCGGTATCACCTGATCCGGGAGATAGTTGATCGCCGCGAGATCGAGGTTAGGAGAGTTGACACGAAGGAAAATACTGTGGATCAACTCACGAAGGCCATACCCCAGATACAGTTTGAGAGACTCATCAGGATGTTGGGTATGAGATACTACAACAGCTGGCCTTAGTGAAAGTGGGAGATTGCTAGTTATGTATATGCCCTAGAGGCCATTGTTGTTCATATGATGTATATTATAGTGGATTCTTGGATATATATAGAGAGGACTTTCTTGCTCGATATGATAGTGTGCTATCTGGTTTCACTTTGTCTAAACATGTTGACTTGTATTGGTTTACTGTCTTGCTCTCACATGTCGATAAAGCCCTTACGATATGTACTTGACTACTAGGACTATGATGCAGATCATACTAGTGGGGCAAGGGTAGTCCAAGAGCACAACCTATAATTGTTCCTAGTCGATGGTGTATTGAGACAGGGCATCGATACTCCAGAGTAGACTAGCGTATACGCATCTTGACCCATATGATGGGCGATGGATGATCCCACATCCATTGGTGTTTGATATCAAAGATGGTGTATGGGTGCTCAGTGGAGACTGGGTACACTGAACGGACACGCCGAGAACTCCTAGATGGTATTATACCTATTGTCAGATAGCAGTTCTCTAGTGACACTGGTACAGGTTAGTCTGTAGACTCGAGTTCGTCATAGAGTCTTGTGTGATTCCCACTGTGCTTTGATTTCCACTTTACCACGTTCAAGAGGACGTGCAAAATGGTGGCTTTTGGGTACAGTCCCAAATCACATGGAGGCAATGAGCTATAGGAGGGGTTTCGTCTCTGCCGGTATGGGGGGTTGATGTTGCGCTGTATTCGATTGGCTATAACTGGAAGTCCCTGGCCATGGCTGATATGGAGAAATACTGGTAAGTGTTATTAGTAGTTTCTCGACCCGTTATAAGCCTCATATCGATATGACTTATCGGTTACTGGGATCTGACGTTTACCACCCCTAGACTGGATATGCGTTATATCAGACGAAGAGACCGGACTGTACGGTAGTGTTACTGATTGGATTCACAGGAGTCTGTACAGGTTTGTTTGTTGATCTTATGATCGCTCAATACCCGGGTGTATGTTATGTTTAGCTCACCGCTTGCAGCTTGTGGGTGTTTTATATGATCATCACCTACTGCCGGCGTATTGACGAGTCCTTAGAGTCCTACACAGAGGTTTCCTGGTTCAGGCGAAATGGAGTAGGAGCACATATGTGATATGTGCGGGACCGAGATTAATACGATTTGTGATACCGTATTCTATTCTCGCGATATATGATATCGGCCGGGTATATGTGATATAGCCGGGTTATCGGATCTAGTGTTGATTCGATAAAACTGATACATATTATATTAGTCGGTTATTTACAATATAGCCGGATTATTAAATCAAGTATTGATTTAATAATCTAATGTATAATTATATATGTGATATATTACATTACATTAACTAATATAAGCTCACTTAAATGATTCTTTTTCTCACTTGATGATACATTGATATATATGTGATATATGTTAATTGTATTATTTTCTTTTGTTAAATAATTATATATATGTGATATGTATAATTGTAATATGGTAGGTTACAAATGCAACTAGGGTTTATGAGAGTTAAACCATGATTTGGGTTAAGGTTAGGGTTTACATTTTTATTTTGGATAATTCAATTTTTTGGATTTATGCTAAGATATTTTGCTTAGTTGACTTTGTCCACCATGTTGATATTTTCCTAGATATTTGTTAACCTAACTTTAACCCTAGCCTATGGTTTATTCCCTACATGAGTTAGCCATGACACATTCTTAACCTATGGTTGCAATTCTAACCTCATAACATTTTTCATTCATCACACTTCATCTTCTTCTTCCTCCTCACAAAAACTTTTTAGCTTTTTGATTTGTGATGAAAGATTGTGAGAAATAGAAAATAAAACAGAGCAAAATTCCTACTTCATCATCCTCTTCTATACTAGCCATATAGATTAGTGTGTTAGCTTCACTAATCTCTAATTAGTGAAGTGATAGCTTGGGTTTGCGTTTCCTCAAGTTAGATCGTCTTGGATTTCGAAGACTTCAAGCAAGATGCATCATTCACCTCATGGAGCCTCTCAAGAGTCCGGGAACTTGATGATCGCAGCGAAAGGACCACAACTAGGAGCTTATGAAGCGAAGGAACGGACTACAATGGTTGTAATCCCTATCTCTTAGAAGTAAAGTATTTTACTTTATCGATTCCGTATCATTCTCTAGTATCGATTCTAGTTTAGGGTTAACTAAAACGGTAAAAATTTAAACATGGCATGTATTATGCTACCCGAAACCTTGCTTCTGTCCTAGGTATCCCAACTTTTCAATACGTTAAAGGTTTTTCTCCAAAAACCATTCGTAGCCCTCCGTCATTTCAGACGGGTAGCACTTAGTATTCATTTTATGTTTGTTGGCCTTCGTCATGGCATAGTGTATGGTAGCTATTTGTTATTTTTCTATTGCATAGATAGATGCGTTGGTTTAGGACAGTCGTACTACTATTTTGGCCTTCTTCAAGGGTACGTACGGATGCGTTCAAATTAACCTGGACAATGACGGGTAGAACTTGGCATGTGACTTATGATATGTTGGCCTTCGTCAAGGTCATAAGAGCATGGGGTAGAAATCATATCGGGAGTTTCAAACATACAGGAAACTTGCCATGCATGCGCATACCATCTGGAGTGTGATAACTTGAGTGGATTCCATCAGGTTATCATGCGATGATAGTTGGATCCCGATTCCCACTGGTGAGTTGGTTTACTACTCGGGTGATTTTAGATGATCCTGACTAATTCTTCTTTCAGGTTTGGAGGAGAACTTGAGGATACAGAGGGAGACATCCTGATTAAATAAAGTGATTGACCATTCTGATCTAGATTAGAGTGCACACTGAGTGTTTCTTTTCTCTCTCTCTCTTTGGCAGCGACCATATCCCGACCCTAGACTATAACTCAGTAACCAAGATAATCGGACCTTCTTAAAACATATTGACTTTTGAATTGTCAGAGTTGCATACTTTATTGCCACTCCTACTTTTACCCTTTGCTTTTCTCCAGAACACTCCGTATTATTACGAAGATCCCCTTTTATTGGATATGACCATCGTATAGTTACAAACGAACTCGAAGAAACTTGTTTCAGATTCAAGAATGGTTTCCGGTTCTAGAGAAATTGAATAGGACTATTCAGTTGTCTTTTCCTTTTATCTTCTCTCCGGATGTGAGGGCTCCTAGGATTAGGAGAGGGTACACCTATTGCGCTTATTGGATAGTCTTCTTCCAAACCATAGGCAGGTGCCGAAAGGTGGGGAATGAAGAAAACCAATTAGCCTAAGTGTAGTGTACAGAAGGTAATAAGTAAAGACAAATAAAAGGATTAGAAAGAGGGCAAAGTAAAATACGACTGCTATCATTCACGACCAAACCGCGTAGTTCATCGCTACTTCTACTTCACCTTTGCATTTCTCTGGCTCAGGAGAAATTGAATAGGATTATTCAGGTTGTCTTTTATCATTACCTTCTCTCAGGTTGCGAGGGCTCCTTCGATTAGGAGGGTACACCTATTACGCTTATTGGATAGACTTCTTCCAAACCATAGGCTGGTGCCGAACGGTAGGGAAGGAAGAAAACCATTTAGCCTAAGGATGGTGTACAGAAGATAATGAGTAAAGACAAATAAAGAGATTTGGAGCGACAGCAAAGAAATATACGTTTACATACATGAATCCGGATAATGGAAGAGGCATTACTAGGAATACCCGGCTACCCCTATGAAACATTTTCATGTTACAGTTTCACTATGCGTTGTTAATTGAAAACTGATTTCCCAATTAGTTCCTTGCTCTAGGGTATGTATTTATCAGGTTTGATTCTCACATCTGTATGGTTTTACAGATGATGAGTGGGAATATGTTATTTGGAATTAGGTGATTATATTCTCATTATATAGAAATTCGTTGTAATTGGTGATATTTGAGGAAATCCCCTGGGGTTTTGCCTGACGGCAAATATTTGGTCTTGAATATCCGTTGTTATGCACCAATTTCAAACTGATATATCTGTACGTTTATTTTATAAAGTGAGATATAAATTTTTGAAATTATGTCCATGACATTTACCTATATCAGTTGATGGTTAGGTAAGGAGTATTAAACAGCGGTGTAATTCTTCTTAACCACAGTACATTTTCAACTTACGACGCATAGGATTTGAGTTATTCAACTCAGGGGATTTATACAAAGTATTGTATGTTGTCCAGTGTCCATTAGGACAGAGGGGTTGGTCCTCGTACTATATTCTGTTTACTTATGACTTCTCCAGTTTTAGACAAGTGTTTCGTAGAAATACAAGGTCCATGTTTTGAGATTTATAGGTATAAGAATAAAGTAGAGAACCATGTGCTGCAAGTATCAGGATTCTTCAAGGGGATCGAAGATGTAGATACTTATGTTTAATATTCAGTTGATTGTAATAGTTTTATGAACTTGCTTCTCTTTCAGATTACTCATATTTGGATTCACTCCTAAGTTGAGTAATGCTGATCAGCCTCTCTCCATTTAGTTGACATGCACTGGAGACAGCTACATGATTTGACTCTGGTTCCAATTAAATCAGTGCCTCTGTTTCTATATTGTATATAGAATGGTTCATATCTTAACGATGTTAAGGTATATGGAGTTGTCCGGCTTATGCTTAAAACCAGACTCTGGATAACTCAAGGTGCGTTTCAGTAATGGCAGTTTGTGGGTTATCCCGAGCTATGACAAGGGGTAACTTTCAACTATATGGAAGATCATTAATGATATTGTTCTTGACTCGCCACAGTTTTAGTAGAATTGATTTTTTCAGAAAACAGTAGTGGAAGTATGGTAGAACAGGAAGTGATTCCAGAACCATAAACAATAACTGAAAATTTAATACAACCTAAAAATTCAATCGGGTTTGACATTCAATTAGCCACTCCGCAGATATGGTGGGTAACCTCAGGCACCCGAGAGGTACTTCGGTATCCTCAAAAACGGTGACAGAGAGGTTCTTGTTTACCCAAACTTGCCATTACTGCTGTTCTAGACTATGAGACCCGGCATGAGGATGAGTATAGCGTCGTTCTTGTTGGAGATAGTGCCCTCAGAGTCAATTATTGGATCACAGGCACGTGATTGCAATGATTGAGAGAGGACCTATACCGTTAGAACAGTCTTGCTTAAGATGATAGTATGCTATCTGGTTTATCTTTATCATCATGTACTGCTTTAGGTGACCTTATAAGTCACTATTGCGTGTTGATAGAGCCCTTAGGATTTTTTCATGATGACCAGCAGTATGATGGCGATCATATACGTGGGAGCTGGGGTCTATAAGCATATCCTTAAAAGGTCCCTAGTCGTGGGAGTTTTCGAGACAGGGCATCAATACTCCAGAGTAGACTAGTGTATACAGTCGAGACCCCGACGAGGGGCGGTGGCCTGTCTCACAAGCCACTGGTGTTAGTTGGATCACCTAAGATGCATACAGGTGCTCATTAGGTTATGAGTATATCGAACAGGACTCGCCGGGAACATGCTTGTTGGTCTTATACCAGACGTCAGATAGCAGTTCCCTGGTGACATGTGTACAGGTTAGTTCATCGACCTGAGATCATCATTTGTCTAGTGTGAGTTCCCACTGTACTTTGATTACTACCCTACCACGCTCAAAGGAGACGTGCAAACAGGTTTTAGTTGGGTACAGTCCCGAGCCATATGGAGGCTGTGAGCGGATCTTCAGGGGTTCGTCTCTCCCTGTATTGGGGGTGAGGTCACGCTGTGTCTAGGAGAGCCATTACACGAAGTCCTTGGCCAAGGCAGGAGATTTACTGGTAGGTATTCCAGTAGTATCTAAGGGTGTTCTGGGCTACACTCCGACACGACTTGTACCGCTTTTAGGGGTCTGACTTTTACCAACCCCCTAGGACCGCCATGCGATGCTCATAGACGAACGGACCGGACTGTACGGATATTGTCACTGACAGGCTCAGTATGGTGTCAGGATGAGTTCGCTCATCGACGTCCCTTTTGGTTAATACCTGGTAGCCCGTTACATATGGCTAATACCTCTGACGTGCTAGTGGTTAAATCCACAGCCAAAGTATTGACGAGTCTTTAAAGTCCCCCACAGACCGTTTTCTCAAGTTTCGGGCGAAACGCTGTAGAGGCCGTATGGAGCTATGGCAGGGTTCGATCTTATACGTGCGGTATTGCACGGATCATGATCGGACGGATAATACTAGCGGGCTTTGGTTTAAGCCGGATCCTAGTATTGTACAGTGTAGATTTTCTCTTTGCATTTGTATTCGGTCGGAATACAAATGCGGGTATGTATATACAGTCGCGGGGTTTTCCTGTAATTTATTACGGGATCAGTTTTTTGAAGTTGCCAGTTTGCATTCCGTTTCGGCCATATTTCCTTTGTTCCTTCATGGCCGGATTTTTCTGATGGAGGGGCTAATTTGCATATTTGCAAATTAGCAATTGTGGAGGGTGTCTTTTGTGATTTGAGGCATTATGATGGGTATAGCATTATTAGATTCTCTTTGAGTTAATTCCTTTGCAATTAATGAGATGGGATTTGATTAGAAATTGTTGTGACCTTTTCCCCTCTTTATCACCCATCTCTTTTCTTATGGTCACCCCACACTCCTCTTGTGCTCACCCCCCTTGGTAATTTTCCCTCCTCCACATATGTTAGGGCCGGCCACTTCATGAGAGGGAGAGATTATTTTTGGTGTGGGGAAATTAGTTCTTCTCATTTTCTTTGCTTACACAAAAAAATCCCAAGTTCATTTCAAAGTTTATTCCTCCATCATATATGGCAACTTCATACCCGTATTGAGACAATCCATTCTACACTTAGCCTACAGCATCCTTGGGCACGTCGACTCGCCAACTTCGTGCTCGAGATTCCTCGGTCCAGAGGTGGGAGCCCGTAAAAGAACCCGGCGATGTGGTGCCCGTTCCGACGAGGAGATGAAGACCGGAGATTCCGTGAGGAGATCGGAGTGGAGGCCGAAGGCCGAAGGACACGGATCGCTCGGTATAGCTTTCTACCCATTCTCTAGTTTGCTAGGATTAGGTTAATGGCCCGATCCGGGTTTATAGTGCGCGGTAGTGCCGGTTTACAAGTTTTGAAAAAGTTTCGTTTCCGCATTTCGGCGTCGGATTGACGGCCGGGGCGCTGCCGTGCACTTACACTGGTATCAGAGCCACGCCATTAACCTTGTCTAGCTTGCTCTAACGTGTTTACAAGTTTGATCGATCGGATTTTCCAAAAACCGTGTTTTTCATGCATCAGTTTTCTGTCGAATTTTTTTTGGCTCGAATTTTTTTTTAGTACATTGCAGAAATACGTGCAGGGAATTATAAGCATTCTGTGAAAATTTGGTCGCGTGAAGTCACTTTTCCACCGCGGAACCGCGGCCAAACCCACGCATTGGCCACGGTTTCGCCGAGACTTTGACTGTTCATTGCATCAAATTTTTACAGTGGACTTCTGAGTTGAAAATGGGGTTTTTGGAATATTCTTTTTGGGCCCAGATTTTCTTTGAGTGCCACAGTAGTGCTTAGGGCCCACTTCGGTAAATTTGATCGATCGAAAATTTAAAACATGTTAGGTCACAGTATTTACGATATATCTGCGACCGTGAATGTCATTTGATCGGTAGATCCTGTCTAACTGCTATAGCCTTTTTAGACGGATTTGCGAACGTGACATTCACGTTGATGTTCTGTGTCATGCTGTGATGTTGCGGATTTGTCGTGGGGATAGCCTGGATGCAGTGGTATTACAGTTTCATTTTATATGTACATTTGATATTGCGGGACGAGCGTCCGACATGTGGACTGCCGTCACTGCCTGTTTGTATATTATTCTTTTGGGGCACGACCGGGTAGAGGTCGATGTTCCCGTTGTATGTATATTTTACTTTCTGTACTAGGATTACCCCGCGGAACCGTGGCCATAACCCTAGTTTGGCCGCAGTTCCGCCGCAGTAATATAGCTTCATCTCACCAATTTTTTCCAGTGGGTTTGAGACATGGAATTAGGGTTTTTGGAACATTCTTTTTGGGCCCAGATTTTCTGTGAGTGCTACAGTAGTGCTTGGGGCCCACTTAGGTTCATTTGTTCGATCGGATATTTTAAACATGTTAGTTCACAGTATTTACATTATATCTGCGACCGTGAATGTCATTCGATCGGTAAATCCTGTCTAACTGCTATAGCCCTTTTAGACGGATTTGCGAATGTGACATTCACGTTGATGTTCTGTGTTGTGCTGTGATGTTGCGGATTGGTCGTGGGGGATAGCCTGGATGCAATGTTAGTACAGTTTTGTTTTGTATCTACATTTGATATTGCGGGGCGAGCGTCCGACATGTGGACTGCCGTCACTGCCTGTTTGTATATTATTCTTTTGGGGCACGACCGGGTCGAGGTCGATGTACCCGTTGTATATTTTTACTTTCTGTACTAGGATTAACCCGCGGAGGGGTGCACGGATAGCCGGGTTCAAGAGGGCAACGGGCCCGTATCTCATGGCATTGAGACGGAGGGGGCTTCACTTTAGAATTGGCGGGCTATTCGCCGCACTCGTAGGGGGTATAGGTTGACCCAGGACGGGTGCCCAAGTTACCGGATTCCGTGAAGTGCTGGGTGGTCCATTCACGCTGCTGAAGGGGGCTGCCTCGCTTCAGGTTTTGGCGGGTAACTTGCCGCACCCGCAGGGGTCTAGGATTTCATTGCACAGGCTATCCACACGACCAGGGGAACGTCGGGTTTCAGTAGCGGCTCTATGAAACCCGGGGATCCCAGATATGTGTATTGTTCTGTGATGCTGATTACATTTCTGTGTTGTTGCATTTTATCACGCCTTGAGCGAATATTATATATTGATATATATACTAGTAGATGTTGTATATGTTTTGCATCCGCGCTGTTAGTGCATATGCCCTAGAGGCCATTACTGTATCATACTAGCTTGTATATTACTTAATGGAAGCTTGGGATGTTCACAATTGTATATACAATCTTGCTCAAAATGGTAGTATGCTACTTGGTTTGTCTCTACTTCAATATGTGCATGTGTTTCTTTTAGCATATCGCTTATACATATTAGTAGAGCCCTTAAGATCTTTGCTTGATTACCAGCGTTGTGATGGCAGTCGCACTCGTGGGGGCTGGGTAATCAATTAGCACATCCTTATACAAGTCCCTAGTCGTTGGACAATCGAGACAGGGCATCGATACTCCGGAGTAGAATAGCATATGCGCTTCTCATCCCAGTGGGGGAGACGGTCTGTCCCACAGCCGTCAGTACGTCGTACTTGAGATAGTATGCGGGTGCTCGTTAGGTTACGAGTACACTGGACAGGACTGGTCGGGGACTGTTGGTTGGTATTATACCTATCGTCAGTTATCAGTTCCCAGGTGACATGAGTACAGCTTAGTCCGCTGACTTGACACTGTCACTTCGCCTCGAGTGTGTTCCCACTGTACTTAGATTACTACCCTACCACGGCTCAAAGGAGTCGTGCAAACAGGTAGTAGTTGGGTGCAGTCCCGAAGCACTTAGAGGCAGTGACGGTTAGACAGGATTCGTCTTTCCCTGTATTGGGGGTTGACATCGCGCTGTGTCTAGGAGAGCCATTACACGAGTAGTCCCTGGCCAGGGCAAGCGAGATATACTGGTTGGTTTCCAGTGTTATCTCACGGTGTTCTGGGCTACACTCCGACACGACTTGTACCGCTATTAGGGGACTGACATTCACCGCCCTCCTAGGCCCGCCATGCGATGTATCAGACGAACAGACCGGACTGTACGTAGACTGTCACATACAGGCTCAGTAGGCGTTCAGATGGGGTCACCTCGTCAGTCTTCTTATCGGCATCTACCTGGGGACCGTTACGTACAGCAAGTACCGCTTGCGGTCTGTGGTTAAACCCACTGCCACCGTAGTGTCGAGTCTTTAGAGTCCCACACAGAGAGCTATTCGCCTTCAGGCAAAATGAGTAGAGGTCGCATGGTTTTGCGACAGGGTTCGTTCACATCCGCGCACTTATGCATGTTTGCTGTCCGGACAGCTTATACTAGCGGGTTTTGGTTTAAGCCAGATCCTAGTATATTATTTGGGATTGGTTTTATCTCTTTGTATTCATGTTCCTCGGATCACGAATACGGGTGCGTATGCACAGTTGATTGAGACTGAGGGAGAGGACTTTGATTAGGGTTAATGACCATTGTTATTTTATTAACCCTAATGCTTATGTGTGTATTATGATTAATTGATATTAGTTATATATAATTGTGCATGGTTAGGGTTGTTGACATTTTGACCATTCTTGACTTGTTGACCTAGGTTGACACTTTGACCATCATCATTCCATATAAAAGATTCTCTTTGATCCTTACAATTTGCATTAAATATGAAATGATAATGGTCATGTCTTGATTAAGCCATGACAATTATCTTGCTAATTATCAATTTACTTAATTCACACATATATGTGAGAATGGTTCTATTATTCTCTCATTCTATCATATTGATTCTCTCTCGTCCTCTTCCTCTCTCTCAAGCTCTCCCCTCTCATGTGTTGAGAAACACTTGAGCTTGAGTTAAACCTCTCCAAAGTAATCTCTACTCTGATCTAAGGTTCTAGGATTAGCACTTCTAGCACTTTAGTTACTTCTAGCTTGAAGTTGAAGCCAAAGGTTGAGGCTCTCGGGTGGATCCTTCTTCGACTCGAGAAGACGACAAGGTGATCTCTTTCTTCCACTCCAAGGAGCAAGGAGAGAAGGACATAAAGCCCAAGGTATAACCTTTCTTCCATGTAACTAATTCTAGTTAGGTTTTAGTTAGTTTTTGTTTAGCAAAGATCCTCCTTAAGCTAGTCCATGTTGCATAGTTCGATAAAAATCCGATTTTTATTCCGTTTTTCGCCTCCCCGCAAGCACCGGGGTAGGCAACGTGGACTTACAGTGGTATCAGAGCCTAACTAAACATAAACTAGCTAGTTAGTAAAGTGTATAGAAGTTCGATCGAAAAAATCGCAAAACTAAAAATGCAAAACCCTAAGTTTCTGTTGAATTTTTTTCTGCTCAAAAAATAAAAAATCATACGTCAAAAATCGGCTCAGGGTTTTGTGATGATGAACACCAAAAACGGTCAAGTGAACAGTTCAAAGCGCGGCGGTTCCGCGGCAACAGCATGCCTATTGCCGCGGAACCGCGGGCGTTTTGACTCTGTTCTGAACCGGGTTTGGTGCAGTATTCTTCTGGTAAGGTTTTGTGATTTTTAAGATGGTTTATTTGTGCCCAGATTTTCCAGAAAAGAAATTTGTATTTGGGGGCCTATAAATCCGTATTTTTTTATCGAACTTCACTATACTTTGACTATTTGGTTATATCTGTGATGTTTATATGTATTGAACGTCTGCTAATCGCTATACGTCGATTAGTGGGGGTTATACATATCTGTGATCTGTGTTTGTTGATGGTATGTGTATATGAATGCGTTGGATTGTCGCGGGTGAATAGCCGGGGGGTTTTGTGAGACGAGAGTTTTCTTTTCTTTCAATTCATGTAACATGTAAATTGATGTAATATTATTAGTATGGCCGCACAACCGGGTCGGGGTTGTAGCCATCATTATACAATTCTTTTTACTGTTTTTGTTCCTAGGATAGACCCATGGAGGGGGTGCACAAACTACCGGGTATCTCAAAGTGCCGAGTGGCCTACTCACGGAGTTGAGGGAGGTTGCTTTGCTTCGGGTACTTGGCGGGTAGTTTGCCGCACCCGTAGGGGTCTTGGGTAGGGTATTGGCTATTCATCGCGACCGTGTAATCCGCTTTTCGTTGCAGGCTCGAACGGATTGCGGATTCCTAATATATCCAATGTATTCATCTGTGATCTGTAATGTCTATCATTGCTATATATATATATATACGATAACTATTTAGGTGTTGCTTATGTTTTGCATCCGTGCTAGTCCAGCCCCCGCTCTTTCGTTAGTTAAGTAACCTAACGGGTGATGACGGGACCCCGTGGAGAATGCGGATGGCATAAGCGTACACCATATTTTGGTTGTTTTCTGCAATGGTATGATTAAATGATGGGACGCATTAAAAGAACTAATGCAAGAAAATAAACCAAGTTAAAGTCGATTGGAACACTTTGAAAACCACTCGGTTCTTTTCAAAACTAAACTTTTAAATGCGGAGCTTGAACCACTCCTTTTAAAAGCTATCTCGTTCCATCGATTATATCAAGTTCACTAAGTTCAAGGTTTCGCCAAAACCATTCGTAGCCCTCCGTCATTTCGGTTAAATATTCAGTAGTATTCAAGCTATGTATTTTGACCTTCGCCAAGGCATAGTGATTGGTAGCTGCTGAATATTTATTTGTAGTATAGATAGATGCGTTGGTTTGGGACAGTCATACTACTATTTTGTCCTTCGTCAAGGGTATGTACGGGTGGGTTCAAATTAACCTGGATAATGACGGGTAGAACTTGACATGTGACTTATGATATGTTGGTCTTCGTCAAGGTCATAAGAGCATGGGGCAAAAATCCACATCGGGAGTTTCAAAAGTACTGAAACTTGCTAGCGCTGCATACCATTTGGAGTGTGATGATTCTGGTAGGATTCCTTCGGTTTCATCACGCGATGATATTTGGATCCCGATCCTACTGTGAGTATATGCTACTCCCCGGGAAAACTCTCACTTAACGATCAATGCTATAAACCTAGTAGGTGTCTGGAAAGGTGTTAGCGGGGCTACGCCCACAGGGAAAAGAGGTTACTTAATTACGGAACTTCACGAAAGCGTTGGAAAACCTCCCTCGAAGTACCGACACTGGCCTGGCTGAACGGTTAAGCAAGTATTGTACGGTGAGATTGATCCTGACTAATTCTTCCTTTATGGTTTGAGGAGGGATTCGAGAGACAGTGGGAGCCATCCTGTTTAGATAAATTAAAAACCAATCTAAACTTGCAAGAGCATCATGCTAAGTGTTTTCTTCACTCTCTCTTAATTGCAGCGACCCAGTGACCGCACCTAGGTTACATCTAGATAATAAAATGACTGAATCTGACTGTTATGACTGGCAAAAGTCTGTCCAGATGTCCATTGCCCATGACAAGCTGGGACACCTCTTGACTGATCCAACCCCTGCCGTCTCAGGTCCAGTTTCCCCTGTCATGGATATTGATATCCGTAGGACATCGGAAGAAGACTGTGCGAAAGCCAAGTGCCTCGTGTTTGCCTCAGTTGATGGTATATACCAGAGGCAGCACGAGAAGATGGACTTAGCTTCTATCTTCCTCCATAACAAAGTTTTATATGAAGAGCAATCTCGTATCGTAATATATGAGACCTCGAACGAATTGCTTCCAGCGAGGTTGGCTATCGGGTCATCTGTAGGGGACAACGTCCTTACAGAGACCAGCTCTTTTGAGCTCTCGGACCTGAAGACCATGTTGAAGAACGGGTCAGATGCTGACTTAGTTCAACAGTCCCTACCTACTACCCTGAAGGAAACCAGGGAAGTAGAAAGAAAGGAAAGGGCAGATGTTTCGGGACTGGATGTAGTAAAAGAGGGATGTTTCTATTGTAACGGGAATGAACATGGGCAGAAGGATTGCAGGGCTTGCAAAGCCAGTAGCCAGAATTCGAAGCATGTTGTGGCTTCGGCTTCGGGTGTGTTTGTAATAGAGAACTGTATGTCAGTAAACCCTACTTCCTGGGTATTGGATACCGGATCAGGATCTCATATCTGTAATTCGTTACAGGCTCTGAGAAACCGTAGGGTTATCAGGAAAGGTGATATGACTCTTAGGGTTGCTAACGGAATGAGCATGTATGCTGTATCCGTAGGGAATATCATCTAGGACTGACAACTTGGCAGATATTGATTCTGCGTGACTGTTTTTATGTACCAGGTACGACTTGTAACATCATATCTGTATCCTTACTTTCTAAGGAAGGATATGATTTTACTTTTGTAAGCGATGTAGTAAACATCCACCTAAATCAAGTACTGATTGGGTCAGGTACATTGAAATACGGTATATACGTTTTGAATCAAGCTCAGGTCTTCAGTGTCCAGAACACACTTAAAAGAAAGTCTCCGGAATTAAATCAGGCTTTCTTATGGCCTTGTTGACTGGGTCAAATTAATGAAACACCGTTGAAAAAGTTACATAAAGAAGGATACTTGGATCCGTTCGAGTACCAGTCTTATGCCACTTGTGAATCTTGTCTCACGGGAAAGATGACAAAGACTCCGTTCACTGGACACGGAGAAAGAGCAAGTGAGCTCTTGGGACTCATACACAGTGATGTGTGTGGTCCAATGTCTACAAATGCGCGAAGTGGTTATTCATACTTCATTACTTTCACAGATGATTTCTCTAGATATGGGCATGTCTTCTTGATGAAGCACAAATCCGAGGCCTTTGAGAAATTTCAGGAATACAAGAATGAAGTTGAAAAACAAACAGGCAAAAGTATTAAGACACTGAGATCTGATCGAGGTGGTGAATACTTGAGTGCTGAGTTTCTGGGATACTTAAAAGAGAATGGAATTCTCTTTTAGCTTACTCCTTCATACACACCACAATACAACGGTGTATCGGAAAGGAGGAATCGAACCCTATTGGATATGGTTCGATCCATGATGAGTAAGGCTGAGTTGCTGCGATCCTTCTGGGGTTATGCACTAGAATCAGCTGCATATCTTTTGAACAAGGTTCCCTCCAAGACTGTGCCTACCACACCATATCAGATATGGTGTGGGAAGAAACCCTGTCTGAAGTATCTGAAGATATGGGGATGTCCAGCTTTTGTAAAAAAGCAGCATGCGGACAAGCTCGAGGCATGCTCAGTACTGTGTAGGTTTGTGGGATACCCAAAGAACCCCAGGGGGTATTTTTTCTATTACGCAGAGGAACAAAAGGTTTTTGTTTCTCGTCATGCCCACTTTCTGGAACATCAGTTTTTAGAAAAAGAAGCAAGTGGGAGCGTAGTAGAACTGGAAGAAATTCCAGAACCACAAACTATTACTGAAATCTTGGAAGAACCAGAAGTTTCAAGAGAACCGGACATCCCAGCGCCACTCCGCAAGAGTAGCAGACAGTCTCATCCGCCCTAGAGATACTACGGTTTTCTCATAGACGGGGATAGAGAGGATTGCACTATGGATTATGGTGAGCCTACTAGCTTCCAGCAAGCCATTCAGAACGGCGACTCGGTAAAATGGCTGGATGCAATGCGGGCCGAGATGGAGTCCTTGTACACCAACAAAGTTTGGACTTTGGACTTTGCTCCAGAAGGGGTAAAACCCGTAGGCTGCAAATGGATCTTCAGAAAGAAGATTGGTGTAGATGGTTAGGTTGAGACCTATAAAGCTTGACTTGTTGCAAAGGGTTTTCGTTAAAGACCTGGTATGGACTATGACGAGACCTTTTCTCCAGTGGCTATGCTGAAATCCATTCGGATCCTTCTTGCCATTGCTGCCTTCCACGATTATGAAATCTGGCAGATGGACATAAAGACGGCTTTCGTAAATGGAAATTTGGAAGAGTACGTCTATATGGATTGTTAGTATATATGCCCTAGAGGCCATTACTGTATCATACTAGTTTGTATATTACTTAATGGAAGCTTGGGATATTCACCTTGTATATACAATCTTGCTCAAAATAGTAGTATGCTACTTGGTTTGTTTCTACTTCAATGTGTACTTGTGTTTATTTTAGTATATCACCTATACACATTAGTGGAGCCCTTAGGATCTTTGCTTGATTACCAGTGTTGTGATGGCAGTCATACTAGTGGGGCTGGGAAATCTATAAGCACATCCTTATGCAGGTCCCTAGTCGCAGGACTATCGAGACAGGGCATCGATACTCCGGAGTAGACTAGCGCATGCGCTTCTCATCCCAGAGTGGGAGATGGTCTGTCCCACAGCCATCAGTACGTCGTACTGGAGATAGTATGCGGGTGCTCGTTGGGTTACGAGTACACTGGACAGGACTCATCGGGAACTGACCGGTTGGTATTATACCTATCGTCAGTTATCAGTTCCCAGGTGACATGAGTACAGCTTAGTCCGCTGACTTGACACTGTCACTTCGCCTCGAGTGTGTTCCCACTGTACTTTGATTACTACCCTACCACGGCTCAAAGGAGTCGTGCAAACAGGTAGTAGTTGGGTGCAGTCCCGAAGCACTTGGAGGCAGTGACGGTTAGACAGGATTCGTCTCTCCCGGTATTGGGGGTTGACATCGCGTTGTGTCTAGGAGAGCCATTACACGAGTAGTCCCTGGCCAGGGCAAGCGGGATATACTGGTAGGCTTCCAGTGTTATCTCAGGGTGTATTGGGCTTCACTCCGACACGACTTGTACCGCTATTAGGGGACTGACGTTTACCGCCCCCCTAGGCCCGCCATACGATGTATCAGACGAACAGACCGGACTGTACGGAGATTGTCACATTCAGGCTCAGTAGGAGTTCAGATGGGTTTCACCTCGTCAGTCTTCTTGTCGGCATCTACCTGGGGAGCGTTACGCACAGCTAGTGCCGCTTGCGGTCTGTGGTTAAACCCACTGCCAGCGTAGTGTCGAGTCTTTAGAGTCCCACACAGAAAGTTATTCGCCTTTAGGCAAAAGAGTAGAAGTCGCATGGTTTTGTGACAGGTCGCATGGTTTTGCGACAGGGTTCAGTCACATCCGTGCACTTGTGCACGTTTAGTGTCCGGACAGTTTACACTAGCGGGCTTTTGTTTAAGCCAGATCCTAGTGTAGGTATTGGGATTGGTTTTATCCGGTTTGTATTCGTGTTCCTCGGAACGCGAATGCGGGTGTGTATGCACAGTTGACGGAGAGACAGAGGCAGAGGATTCTCATTAGGGTTGTTGACCGTTGACTGTTGACTATTGACTTTTTGCTCAACCCTAATGAGAATATGATATGTAATTAACAATAATATTAATTAAGTATTGTGCTGACATGGTTGTTGAGGGGTTGACTTTGTTGACTTGTTGACTTTGTTGACCGGTTGACTAGGTTGGACTAGTTGACCATCATGATAACAATGGCTATCATTTCATGGCAAAGACTTTTTACTTGCTTGTTCTCTTGTGCAATATGAGTGCATGAAATGATATAGCCATTTTGACTTAAACCATTTACACAATACTTGATTACTATTTTTGTGATGATGGTTTTGGATTATGAGAGCCAAGTGAGAAAAGTCTTGCTCATTCTACCATTTTCATTCTCTCTCTTGTGTTCTTGAGCTCTCATCTCCTTCCTCTTGCTCTCCCTCTCTTTAGTCTATGGTTCACTTGTCTCATGTGTTGAGAACCAAGAACCATAGAGAAAATCCCAACACACTCTCCTCTACTCACTCTAGTTCACAAGGTTTAGCAAACCGAGTGAACTAGTTTCTTCAAAGACCGAAGAAGAAGCCAAAGGTAGAAGCTTTCAGGTGGATCTTCGGCGCAAGAAGACGACGGGGTGAAGCCGATCCGGACAACCATCAAGGCTTGAAGACGAAGGAGTTCAAGAAAGAAAGGTATAACCCCCTAACCGAGTAGTTAACAACTCCTAGTTAGGTTGTTAGTTAGATGTTTAACAAAGATCCGGTTTTGAGTCCATGTTACCACCTCTAGAAAATTGTTTTTCACCAAATTCCGCATGCCCGAAAGTATCGGGAGAGGTAGCATGGACTTACAGTGGTATCAGAGCCTAGTTAAACTCTATCTAACATGTTAGCATAGTAGCTAGAAATTCGATCGGAGAAAAAGTCCCGAAATAAACCCGAAAATTCAAAGTTGCTGTCGATTTTTAAAGTTCTGTAAAATTGATAAATTTCATCTTAAAAATCGGCTTAGGGTTTTTATTAAACACCCACGAAATTTGGTCCCACGAACCGGTCAAAGCGCCGCGGAAACGCGGCGGGAGCACGCTCCCGCCGCGGTTCCGCGGCCGAGTTGACTCGGCCGAGGTCCAAATTTTGTGCAGTGTTATTCCGGGGTTGTTTTGTGATTTTTGGAATATGTATTTTCTGGCCAGATTTTCCAGAACGAAAATTTTGTGTTTGGGGCCTGAAAATCCGTATTTTTGATTGAACTTCTAAAAGACTTAAGCTGACGGGTTTTTCTGTGATGTGATATTTGTATTGAACGTCTACTAATCGCTATATGTCGATTAGTGGGGGTTATAAAAATCTGTGATCTGTAATGTTATTGGAATGTGTATATGAATTCATTGGATTGTCGCGGGTGAATAGCCGGAGGTTGTGAGACGAGAGTTTTCTTTTCTTTCAATTCTTGTAAATTTGTAAATTGATGTAATAATTATTTGTATGGCCGCACAACCGGGTCGGGGTTGTAGCCGTCATTGTATAATTTCTTTTTACTGTTTTTGCTCCTAGGATAGACCCATGGAGGGGGTGCACAAACTACCGGGTATGCCGAAGTCCGAGTGGCCTACTCACGGAGATGAGGGAGGTTGCTTCGCTTCGGGTACTTGGCGGGTAGTTTGCCGCACCCGTAGGGGTCTTGGGTGGGGTATTGGCTATTCACCGCGACCGTGTAATCTGCTTTTCGTTACAGGCTCGTACGAATTGCGGGTTCCTAGTATATCCAATGTGTTCATCTGTGATCTAAAATGGCTATCATTGCAATATATCTATATATGATATTATTTAGGCGTTGCTTATGTTTTACAGCCGCGCTAGCCCAGCCCCCGCTCTGTCGTTAGTTAGGTAACCTAACGGGTAATGACGGGGCCCCGTGGCGAATGCGAATGGCATAAGCGTACGTCATATTTTGGTTGTTTTCTGCAATGGTAGGATTAAATGATGGGACGCATTAAAAGAACTAATGCAAGAATATCACGCATTAAAAGAACTAATGCAAGAAAAATAAACCAAGTAAAAGTCGTTGGAACACTTTCGAAAAACCACTCGGTCCTTTTCAAAACCAACTTTTAAATGCGGAGCTTGAGCCACTCCTTTCAAAAGCTATCTCGTTCCATCGATTATATCAAGTTCACTACGTTCACGGTTTAGCCAAAACCATTCGTAGCCCTCCGTCATTTCACATGGATGGTCAATAGTATTCAAGCTATGTTTGTTGGCCAAAGTAAAGGCATAGTGATTGGTAGCTATTGGGTATTCATGTGCAGCATAGATAGATGCGTTAGTTTGGAACAGTCGTACAACCTTGTTGGCCAAAGTTAAGGGTAGGTGCGGGTGGATTCAAATTAACCTGAAGAACGACGGGTAGAACTTGACATGTGACTTATGATTTGTTGGCCAAAGTCAAGGTCATAAGAGCATGGGGCAAAAATCCACATCGGGAGTTTCAAAAGAATTGAAACTTGCTAGTGTTGCATACCATTTGGAGTGTGATGATTCTGGTAGGATTCCATCAGTTTTGTCACGCGATGATATTTGGATCCCGATCCTACTGTGAGTATATGCTACTCCTCGGGAAATTTCTCACTAAACGATCAATGCTATAAACCTAGTAGGTGTCTAGAAAGGTGTTACCGGGGCTACGCCCCCAGGGAAAAGAGGTTATTTAATTAAGGAACTTCACGAAAGCGTTGGAAAACCTCCCTCGAAATACCGACACTGGCCTGGCTGAACGGTTAAGCAAGTATTGTACGGTGAGATTGATCCTGACTAATTCTTCCTTTTTGGTTTGAGGAGGGATTCGAAAAACAGTGGGAGCCATCCTGTTTAGACAAACTAAAAACCATTCTAAACTTGCAAGAGCATCATGCTGAGTGTTTCTTCTCTCTCCTAATTGCAGCGACCAATCGACATGACTGGACTTAAGTTACTCCTAGATAAAAACATACTGACAGGGCCAAACTACAAAGATTGGCTCAGAAATGTCAAGATGGCAATCACTTACGACAAGCTGGGGTATCTTCTTACCACCAAAGCTCCCCCTGTCCCAGGTCCCAAAACCAGCGTCGCGGATAAGGAAATCCGTAAGACCTGGGAACTAGATTGCGCGAAGGCCAAGTGCCTCGTGCTTGCCTCTATGGACAACGAACATCAGAGGAGGCACGAGAATATGGACCTCGAATCCATATTTCTCCATACAAAAGAACTGTATGGAGAGCAGTCTCGTATCACAAGATACGAAGTGTCGAAGAAGTTATTTTCGGCAAGGTTGGCCGTCGGATCATGGGTAGCGGAACACGTGCTTAAGATGATTGGCTACATAGAAGAGCTCGCGGACCTTGGGACCACGTTGGAGAATGAGCACTATACGGACTTGATTCTCCAGTCCCTTTCTTCCACTTACGCCCAGTTTATCCTGAACTTCAACTTACAATAAAAGGAAGTTGAACTTTCAGAACTCCTCAACATGCTGAGGAGTGCAGAGGGCACCCTACAGAAAGGTAGGGAAACATCCACTTTGTTTGTAGGAGGATCTTCCTCTTCTAGGTCCAAGGCGAAAGCCAAGGGAAAGAAGAAGAAAGCCCCCGCCAAACCAAGGGGCGGTGTTAGTAAAGTGGATATGAAGGGAAAGGCAAAAGCAACAAAGAAAGTGGGAAAGCTTGTGGATAAGGAAGAATGCTTCTATTGTCATAAGAAGGGACACTGGAAGAATGATTGCAGGGCTTGGAAAGCCAGGACACTGGAATTGAAGCAGGTTGCGGCTTCAGCTTCAGGTGTGTATGTTATTGAAAAATGTCTTTCAATAAACTCTACTTCCTGGGTATTGGATACCGGATCTGGATCTCATATCTGTAATTCTTTGCAGGCGTTGAGAAACCGTAGGGTTTTGAAGGCAGGTGACATGACCCTCAAAGTTGCAAACGGAGCTAGCATGGATGCTAAGGTCGTAGGGGACTATCACCTGGGAATGTCAGATGGACATGTTTTGGTTTTGCGTAATTGCTTTTTTGTACCCAACGTAACTTGTAATATCATTTCTGTATCTTTGGTTTCTAAAGAAGGTTATGAATTTGCGTTTGTAAGTAATGTTGTAAACATTCACTTTAATCAAGTTCTGATTGGGTCAGGTACATTGAGCAATGGTATATACGTATTAAACCAACCACAGATTTTCAATGTCCAGAATACACACAAAAGAATGTCTCCGGAAATAAATCAGACTTTCTTATGGCATTGTAGACTGGGTCACATCAATGAGAGAAGGTTGACGAAGTTACATACAGAAGGATATTTGAATCCGTTCGAATATCAATCGTATGCCACTTGTCAATCCTGTCTCAAAGGAAAAATGACAAAGACTCCGTTCACTGGACACGGAGTAAGAGCGAGCGAGCTCTTGGGACTCGTACACAGCGACGTGTGCGGTCCAATGTCTACACATGCGCGAAGCGGTTATTCTTACTTCATTACTTTTACGGATGACTTTTCAAGGTACGGTTATGTCTTCTTAATGAAACATAAGTCCGAAGCCTTTGGAAAATTCCAGGAATATAAGAATGAAGTAGAAAAACAAACCGGCAAAAGTATCAAGATCCTAAGATCGGATCGAGGTGGTAAATACTTGAGTGCCGAGTTCCTGGACTATTTAAAAGAGAACGGAATTCTCTCTCAGCTTACTCCTCCATACACTCCGCAACATAACGGTGTATCGGAGAGACGGAACCGAACCCTATTAGATATGGTACAGTCCATGATGAGTAACGCTGAGTTACCGCGATCATTCTGGGGGTATGCGCTAGAATCAGCCGCATACCTTTTGAACCGAGTTCCCACTAATACTGTACCTACTACACCATATGAGATGTGGTGTAGGAAGAGACCCTATCTTAATCACATTAAGACATGGGGAAGTCTAGCTTTTGTTAAAAAGCAGCATGCGGACAAGCTCGAGGCACACTCAGTACAGTGCAAGTTCGTGGGATATCCAAAGAACTCCAACGGATATTTCTTCTACTGCGAAGAGGAACAAAAGGTTTTTGTTTCTCGTCATGCTTACTTCTTGGAAACTGAGTTTTTGGAAAACCAGATAAGTGGGAGCACAGTAGAACTGGAAGAAATTCCAGAACCATGAACTATTACTGAAAGCTTAGTGGAACCAGAGGGTTCAAAAGAACAAGACATTCCTACGCCGCTCCGCAGGAGTAGTAGGCAGTCTCATCCGCCCGAGAGATACTACGGTTTTCTCATAGACTGGGATAGAGAGGATTGCATCATAGATTATGATGAGCCTACTAGCTTCCAGCAGGCCGTTCAGAGCGTTGACTCAGTAAAATGGCTGGATGCAATGCGGACCGAAATGGAGTCCATGTACACCAACAAGGTATGGACGTTGGACATTGCTCCAGACGGGGTAAAACCCGTAGGATGCAAGTGGATCTTCAAAAGGAAGATTGGTGTAGATGGACAGGTTGAGACCTATAAAGCTAGACTTGTTGCAAAGGGTTTTCGTCAAAGACCTGGTTTGGACTATGACGAAACCTTTTCTCCAGTGGCTATGCTGAAATCCATTCGGATCCTTCTTGCCATTGCTGCCTTCCACGATTATGAGATCTGGCAGATGGACGTAAAGACTGCTTTTCTAAATGGAAATTTAGAGGAGTGTGTCTATATGGACCAACCAGAGGGTTTCATTCAGAGTTGGAGCAGCGGAAAGGTGTGCAAGTTGCTTAAGTCCATCTATAGACTAAAGCAGGCATCGCGGAGTTGGAACATCTGTTTTGATGAGACGGTCAAGGAATTTGGCTTTATCAAAAATCCAGATGAACCATGCATCTATAATAGATTTGTAGTGAGAACTGTAGTATTCCTCGTTTTATACGTGGATGGCATTCTCTTAATAGGAAATGACATTCCTATGCTACAATCTGTCAAGGGGTTCTTGTCACACAGGTGTTGGATATATTTGCCCTAGAGGCCTATATTGTATAGGATGCTTGGGATATGTATGTACATGACAGTCTTGCTTGATATGATAGTACGCTATTTGGTTTGACTTTGTCTTAACGTATGATATATTTTACTTGGTATTTATATATATATGTTGATAAAGCCCATAGGGTGTTTATCTGACTACCGGCGTTGTGATGGCAGTCATACTAATGGGAGCTGGATAGTCAAAAGGCACACCTTTAGATGTCCCTGGTCGCAGGAGTATCGAGATTGGGCATCGATACTCCAGAGTAGACTAGTGTATGTTAGTGTATATGCCCTAGAGGCCATTACTGTATCATACTAGTTTGTATATTACTTAATGGATGCTTGGGATATTCACCTTGTATATACAATCTTGCTCAAAATAGTAGTATGCTACTTGGTTTGTTTCTACTTCAATGTGTACTTGTGTTTATTTCAGTATATCACTTATACGCATTAGTGGAGCCCTTAGGATCTTTGCTTGATTACCAGCGTTGTGATGGCAGTCACACTAGTGGGGGCTGGGTAATCTATAAGCACATCCTTATTCAGGTCCCTGGTCGCAGGACTATCGAGACAGGGCATCGATACTCCGGAGTAGACCAGCGCATGCGCTTCTCATCCCAGTGTGGGAGACGGTCTGTCCCACAGCCGTCATTACGTCGTACTTGAGATAGTATGCGGGTGCTCGTTAGGTTACGGGTACACTGGACAGGACTCGTCGGGAACTGAGTAGTTGGTATTATACCTATCGTCAGTTATCAGTTCCCAGGTGACATGAGTACAGCTTAGTCCGCTGACTTGACACTGTCACTTCGCCTCGGGTGTGTTCCCACTGTACTTTGATCACTACCCTACCACGGCTCAAAGGAGTCGTGCAAACAGGTGGTGGTTGGGTGCAGTCCCGAAGCACTTGGAGGCAGTGACGGTTAGACAGGATTCGTCTCTCCCGGTATTGGGGGTTGACATCGCGCTGTGTCTAGGAGAGCCATTACACGAGTAGTCCCTGGCCAGGGCAAACGAGATATACTGGTAGGTTTCCAGTGTTATCTCAAGGTGTATTGGGCTTCACTCCGGCACGACTTGTACCGCTATTGGGGGACTGACGTTTACCGCCCCCTAGGCCTGCCATGCGATGTATCAGACGAACAGACCGGACTGTATGGAGAATGTCACACTCAGGCTCAGTAGGAGTTCAGATGGGTTTCGCCTCGTCGGTCTTCTTGTCGGCATTACCTGGGGACCGTTACGCACAGCTAGTGCCGCTTGCGGTCTGTGGTTAAACCCACTGCCAGCGTAGTGTCGAGTCTTTAGAGTCCCACACAGAAAGCTTTTCGCCTTTAGGCAAAAGAGTAGAGGTCGCATGGTATTGCGACAGGTCGCATGGTTTTGCGACAGGGTTCGGTCACATCCGTGCACTTGTGCACGTACAGTGTCCGGACAGTTTACACTAGCGGGCTTTGGTTTAAGCCAGATCCTAGTGTACCTTATGGGATTGGATTTATCCAGTTTGCATTCGTGTTCCTCGGAACGCGGATGCGGGTGTGTATGCACAGTTGACAGGGAGGCACAGACAGCGGATTCTCATTAGGGTTGTTGACAGTTGACCGTTGACTTTTTGACTTTTTGCTCAACCCTAATGAGAATATGATATGTGATTAACTATTATATTAATTAAGTATTATGGTGATATGGTTGTTGACTTGTTGACTTTTGTTGACTTGTTGACTTTGGTGACTTGTTGACTTTTGTTGACTTGTTGACCGGTTGACTAGGCTTGACTAGTTGACCATCATGATAACCATGGTTATCATTTCATGCCAAAGACTTTTTCTTGCTTGTTCATTTGAGTAAAATGAGTGCATGACATGATAAGGTTATGGTTACTTCAACCATCACATAAGACTTTTGTTGATATGATGAGTTATCATTGCTTTGGATTATGAGAGGGTGAGAGAGAAAAGAGAGCCTCATTCTTTCTTGCTCATTCTCTCTCTTGTTCTTGAGCTCTCCTCTTGCTCTCACCCTCAACCTCTTGCTCCCTCTCTTGATCTATGGTTCTCTTGTCTCATGAGTTGAGAATCAAGAACCATAGATAAAATCCCATTCTATTTTCTCTCTACTCATTCTAGTTCACTAGGTTTAGCAAACCAAGTGAACTAGTTTCTTCAAAGAACGAAGAAGGAGCTAAAGGTTGGAGCTTTCAAGTGGATCTATCTTCGGCGTACGGAGACAACGAGAAGGAGCCATCGAACCACCATCGGAGCTTGAAGAGAAGGAGTTCAAGTTTAGGTATAACCATCTTCATCCGAGTAGCTAAATATCTTTAGCTTAGTTTGCTAGTTTTAGTTTAGACAACGATCCCGACCATAGTTTAGTCCATGTTGCCTCTTGCGATAAAAATTCGTTTTTTATACCGTTTCCGCCTCCCCGTAAGAACCGGGGGTCGCAACGTGGACTTACAGTGGTATCAGAGCCTAACTAAACTTAAACTAGCTTGGTAGTGAAGTGTAACGAAGTTCGGAACCGGAAAAATCACAAAACCGGATAATCACAAAAACTGAGTTTCTGTTGAAATTTTTTCTGCTCAAAATGAAAAACTTTATACTTGTAAATTCGGCTCAGGGTTTTGTGTGAACACCCAAGAAAAACGATACAGTGATTCGCCTAAAGTGCCGCGCTTCCGCCGCGTGATCCTTCTTAGCCGCCGCGGAACCGCCGCGACTTGGTGTCTTCTCTGCATCGTTTTTCGTGCAGTGTGTTTGTGTGTTGGTTTTGGGATTTTTAAAATATAGTATATGTGCCCAGATTTTCCAGAAAAGAAATTTCCTTTTGGGGTCCTATAATTCCGTATTTTTTCCGAACTTCACTGCACTTTGACTATGATGGTTATATCTGTGATGCTTGCATGTATTGAACGTCGGCTAATCGCTATAAGTCGATTAGTCGGGGTTATACATGATCTGTAATGTGCTGGAATGTGTATATGAATGTGTTGGACTGTCGCGGGTGAATAGCCGGGGTGGATGTGAGATGAGCTTTTGTTTTTCTTTCATTCATTGTAAATGTAAATTGATGTAATAATTATTATTTGTTTGACCGCACAACCGGGTCGGGGTTGTAGCCGTCATTGTATAATTCTTTTTACTGTTTTTGCTCCTAGGATAGACCCATGGAGGGGTGCACAAACTACCGAGTACTTGGCGGGTAGTTTGCCGCACCCGTAGGGGTCTTGGGTGGGGTATTTGGCTATTCACCGCGACCGTGTTATCCGCTTTTCGTTTCAGGCTCGAAAGGATTGCGGATTGCTAGTATATCCAATGCATTCATCTGTGATCTGTAATGTCTATCATTGCTTATTATTTAGGCGTTGCTTATGTTTTACAGACGCGCTAGCCCAGCCCCCGCTCTGTCGTTAGTTAAGTAACCTAACGGGTAATGATGGGGCCCAGTGGCGAATGCGAATGGCATAAGCGTACGTCATATTTTGGTTGTTTTCTGCAATGGTAGGGTTAAATGATGGGACGCATTAAAAGAACTAATGCAAGAATATCACGCATTAAAAGAACTAATGCAAGATAATAAACCAAGTTAAAGTCGTTGGAACACTTTCGAAAAACCACTCGGTTCTTTTCAAAACAAACTTTTAAAATACGGAGTTTGAGCCACTCCATTTAAAAGCTATCTCGTTCCATCGACCATATCAAGTTCACTACGTTCACGGTTTTGCCAAAACCATCCGTAGCCCTCCGTCGTTTCACATGAATAGTCAATAGTATTCAAGCTGTGTATGTTGGCCAAAGTCAAGGCACAGTGATTGGTAGCTATTGGGTGTTCATGTGTAGCATAGATAGATGCGTTGGTTTGGGACAGTCGTACTGCCATTTTGGCCAAAGTCAAGGGTAGGTACGGATGGATCCAAATTAACCTGGATAATGACGGGTAGAACTTGACATGTGACTTATGATATTTTGGCCAAAGTCAAGGTCATAAGAGCATGGGGCAAAAATCCACATCGGGAGTTTCATAAGTACTGAAACTTGCTAGATTTGCATACCATTTGGAGTGTGATGATTCTGGTAGGATTCCTTCAGTTTCGTCACGCAATGATATTTGGATCCCGATCCTACTGTGAGTATATGCTACTCCTCGGGAAATTTCTCACTTAACGATCAATGCTATAAACCTAGTAGGTGCCTAGAAAGGTGTTAGCGGGGCTACGCCCCCAGGGAAAAGAGGTTCTCTAATTAAGGAACTTCGCGAAAGCGTTGGAAAACCTCCCTCGAAGTACCGACACCGGCCTGGCTGAACGGTTAAGCAAGTATTGTACGGTGGGATTGATCCTGACTAATTCTTCCTTTATGGTTTGAGGAGGGATTCGAGAAACAGTGGGAGCCATCCTGTTTAGACAAACTAAAAACCACTCTAAACTTGCAAGAGCATCATGCTGAGTGTTTCTTCTTCTCTCTCCTAATTGCAGCGACCAATCAACATGACTGGACTTAAGTTACTCCTAGATAAAAACAAACTGACAGGGCCAAACTACAAAGATTGGCTCAGGAATGTCAAGATAGCAATCACTTATGACAAGCTGGGGTATCTTCTTACCACCAAAGCTCCCCCTGTCCCTGGTCCAACTTCCAGCGTCGCGGATAAGGAAATCCGCAAGACTTGGGAGATTGATAGCGCGAAGGCCAAGTGCCTCCTGCTTGCCTCGATGGACAACGAACATCAGAGGAGGCATGAGAATATGGACATGGAGTCCATATTGCTCCATACAAAAGAACTGTATGGAGAGCAATCACGTATCGCAAGATACGAAGCGTCGAAAAAGTTATTTTCGACAAGAATGGCCGTCGGATCATCAGTAGCCGAGCATGTGCTAAAGATGATCGGCTTCATTGAGGAGCTCGCTGACCTAGGGATCACATTGGAGAGTGAGCTATATACGGATATAGTTCTCCAGTCCCTTCCTTCCACTTACGCCCAGTTTATACTGAACTTCAACCTACAAGAAAAAGAGGTTGAACTATCAGAGCTCCTCAACATGCTGAGGAGCGCAGAGGGCACCCTACAGAAAGGTAGGGAAACATCCACTTTGTTTGTAGGAGGATCATCTTCTTCTAGGTCCAAGGCGAAAGCCAAGGGAAAGAAGAAGAAGGCCCCCGCCAAACCAAGGGGCGGTGTTGGTAAAGTGGATATGAAGGGAAAAGGCAAAGCAATAAAGATAGCGGGGAAGCTTGTGGATAAGGAAGAATGCTTCTATTGTCATTAGAAAGGACACTGGAAGAATGATTGCAGGGCCTGGAAGGCCAGAACACAGGAATTGAAGCAGGTTGCAGCTTCAGCTTCAGGTGTGTATGTTATTGAAAACTGTCTTTCAATAAACTCTACTTCCTGGGTATTGGATACCGGATCAGGATCTCATATCTGTAATTCTTTGCAGGCGTTGAGAAACCGTAGTGTTTTGAAAGCAGGTGACATGACCCTCAGAGTTGCAAACGGAGCTAGCATGGATGCTAAAGCCGTGGGGGACTATCACCTGGGAATGTCAGATGGACATGTTTTGGTTTTGCGTAATTGCTTTTTTGTACCCAACGCAACTTGTAATATCATTTCTGTATCTTTAGTTTCTAAAGAAGGTTATGAATTTGCGTTTGTAAGTAATGTTGTAAACATTCACCTTAATCAAGTTTTGATTGGGTCAGGTACATTGAGTAATGGTATATACGTGTTAAACCAACCACAGATTTTCAACGTCCAGAATACACACAAAAGAAAGTCTCCAGAAATAAATCAGACTTTCTTATGGCATTGTAGATTGGGTCACATCAATGAGAGAAGGTTGACTAAGTTACATACAGAAGGATATTTGAATGCGTTCGAATATCAATCGTATGCCACTTGTCAATCTTGTCTCAAAGGAAAGATGACAAAGACTCCGTTTACTGGACAAGGAGTAAGAGCGAGCGAGCTCTTGGGACTCGTACACAGTGACGTGTGCGGTCCAATGTCTACACATGCCCGAAGCGGACATTCTTACTTCATTACTTTTACGGATGACTTCTCAAGGTACGGTTATGTCTTCTTAATGAAACATAAGTCCGAGGCCTTTGGAAAATTCCAGGAGTATAAGAATGAAGTAGAGAAACAGACCGGCAAAAGTATTAAGATTCTAAGATCGGATCGAGGTGGAGAATACTTAAGTGTCGAGTTCCTGGACTATTTAAAAGAGAACGGAATTCTCTCTCAACTTACTCCTCCATACACCCCGCAACATAACGGTGTATCGGAGAGACGGAACCGCACCCTATTGGATATGGTGCGGTCCATGATGAGTAACGCTGAGTTACCGCGATCATTCTGGGGGTATGCGCTAGAATCAGCCGCATACCTTTTGAACCGAGTTCCCACTAAGACTGTGCCTACCACGCCATTTGAGATGTGGTGTGGGAAGAGACCCCATCTTAATCACATTAAGATATGGGGAAGTCCAGCTTTTGTCAAAAAGCAGCATACGGACAAGCTCGAGGCACGCTCAGTACTGTGCAAGTTTGTGGGATATCCAAAGAATTCCAAGGGATATTTCTTCTACTGTGAAGAGGAACAAAAAGTTCTTGTTTCTCGACATGCCCACTTTCTAGAACACCAGTTCATAGAAAAAGAAATAAGTGGGAGCGCAGTAGAACTGGAAGAAATTCCAGAACCACAGACTGTTACTGAAAGCTTGATGGAACCAGAGGGTTCAACAGAACAGGACATTCCTACGCCGCTCCGCAGGAGTAGTAGGCAGTCTCATCCGCCCGAGAGATACTACGGTTTTCTCATAGACGGGGATAGAGAGGATTGCATCATAGATTATGATGAGCCTACTAGCTTCCAGCAGGCCGTTCAGAGCGTTGACTCAGTGAAATGGCTGGATGCAATGCGGACCGAAATGGAGTCCATGTACACCAACAAGGTATGGACGTTGGACATTGCTCCAGACGGGGTAAAACCCGTAGGATGCAAGTGGATCTTCAAAAGGAAGATTGGTGTAGATGGACAGGTTGAGACCTATAAAGCTAGGCTGGTAGCAAAGGGTTTTCGTCAAAGACCTGGCTTGGACTACGACGAAACCTTTTCTCCAGTAGCCATGCTGAAATCCATTCGGATCCTTCTTGCCATTGCTGCCTTCCACGATTATGAGATCTGGCAAATGGACGTAAAGACAGCTTTTCTAAATGGAAATTTAGAGGAGTGTGTCTATATGGACCAGCCAGAGGGTTTCATTCAGAGTGGGAGCAGCGGAAAGGTGTGCAAGTTGCTTAAGTCCATCTATGGACTAAAGCAGGCATCGCGGAGTTGGAACATCTGCTTTGATGAGACGGTCAAAGAATTTGGCTTTATCAAAAATCCAGATGAACCATGCATCTATAGTAGATTTGTAGCGAGAACTGTAGTATTCCTCGTTTTATACGTGGATGACATTCTCTTAATAGGAAATGACATTCCTATGCTACAATCTGTCAAGGGGTTCTTGTCACACAGGTTCTCCATGAAAGACCTGGGTGATGCCTCGTACATTCTGGGTATCCGGATCTACCGTGACAGATCCAAGAGGATATTAGGACTTTCACAGTCCAGGTACATCGACACCATACTGAAGAGATTCAGTATGGAAGATTCCAAGCGCGGTAACCTACCGGCTTGTCACGGGATCACCCTCTCTAAAGAGATGTCTCCCAAAACTGATTTGGAGAGGGATCGCATGTCTATTATACCCTACGCTTCTGCGGTAGGCTCTATAATGTATGCGATGTTGTGTACCAGACCGGATGTAGCTTATGCACTGAGTGTGGTAAGCCGGTATCAGTCTAACCCTGAGGAGAAACACTGGATAGCGGTAAAGAACATTCTCAAGTACCTGAGAAGGACTAAGGAGATGTTCTTGGTGTATGGCGGAAAGGACCTCCAGATCGAGGCCTTTGCTGACTCCAGCTTCCAGAGTGACAAGGATGATTCCAAGTCCATGTCGGGTTTTGTCTTTACCCTCAATGGAGGGGCGGTGTGTTGGAAGAGTTCCAAACAGGAAACCGTTGCAGACTCGACGATGGAAGCGGAATACATCGCTGCATCTGATGCCGCAAAAGAAGCTGTCTGGATGAGGAAGTTCTTGAAAGAACTTCAGGTGGTTCCGTCCATTGTTGATCCAATACCTCTGTATTGCGACAACAACGGGGCTATAGCTTTAGCGAAGGAACCCAGGTCCCATCAGAAATCCAGGCACATCTTAAGGCGGTATCACCTGATCAGGGAGATCGTAGATCGCCAGGAGATCGAGGTTCGGAGAGTCGCTTCAGAAGATAACACTGCTGATCCATTCACCAAGGCCCTGCCCCAGACTCAGTTCGACCGGCTGATCGAGATGATAGGTCTTCGATACGCCAGTACATGGCCTTAGTGCAAGTGGGAGATTGTTAGTGTATATGCCCTAGAGGCCATTACTGTATCATACTAGTTTGTATATTACTTAATGGATGCTTGGGATATTCACCTTGTATATACAATCTTGCTCAAAATAGTAGTATGCTACTTGGTTTGTTTCTACTTCAATGTGTACTTGTGTTTATTTCAGTATATCACTTATACGCATTAGTGGAGCCCTTAGGATCTTTGCTTGATTACCAGCATTGTGATGGCAGTCACACTAGTGGGGGCTGGGTAATCTATAAGCACATCCTTATTCAGGTCCCTGGTCGCAGGACTATCGAGACAGGGCATCGATACTCCGGAGTAGACCAGCGCATGCGCTTCTCATCCCAGTGTGGGAGACGGTCTGTCCCACAGCCGTCAGTACGTCGTACTTGAGATAGTATGCGGGTGCTCGTTAGGTTACGGGTACACTGGATAGGACTCGTCGGGAACTGACTAGTTGGTATTATACCTATCGTCAGTTATCAGTTCCCAGGTGACATGAGTACAGCTTAGTCCGCTGACTTGACACTGTCACTTCGCCTCGGGTGTGTTCCCACTGTACTTTGATCACTATCCTACCACGGCTCAAAGGAGTCGTGCAAACAGGTGGTGGTTGGGTGCAGTCCCGAAGCACTTGGAGGCAGTGACGGTTAGACAGGATTCGTCTCTCCCAGTATTGGGGGTTGACATCGCGCTGTGTCTAGGAGAGCCATTACACGAGTAGTCCCTGGCCAGGGCAAACGAGATATACTGGTAGGTTTCCAGTGTTATCTCAAGGTGTATTGGGCTTCACTCCGGCACGACTTGTACCGCTATTGGGGGACTGACGTTTACCGCCCCCTAGGCCCGCCATGCGATGTATCAGACGAACAGACCGGACTGTATGGAGAATGTCACACTCAGGCTCAGTAGGAGTTCAGATGGGTTTCGCCTCGTCGGTCTTCTTGTCGGCATTACCTGGGGACCGTTACGCACAGCTAGTGCCGCTTGCGGTCTGTGGTTAAACCCACTGCCAGCGTAGTGTCGAGTCTTTAGAGTCCCACACAGAAAGCTTTTCGCCTTTAGGCAAAAGAGTAGAGGTCGCATGGTATTGCGACAGGTCGCATGGTTTTGCGACAGGGTTCGGTCACATCCGTGCACTTGTGCACGTACAGTGTCCGGACAGTTTACACTAGCGGGCTTTGGTTTAAGCCAGATCCTAGTGTACCTTATGGGATTGGATTTATCCAGTTTGCATTCGTGTTCCTCGGAACGCGGATGCGGGTGTGTATGCACAGTTGACAGGGAGGCACAGACAGCGGATTCTCATTAGGGTTGTTGACAGTTGACCGTTGACTTTTTGACTTTTTGCTCAACCCTAATGAGAATATGATATGTGATTAACTATTATATTAATTAAGTATTATGGTGATATGGTTGTTGACTTGTTGACTTTTGTTGACTTGTTGACTTTGGTGACTTGTTGACTTTTGTTGACTTGTTGACCGGTTGACTAGGCTTGACTAGTTGACCATCATGATAACCATGGTTATCATTTCATGCCAAAGACTTTTTCTTGCTTGTTCATTTGAGTAAAATGAGTGCATGACATGATAAGGTTATGGTTACTTCAACCATCACATAAGACTTTTGGTGATATGATGAGTTATCATTGCTTTGGATTATGAGAGGGTGAGAGAGAAAAGAGAGCCTCATTCTTTCTTGCTCATTCTCTCTCTTGTTCTTGAGCTCTCCTCTTGCTCTCACCCTCAACCTCTTGCTCCCTCTCTTGATCTATGGTTCTCTTGTCTCATGAGTTGAGAATCAAGAACCATAGATAAAATCCCATTCTATTTTCTCTCTACTCATTCTAGTTCACTAGGTTTAGCAAACCAAGTGAACTAGTTTCTTCAAAGAACGAAGAAGGAGCTAAAGGTTGGAGCTTTCAAGTGGATCTATCTTCGGCGTACGGAGACAACGAGAAGGAGCCATCGAACCACCATCGGAGCTTGAAGAGAAGGAGTTCAAGTTTAGGTATAACCATCTTCATCCGAGTAGCTAAATATCTTTAGCTTAGTTTGCTAGTTTTAGTTTAGACAACGATCCCGACCATAGTTTAGTCCATATTGCCTCTTGCGATAAAAATTCGTTTTTTATACCGTTTCCGCCTCCCCGTAAGAACCGGGGGTCGCAACGTGGACTTACAGTGTATACATATCTAGACCCTGACGAGGGGCGATGGATTGGTCCCACAACCATTGGTGGTGTTCACCTAAGATTGTATACAGATGCTCACTGGGTGTGAGTACACCGGACAGGACTCGCCGAGAACTGACTGGATGGTATTATACCTAACGTCAGATAGCAGTTCTCAGGTGACATGTGTGCAGATAGTCTGTTGACTTAAGGTCATCATTTGTCTCGTGTGAGTTCCCACTGTGCTTTGATTATTACCCTACCACGGCTCAAAGGAGTCGTGCAAACAGGTTTCAGTTGGGCACAGTCTCGAGCCACGTGGAGGCAGTGAGTGACTGTTAGGGATTCGTCTCTCCCGGTATAGGGAGTTGATATCGCACTGTGGTCGGTTGGTCATTACCATAAGTCCCTGGCCAGGTCTGATTGAGAATTACTGATGGAATGATCAGTAAATTCTCGGGTGGTCTTGAACCATACCGACACGACTTGTACGGTTATTAGGGGTCTGACGTCCACCACCTCCCTAGACCATACATGCGATACTCTTAGACGAATAGACCGGACTGCGCGGATATTGTCACATACAGGCTCAGTAGGATTTCAGATGGGTTACCTCATCAAGCTTTCTTATCGACAACTACCTGGGGACCGTTACGTACAGCTAGTGCCGCTTGCGGTCTGTGGTTAAACCCACTGCCAGCGTAGTAGTTGAGTCTTTAGAGTCACACATAGAGATTTCCCAAACCCAGGCGAAAAGATATAGAGTTCGTATGGTTTTACGACAAAGGTTCGGACGCATACGTGTTTGAACGCACGTACGACATTCGGACAGTTTTTACTAGCCGGCTTTGGTTTAAGCCAGATTCTAGTATCTGGTTATTGGATTTATACAGTCTAAAGTTTTTCCGTGTTTTCACGGACGAGAGGGGCGTTCTCGTAATTTTCCGAGAAGCTTCTAGAAGGATGTGACATGGAGGGAGAGGTGGCATTTTCATTTAATGAATTAGTGACTCATTGTGAGTGATTCATCATGTCATTAATGCATTATTAAATGCTTAATGACTCACATAATGAATCACCCACTTGGATTAATGAAACATGATGAATAATCTCATATTATTCATTTCTTTTTAATTCATTATGTTTCATATATCTAGTGAGAAGCTTTTTCATTTTCATTATTATTATCATTATCATCTTCTCACTTTCTCTCTTCAAGTTCTCTCTCCTTCACCAAACCTAATCCTACCCTCATGAGTTGAGAACAAGGATTAGGAAAGACTAATTATTCCATAACCTATCTCTACATCACCTTAGCTACTCTATTTAGCAACTAAAGAAACTAAGTAACCTCAAGTTTAGAGGTTATAGCTTGGATTAGGGTTCTCGGGTGGATCGTCTATCACGGAAGAAAGCCGAAGAGGACATGGAGATCCAAAGAGGTCGTAGATAACATTAAGACGAAGGACTAGAACCGTTTGGTATAATCTCTTAACATAGTAGTTTAGAACTCTATAGCTTTTGTTAAAACTTGTTTAGCAAACGATTCATACGGTTATTCGATGTTTAATCATAGAACAAGATTCTTATTCATATTTCCGCCTCCCCATAAGTATTGGGGTGTTGAACATCGACTTACAGTGGTATCAGAGCCTAGCTAAACAGTATTTAACACACTTGCAAATTTGTATGAATTTCGAACGGAAAAACAAACCGGAAAAACCCCGATATCATGTACTTTCTGTCGAATTTTAAATGAGGTCCAAAAAATTTTCAGGGACCCTCAGAATGACCTAAATGAATGTATTAGAACACCCAAAAAAATTAGGCTCATGAATCGGCCATAGCGCCGCGGAACCGCGGCCGATCCTACCGATCTGCCGCGATTCCACCGCGCTTTGGACGATTCATCATCCCAAGTTTCTTGTGTTGTTTCTCTGTGATATTTGGTGTTTTCTGGTAATTTTTATTTTTGCTCAGGTTTCAGATTTACAGAGAAGTATTGGAGCAAAATTAAATGTGTTTAATCGATCGAAATTATACGGTATTTGCTTGTTTGATTATATCTGTGAAATGTTTTATGTGTTCGTAAACCTCCCCTAACTGCTAGTATGTCGGTTGGCAGGGGGTTGCACATATCTGTGATGTTATATATAACTGTTTGTGTATATAAACTGTGTTGGACTGTTGTGGTGATTAGCCGGGTTTATGTGATGGGTTATTGTATTAATTCATTTGATGTAAATGTAATAAGTTGTAATATTATTTTGCGGGGCACATCCAGGTTGCGGTTGTAGCCACCGTTGTATTATTTCTTTTTACTGTTTTTGCTCCTAGGATAGACCCAAGGTGGGGTGCGCAAACTACCGGGTATTTTGAAGTGTTGGGGCAGACCGCTTCACTTCTGCTACTTGGCGGGTAGTTTGCCGTACCCGTTGGGGTCTAGGGTGGGAAAATGGCTATTCATCACAACTGTGTAATCCGTCTTTCATTGCAGGCTCAAAAGAAATGCGGATTGCTTGCAAATCCAATATTGTTTATCTGTGATCTGGAATGCCTATTATTGCGTCTGACGAATGTACAATATCTATATATGATAGCTATTTAGACGTCGCTTATGTTTTACACCCGCGCTAGCCCAGCCCCCGCTCTGTCGTTAGTTAAGTAACCTAACGGGTGATGACGGGACCCCGTGGAGAATGTGGATGGCATAAGAGGACGTTGTATTTTCGTTGTTATCTGTAATGATAGGTTAAAGATGGGACGCATTATTATTAATGCAAAGAAAATAAAACCTAAACTAAATCGTTGGAACAATTTCTAAAAACCACTCGGTTTTCTTGAAAAAGCAAATTTTAAATGCGGAGCTTAAACCACTCCTTTTAATAAAAGCTATCTTAGTTCCTTCGATCAAATCAAGTTCACTACGTTAACGGTTTTTTGCCAAAAACCAGCCGTAACCCTCCGTCGTTTCAAATAGACAGCACATCGTATTCATGATATGCTTGTTGGCCTACGTCAAGACATAGTGAATGGTAGCAGTGTGTGTGCCTATTTGTTGCATAGATAGATGCATTAGTTTAATACAGACGTACACCTTGTTGGCCTACGTCAAGGGCTTGTACGATGTATTTAAATTAATCAGGACAACGACAGGTAGAACTTGACTTGCGTCTTATGACTTGTTGGCCTACGTCAAGGTCTATAAGAGCTTGGGGTAAAAATCACATCGGGAGTTTCAAACATAAAGGAAACTTGCAGATTTAGCTTACCTTCTGGAGTGTGGTGACTAGAGTGGCTTCCATCTAGGGCATCATGCAATGATAGTTGGATCCCGATCCCACTGATGAGTAGGATTACTCTCGGGAATTTCTCTCACTTAACAATCAATGCTATAAACCAAGTAGGTGCCTAGAAAGGTGTTAGAGGGGCTACGCCTCCAGGGAAAAGAGGTTCTTTAATTAAGGAACTTCGCGAAAGCATTGGAAAACCTCCCTCGAAGTACCAACACCAGCCTGGCTGAAAGGTTAAGCAAGAATTGTAACGTGTGATTAAATCCTAACTAGTTCTTCTTTTAGGTTTTGAAGAAGGATTTGAGGAAACAGTGGGAGCTATCCTGTTTAGATAAAATAATAACCAATCTAAACTTGCAAGAGCATATGCTGAGTGTTTTCTTTTCCCTCTCTCTGGCAGCTACCATGACTGGATTAAAACTATTACTTGAAAAGATTATACTGACCGGGCAGAACTATAAAGATTGGCTAAGGAACATCAATATTGCTCTGACTTATGACAAAGTTGCATATGTTACCATCTGGGCGATATCTCATCATTTGTAGCAACAACTGGCTCATTCGTCTGTATGCTGAACAGCGCCTCAATCCTCCAGGAAAGGCGATACATTGGCGGTCATCTCTGACTCGGTCGGCTCAAGATCTGAGTAAGACTCCCCACACTGGAAATCTTCAACTCAACTGGGCCCGCTCCGGCGCATAAATCGGACGAATCACCTTCGTCTCTCAAACCGGGTAGACTAGCTATCATCTGTCTCATATCTGCCTGAAAGCTCCGGCAATCTCAGCTCGTAAGCTTCGGGAGCGACATCCTGTCAATCTCAGCAACAGCTGGTCCACCTGTCTGCACGGTAGGCGACATCATAACCTCTTAGGTATGCTGTACATCAACAGTCCTCTCTCAACTGGCAGCTCTAACAATGGCCCGATCATCCGGTGCAAAACCAAGCACTCGCCTCCACTAGAGGTCACAGTCACCAATACTAACTCGAGACGTTCCCATGTCACCAGAAAACACAATGGTCGGCCCTCGTACCAGACGAGCTCGCACCGACCGTAACCCTAGCAGCAGCCCAAACTGCGCTCAAACATGGCGACAGGAACCTCAATCGAGTATCGAAGAGAGCAGATCAATGGCAAGAAAGAGAACGACAGATCCAAGGTGGATACATGATCATAAGAAGGAACAGCATCAATGAAGGCATGATCATGAAACTAGTAGTATCGAGGATCTCAAATGGATGTATAATCACGGATATGAAGAGAATCACTGATCTCGAAAATATGAACATCCTAAGGTTCCTTAAGCGGAGTGGCGTGTCGTAAGTATGCCGCGGAACATACCCACGGTACGTCACTCTACTTTAGTCACCTATTCCATCAACCAAGGGTTATCCTACGCGACAAAAGTTCGGGTCTAATACCCCCTCGACTAAGTCTAAGTTCCGTAAGGTCAAGCCTAAGTTCCGTACATATATAAACGCCCTAGGCTCCACATAGTCAAACTTAGACTCAAACCAAGGTCAACCTAGCGCTCTGATACCAACTTTGTCATGATCCGAAAGAGCACGTGACTGGCCCTTGAACCATATGAAGTCTATAGGACTCCATCTGATCCAAGTAAGCCAAAAGCCCAGAAATCTAAAACCATTTTAAGAGTAAATAAAGAAAACTGGTTTTAAAGAAGTGAAGGAAAACATGTTTGAAGTCAAGGTTTTTAAATAACTAAGCCGAATGTGCATTTTTAAAATGTAAAGTCTTTTCTAAAAATTCCGGCAGAGTTTCTTTTGTAAATACTGGCCCCGAACGGGGTACAACAAGAACAATATATATATACAATGAATAAAAGGCATCCCCAAGCGGGAGCTAGCTCTTCGTCAATCGACGGTCACAACCACACAAGCAATAATAATATACAACGCCGAAAGGCGAGGGTCAAATCAAAAGAACTCAATAAGCAAGAAAACCGCAATACTACTAAGCGCGACTCTAAGGTCAAATAATACACCACTAATGTCTAAGTCTGAAACAATATACACGTTTTGGTTGATGGAAATTCTAGATACAATGAATAATACAAGTACAATGGTGGTTCTTGATGCAAAAGAATCCACCTACCAAATGCAATTCACCCGCAAGGACGCAGTGTGCCAGAAATGCCGCAAAGAAACCTGTACGGCAAAACCTGCAAGAACTGTGGCACAACGGGGGTGAGTTACCAACTCGTGAATAGAAATATCTATAAGCAGAAACCGAATGCAAGACATAAACCTAGGTCAACAATCAGTAATATAAACCACAAGAGTACATCTGAAATATGATAAGGTAGCAATGTAACATCTAATCATGTATGTAGTGCCAGGTACTCAGGTAAAAACATGACAACAGTATAAGGTATGTCTGCATGAAGTAAATATGAAGCAGTATCAAATGGATATCAATACACATATATTAGCGTCCTATACCACTAATATTGGTGTAAGGGTATATATATAACAGCGCCCTCATACCCTGTTATATATACAAATGAAGTATGATCAATGTAAATCCAATCTGTATATGATCCATGTCTGTATGTGATCCAAATCTATATATATATACGTGGAACCCGTCCACCCGTCACCCAATGACAAATAAGCATCATGTATGCAAATATGAGGATATAAACAAAATCATGGAAAAACATCATGAAACCCGTGCCTAGCATCGACACGTAAATCCTCGTCCATATGGGGCTCCGTCTGCGGTATCGGCCCTCGGCCCCGGCAGTACGGGTCATCCCATGTCCTCATCCATATGGGGCTCCGTCTGTGGTATCGGCCCTCGGCCCCTGCAGTACGGGTCATTCCATGTCCATCTCTCAACTCCGGTCGGTATCCTCCAGATATCCGCCGAGCTCCAATACAATCACCGGTAGGTAGTAGTCCCTCTGCCAGGCTCACCGTCTACTACACAGCGAAACCGTTCTCGCCCCGGGGTACCATACCGGGTCCACCATATACCCGCAATCGGCCTCATCCGCCTCCTCGAATCGGGTTTCACATGTCGCTCTCAGCACCGAGAAAACACATGGTGGACGCACTGAAATATCATATCAAGGGTAACCGGGGTTTTAACACAATTATATATTCTCTTTTGAAATACCCACGGTTCCTAAATCCAGGAATATCATGGAAACAACATATCTCAATGCGTATAATAAAAAACATGATGTATGCGACATGTAAGAAAGGTAAGCATAATCATAAGTCATGCAACATGGAAATAGTAATGTGCACATGTCGAGGGAAACCGCTCTTTTAAAACGAATCAGTTTTGAAGAACATCATGCGGTTCCCAAATCTCTAATCAAGTCAGAATCATCTATATTTGTGTACAGGTATAAGCGTACAATATGCCATGCAAGAATCATATCATGAATGCAACAGTACTACAGTGTAGTGGCATGGCAATTATCGATGATGAAGTGTGTGAGCCGGCAAATAGTGTACGTGGAACATACGCATCATCGATAATGGTGCTGGTGTCCTATCAGCATGATAACCGTATAGCAATAACATATGCAAGCAATGCGAATAGCATGAAAATGCGGAAATCAAATAATCAACACCACAATGAAGAATCTACTATGCAAACTACAGATCCAAGTATCAAGTCAATCGGGAGAGGTATGGAAACCACCTAATTCTGAGTCGATATATATATAGATATAATAGTCGGTGATCCCGCCTCAACAGTATCGCGTACGATACAGTATATCATATGACATCCTCAAGTCATGAGTGCGGATCTATCATCAATGTAAAGCTCATACGGTAAATCGTCGTACGGCATCCCAATAGCTGGGTACGGGTCAATATCACACTAGCTCATCACATCTCAGGTATCACTATCATCTATCACATAATCTGGGGTACTGATCTACGTCTAGTGCAACTGATACCATCAATATACTGCGTGTGCTAGCACACGTCCCAAGGCCCGCTAGAGATCACATATCGTATCCCAAATACGAATCACATCAAATCACCGATCTTGCGGCACAAAGCCCAACATCATCGACTCATCTCCAATGTCATCCAATATCATCAACACAGTGCAAGTATAATGAATATGCAAGGGTATGCGTGTAGGTGTAAATCTATTCTAGGGTTCGCGACTATGAACTACGCTAGTTACTTCTAACCCTACACTATCCATAGTACACCTAACTATCATATCCACGACACACTATAACTATCAAGCATAATATGTAGTATACTAACTACGGACTGCGGGGGTGCTATACGCCATCCACCCGACTTCCCCCAGTAGATATAATCTACTCACCTTGCGTCTCCATCTTTCGATGTCACCACGCGCTTGCTTGTCGTCCCGTAGTCTTCATGGGGTACCTACACATCAAAGTGTCGTATATGCGCATTAAAACCAAACCAAAGCTAAAACGGCACACGAAACCCAAAACGATACGATAAGAGGCCTATAGGTTAGAACCTATGGCACACCTTCAAAACCATCAATAAATCCTCTATATCGTCGTATAAACGCCAAATAGTCGAGGTAAAACACAATACACAATTGCAGAATTAAAAATACGGAATACGGAAACACGAATCCAAAACAGCAACTTATGAAATATGTCCCAGATTTCATCCTAGGTCAATTTATACAATTCTATATATACCAGGGGTCTACCATGAACATGTAGGAGCTACAGAACCAATACGAGCCAAAATGGTGGGACCCAGGCCGCAATTGGCGGCCAAAGTGAATAAATTGGCGGCCTGGAAAGGGAATTGGGGGCTAGGGCTTTGGTGGTAGCTTCCTGGGTGCCTGCACATATCTCTGTAAACTCAATTTTATTTTAGGATGTCCCGGGTGATAGCAGATCCCAATTAACCTTCACAGATTTCACAAATTTTCCGATATCGGTTTCTAAAATCCGCATTCTGGGTTTAAGCTTCAGTTTTGGGTCTCAATTCATACACTAGGGTGTTTATATAACCTCAACTGAGCTCAATTTCACATTACAACACAAGTTTCCCTCAAACCCTAACTAGGCTTTTATCAAGTCCACAAAATCACACAATATCGGTTCAATCATAACATGGGGGTAAAGGAAATACTAAAACTAAGTTAATGATCCAGAAAATACCTCATTTGGCAACTCAAGAATTTTCTTGAGTTGCCCCTAGTGGCCAAAATCCTTGCTTCTTTAGCTCCAAGTGTAGATCTAGGGATTGTGCACACTTTTAATGAAATGAGTGCGGTTTGGGGTTGTTTTAGAGGTGTTTTAAGGGGTTGAAGAGGGGAGGGAAGTGAGGGAGGAGCAGCAGCAGGAGAAAGGAGGAGAGGGAGGAAAATGAGGGAAGGGAAAAATGGCTAAGTCTTTAGTCAATGAAGCCCATACCTCTCTCTCTCACCAACTACCCATTTCTTTATTCGTTTCTCTTTTCTTTTCCTTTTTAAAACCCTTCTCACTCAAATAGTAACCCCAAAACAACCATGGCAATAAAATGCAACACAAGTGTGAAAAAGTGATATGTGCATGTTTTGCACAAAAATACTAAAAACCGATTAGCGATTTTTTAATCGCGATTAGCACTAATTTAGCATATAACTAATCAATTAGACTTAGAAATGGCATAATTCTCTAATTTACCCTATTTTAGAATTTTCCATAATTTTTCTAACATATTTCCTATTTATTTGTATTTAATAATACCAAAATATTAAAATATTCAATAAAATAATATTAAATTATAAAAATTCCCAAAAATTAATATTTTATCTTTTTGAAATGTTACATACCACCGCTGTTCCTCCCCTTATCCCAGGACCAGATTCCTCAGTTGCGGACAAGGAAGTTCGTAAAACCTGGGATCTAGACTGTGAGCGAGCTAAGTGTATCGTGCTGGCGTCCATGAATAATGAACTCTGTTTCATGAACTCCAGAAACAGCACGAGAGTATGGATATTGTATCCATATTCCTCCATTGCAATGAATTGTATGGTGAACACTCCCGTATCGCGAGGTACGAAACCTCAAGGAAACTCTTCCAGATGAGGTTAGCTCCAGGATCGCCTGTTGGAGAGCACGTCCTCAAAATGATCACCCTCATTGAGGAACTCGCAAACCTGGGATGCATGCTAGAGAATGATTTGTATATCGACTTGATTTTGCAGTCCCTTCCCCACACCTTCTCTCAGTTCGTGCTGAACTTCAACATGCACGAAATGGAAGCGGATCTTCCAAAGCTCCTTAATATGTTGAGGGTAGCAGAGACCTCCTTGAAAAAGAAGAAGACCCCCGTTCTGTATGTTGGCCAATCATCTTCTTCTAAATCTAAAGCGAAAGCTAAAGGGAAGAAGAAGATGAAAGCCATCAAACCGAAGGGTGGGGCCAAGAAGGTGCAGGGAAGAACAAGGCAGGAAGGGTGAAGGCAGAAAAGAACGAGTGCTTCTATTGTCACAAGCAAGGGCACTGGAAGAAGGACTGTATGGCCTTTAAAGCCAAGGACATGAAGCAAGCTGTTGCTTCTGCTTCAGGTGTGTTCGTAATCGAAAATTGTCTTTCAGTAAACTCTACTTCATGGGTACTTGATACCGGTTCTGGTTCTCACATCTGTAATTCTTTGCAGGATCTGAGAAATAGTAAAGTACTGGGGGCAGGTGATATGACTCTCCGGATGGGCAATGGAATGCATATAGATGCAGTTGCAATAGGAGAATATCACCTAGGGTTGAATAGTGGACACATTTTGGTATTGTACAGCTGTTTTTGTATTCCCAGTATGTTGTGTAATATTATATCAGTATCTTTGTTGTCTAATAAAGGATATAATTTTGTGCTTGAAAGATATGTCATGAACATTCTCCTAAATCAAGAACTGATTGGGTTTGGCACACTGGAAAACGGCATATACATACTTAATCAACCTCAAATTTTCAATATTCAAAACATGCGTAAAAGAAAGGCTCCAGATTCGAATCAAGCCTTCCTATGGCATTGTAGACTTAGTCATATAAATGAAACAAGGTTGACTAAGTTACATAAAGATGGATATCTAGATCCGTTTGAATATTTATCATATGCAACTTGTCAATCATGTATCAAAGGAAAAATGACCAAATCTCCGTTCACCGGACACGGAGAAAGAGCCACTGAACTCTTGGGACTAGTACACAGTGATGTATGTGGTCCGATGTCTACGCATGCACGAAGCGGTCACTCTTACTTCATAACTTATACTGATGACTTCTCTAGGTATGGACATATATTCTTAATGAAACATAAATCCGAGGCCTTTAAGAAGTTTAAGGAGTATAAAAATGAAGTAGAGAAACAGACTGGTAAAAGCATCAAGACACTTCGATCTGATCGAGGTGGAGAATACTTAAGTACCAGTTTCCTTGAATACTTAAAAGAGAATGGAATTCTCTCTCAGCTTACTCCGCCTTATACACCTCAGCATAATGGTGTATCAGAAAGGAGGAATCGCACGCTATTAGATATGGTGCGTTCAATGATGAGTAGTGCTGAGTTGCCACTTTCCTTCTGGGGATTTGCTCTAGAATCAGCCGCATACCTATTGAATAGAGTTCCAACTAAGTCTGTACCTACCACTCCATATGAAATGTGGTGTGGGAAGAGACCATATCTCAAGTATATCAAGATATGGGGGTGTCCGGTATATGTTAAAAAGCATAATCCAGACAAGCTCGAAGCACGATCGGTTTTATGCAAATTTGTAGGATACCCCAAGCATTCAAGGGGGTACATGTTCTACCACACTGAAGAACAAAAGGTGTTTGTCGCTCGTCACATTGTCTTCTTAGAAAGCAAATTTCTTGCAAAAGAAATTAGTGGGAGCATGGTAGAACTGGAAGAAATTCCAGAATCTCAAACTGCAACCGAAGACTTAGAAGAATCTCAGATTTCAATAGAACATGACGAACCAACGCCACTCTGCAGATCTAGTAGGCTTTCTCATCCTCCTGAAAGATACTATGGTTTTCTTCTTGATGGGGATCGAGAGGATTGCATCATCGATGATGATGAGCCTACTAGTTTTCAGCAGGCTATCACGAGTAGCGACTCAGTGAAGTGGCTGGATGCAATGAGATCCGAAATGGAATCCATGTACACCAATAAAGTATGGACTTTAGAAGTTGCTCCTCCTGGGGTAAAACCAGTTGGGTGCAAATGGATCTTCAAAAGGAAGATTGGTACATTTGGACAAGTGGAAACCTACAAAGCTAGACTAGTAGAAAAAGGTTTTCGTCAAAGACCAGGATTGGACTATGATGAAACTTTTTCACCTGTAGCTATGCTTAAATCCATTCGGATCATGCTTGCCATTGCTGCCTTCCATGACTATGAAATCTGGTAAATGGATGTAAAAACAGCTTTTCTAAATGGACATCTAGAAGAGAGTGTTTACATGGATCTGAAAGGTTCCTAGGCACTCTCAAGAGGTCTCACAAGGCATCAGCCAAGCCAATTTCAAAAATTACGGTGCCGAGAAACCCTAATACGGATCGTTGGCTAGAAGTTTAGGCGAAAAAGAAACTAGTTTACAACTAAACTAAAAGAACGGAAATACAACTTTTGTAGATCCGTTTCTCCACCTCTATAGCTCCATGATGAAGTCCTCTCCGCTGTCCAAATTGAACCATGACTCTTGCATCGGCTTCATCGGAGAAAAAGCGGGCTAGGTCATCGACGACGATGCCGAAGATGATCTACGTCGAGGCATCACAAGATCAAGCTCCCACTTCACCAAGTCATGAAACTTGTGAAGAAAACACACTCTACTACTTGGCAAGAGGTAGAGGATGAAGAAATAGGAAGTGGGTTCACTTTAGAATTGGATTTCTCACTCTTTTTCACAAGTTGCCATTGATGGAGGCAAGCTTGCTTCAATGTTGAAGATGAAGAAGAAGAAGAAAGAATATCATAAGTATTATCCAAAATGAATAATAAAATGAATACTTATCATATCCTAACCTTGGTTAGGTGTAGAGAATAGACCATGGTAAGGTTTAATGGTTTAGGGTTAAGCATGAGACAAAATGGTCATGTAGTCAAAGCTTCATGAAGTTTCAACTACAAACAAAGAAAGCCACCATTTTCCTCATTTATCCTTTTCTTTTGCAAAAATAAACAAAATGGATAAATAAAAGAATAAATGAATAAGTAAATGAAGCAAAAGAAACCCTAACCATTGACCAACCATGGTTTAAACTATACACCAAACGATCATGTATCATCAAACATGATACAATCAAATGCACAAAAGTATATCATATATACAATGTGCACTTCAAGTGAGAAAATCCTTTTTAAGTGAACCTATATTAGTTAATGTAAAGTGATATATCAAATATATAATTATACATTAAATCATTAAATCAACACTTGATTTAACGACCCGGTCATATCGCATATAACCGACTAATATTAATAGTAACAACTTATCGAATCAACACTTGATCCGATAACCCGGCTATAACGCATATAACCGATCAATGTTATAAATCGCGAGAATCGAATACAGTATCACATACTGGTATTATTCTCGGTCCCGCACATATCTCATATGCGCTCCTATTTCGTTTCGCTCGAGCCAGGAAACCTCTGTGTAGGACTCTAAAGACTCGTCAATACGCTGGTAGCAGATGATGATCATATCAATCACCTACAAGCCGCAAGCGGTCTGCTAAACGTAACGGCCACCCGGGTATTGAGCGATCAGAAGATCGATGAGCAAGCCCGCTCATACTCCTGTGAATCCAACCAGTAACATTTACCGTACAGTCCGGTCTGATCGTCTAATCTGTCGCATATCTCGCCTAGGGGTGGTAAACGTCAGACCCCAATAACTCGATAAGTCGTGTCGATATGAGGTCTATAACAATTCGAGAAACTACTGGTAACACTTACCAGTAAATCTCAGAAACCCTGGCCAGGGATTTCCGGTTATAGCCAATCGAACACAGCGCAACACCAACTCCCTATACCGGGAGAGACGAATCCCCTCCTATCGCTCATTGCCTCCATGTGATTCGGGACTGTACCCAAAAACCACCGTTTTGCACGCCCTCTTGGACGTGGTAAGGTGGAAATCAAAGCACAGTGGGAACCACACAAGACTCTATGACGATCTCGGGTTAACAGACTACTCTGTACCAGTGTCACCAGAGAACTGCCATTTGACGTAAGGTATAATACCATCTGGGAGTTCTCGGCGAGTCCGTCCAGTGTACCCAGTCTTCACTGAGCACCCGTATATCATCTCCGATGTCAAACACCAATGGATATGGGATCATCCATCTCCCATCTATATGGGTCGAGATGGTATACGCTAGTCTACCCTGGTATATCGATGCCCCGTCTCGATACACCCACGACTAGGGACCTTGAAGGATGTACTTATGGACTACCATGTCCCCACTAGTATGATCCACATCATAGTCCAGGTAGTCAAGTACTTATCCTAAGGGCTTTACCAACATGTAACAGAGAGACAATCAGTGTACACGTTAAGGTAAAGATCAACCAGATAGCATAATATCTTGTCGAGCAAGAAAGTCCTCCCTATATATGTCCAAGCATCCACTACAATATACATCCTATGTATAGTAATGGCCTCTAGAGCATACATATAACTAACAATCTCCCACTTGCACTAGGGCCATCTGTAGCAGTGGTTGTAGTATCTCATACTCAACCATCCCATAAAAGTCTCTCTCTGGGAAAAGGCCTTTGTGAGTAGATCCGCCGTGTTGTCCTCTGAGTCTTCTCTCCTAACCTCGATCACCGTGGAGATCAACCATCTCCATGATCAGGTGGTACTGCCTTAGAATATGTCTGGATCACTGATGGGACGGACGTTCCTTGGCATAAGCCACAACTCCATTGTCACACAATGGGAGGAACTAAGTTCATCTCATGAACTAATATACACCCAGACAGGTTCTTTGGTAGCATCTTAAGTAGCGACATATTCAGCCTTTAATCGTCTAGTATGCCACGGTATCTAGCTTGGAACTCTTCCAACATACCGTCCCTTTACTGAGGGTAAAGACAATGCCTGTGACTGACATTCAGTCGTCTTTATCACCCTGGAACCTTTCCAGTGATTCTCCCCAGGATCGATTGATACTATCTCACTACAACTAGTGAGAATCCTAACATCCAATTAGATCTATCTCATAGATCCAAAACTCAGGATTTAGGAGGTATCACTTTGATCCTATATGGAGAATCATTGTGATAAGCGGAGATTGACCGAGCATAGCATAGGAAACTCCTTCCCTATCAAGAGTATGTCATCCACGTACTCTACGAGGATCACTACCATACTCCCTACCACCTTCTTGTATATACAAGGTTCATCTACCATTTTGATGAAGTTAAACTTTTTGACTATATCATCAAAACAGATGTTCCAACTCCGCGATGCCTGCTTTATCCTATAAAGCATCTTGCACACGTTTCCGCTGCTCCCACTGTCTACGAAGCCCTCTGGCTGTGTACTTATAGACGTTCTCTTCTAAAACATCATTTAGAAAAGCAGTCATGACACCCAACCGCCAGATGTCGTAGTCATGGTATGTAGCCGTGGCAAGTAGGATCTGGATGGACTTAAGCATAGCTACTTGAAAAGGTTTCATCATTATCCACGCCTGGTCGATGACGAAAAGCTTTAACAAGTCTAGCTTTGAAAGTCTCAACTTTTCCATCTACACCAAGTAATCTTCTCAAGATATACTTACTCCTGATGGGGATTTAACCCTTCAGATATAGCAACCAAAGTCCATACTTTGTTGGTGTACATGGATTCCATCTCAGATCGATAAGCATCCAGCCATTCTTACAGAGTCCCACTCCTGATGGCCTGCTTGAAACTAGTTGGGTCATCATCTCATGATGCAATCCTCGCTCCCACTGTCATAGAGAAACCAAAGTATCTCTCAGGTGGGTGAGGAACCCTACTAGATCGGCGGAGAGGCTGAGCTTCGTTGGTAACTATTGAATCCTTTGGTTCTATCAAATCATATGCTTTAGTTTGTACAGCTTGAACCTTTCCACTTGTACAGACCTTGCCTCGAGCTTGTCCGGATTATGCTTTTAGACATAGGCTGGACAACCCCAAATCTTAACTAACTTAAGATATGGGCTCTTCCCTTTTCATATCACATATGAAGCGGTAGGCATCTTATTTGATTTGAACCCTATTCAATAGGTATGCAGCTTCTCAAGTGCATAACTCCAAAAGGAAATAGGTAACTCAGTAGTACTCATCATAGAGCACACCTTATCATATAGGGTGTGATTGCTCCGCCCCGATATACCATCGTGCTATGGTGTATACGGAGGAGTAATGCTGAGAGAGAATCTCATTCTCCTTTAGAATAGTCCAGGAATTCCGTGCTCAAGTATTCTCCTCCTTGATCTCATCAAAGGACATAATACTTATACCCGTATTTGTTCTCTACTTCTAACTTATATTCTGTGAATATCTCAAAAGGTTCTGACTTGTGTTTCAACAGGAACATAGGTCTGAATCTCGAAAGATCATCAGAGAATTTAATGAAGTACAAAGAACCTGTCTTGGTATGTGTAGACAGGGGACCTACATACATCAACATGTATCATCCCAAGAGTTTACTAACTCTTTCTCTGTTTCCAATAAACAGGGCTATGGTCATCTTATCTTTGTGACATGACTGGTAAGTTTTCATAAGATGTAAATTCAAACTGATTTAAATATGCATCTACATGTAACTTCAGCTAGTCAGGTCGCATTAATCTGACCTAGTCTACAATACCTCAAGAAGGATTCGTTCATTTCTGAACTCTTCCACTTGTGTGTGTTCCGTATACTAAAGAACTGTAGTTTGATTTAGAACATTAATGCTTTTAGATAACGTGCCTGAATCGATCAACTTTTGATATAGGAAATGTTCAAAACATTATACAACAATACAAAATTTTATCATTTCTTTACTAATAAAGAGACTGATATGATTTTGTATATCAGGTTCGGTATCTAATAACATTCGTTCAGAATCAATGTATTTGTAATACAGGGTGACAGTGACCAACAGACTTGGCTGCAACACTTGCCCCGTTTTCTGCCTCATGAAACTTATCACCCGTTCTCAGTTCTCTACCTATCTGTAGCCCTATGTAACAGATTACATATCTGGGATCTTGATCCGGTATCAGATACCCAGGACGTAGAGAATAGAGAAACAGTTCTGTATAAAGAACACACCCGAAGACGATGTATCAGCATGCACTTTCTTCGTTTGGGCGGCACGGGAAATCTGGTATTCCCGAATTTCCTGCTCTGTCTTATAACAATTATAAGTTGGAGCGGGACCAAGGTTCCCCAGCTTAGTATAACAAGCGGGTTCGGTCAATAATCCATATCATTATCTTGATTAAGGCGTGATATGGTCGCTACCAGGAGAGAGAGAGAAGAAAACACTCAGCGTGCGCTCTTGCAAGAATAGATTGGTTATTATTTTATCTAATCAGGATGGCTCTTACTGCTTTTTATCAAATCTTCCTTCAAACCCTAAAAGGAAAGACTAGCCGGGATTAATTACAAACTACAAGTTCGCCAATCTTTCAGCCAGGCCAGTGTCGGTACTTTGAGGGAGGTCCCCCGTGCTTTCGCACGAACCTAATTAATGTAAACCACGTTTTCCCAGAGGCGTAACCTCGTTAACACCTTTCTAGACACCTACTTGATCGGCTAATTGTAATGTGTAAAACTCTCCCAGGAGTAACAATTACTCGCAGTGGGTATTGGGATCCAACTATCTCATAGAAGGTATGCAATCTCATCGGGAATTTCAACACTTGAAATTCCCGATAATATTTTTGCCCCTAGCACCCTATGACCTTGACGGAGGTCAACAAACCATAGGCTACTAGTCAAGTTCAACCCGTCATTTCTTGATCGAATTAAACCCACCCGCACGACCCTTGACGGAGGTCAATAAGGCCGCACGACTACCCTAATCCAATCTGCATCATATGCATAAGCAGATAAATACTAGTTAGCTACCGCACACTACGCCTTGACGGAGGTCAACAAACGTAGCACGAATACTAAATAGGACTTATCTGAAATGACGGAGGGCTACGACAGGTTTTTCTGAAAACCTATTGCGTAATGAACTTGATATCGTTGTAGAATCAAATGATTTTAAAAATGGAGTGTTTTTTAGGCTTTTCTAGTTTTGCTAAAGGGGTCACTCCCGGTGAAGGGATCGTCGGCCCTTTCCTCGTCGAATGAGGTGCGGGGTATATCATATATATCACTGTGCAAAGCAAAAACTCTTAAAAGCAATCAGAAGACAAACCGAGTGTGTAGCATCTGCCAGTTATTGCTAAAGGAGTCACTCCCTGTGAAGAGATCTCGGTCCTTTCCTCATCGAATAAGGTGCAGGATATATCATATATACCACTGTGCAAAGCAAGAACTGTAGCTACCTGTTTTATTTTGAAATTCGATTCTACAACATCTTAGGTTTCTTTTATTTCATTAATCACATTAATGAAGTCCCATCATTTAAGTACCTAAACATCACAGATAAATACGACGTACACTTATGCCATGCGCATTCGCCTCGATGTCCCCTCATGCACCGTTAGGTTAGGTAACTAACGGCAGAGCGGGGCAGGGCTAGCACGGGTGTAAAACATAAGTAACGCCTATATAATATATCATATATACTATATAAAGTATCCATCACAGAACATCACATGATCACATCACAGATATCGCAGCAGAAGAATCATATGAAATATCGGATATACTAGGACGTCCGTGTTTTCAATACGAGCCAGTATAAAACACGGATTCCACGGTCGCGATGAATAGCCAAACCCACACCCCTAGACCCCTACGAGAGCGGCAAGCAACCCTACCAATTCTAGAGTTAGGAGACCCGGACTCGACTCCTCGAGTTGGTCTCCCACTGGACCCCAGAACCCGGTTACTTGTGCTCCCCTCCTTGGGTCTATCCTAGTGCGGAAAAGTAAATAATATACAAAAGGTGACATCTTCCGCAACCTGGAATTGCCCCAATAAAAGAATATTACATACAAGTTTTTACATGAATGAAAATGAAAAACAGTCATCTCACATAAAAAAACCCCGGCTATTCAAACACGACGATCCAATATAACATATCCAGCAACACATAACATCACATGTCATCAACCTAAGTAAATATGCGCATCCCAATTGTCGTTGACATATAGCAACGAAACCGGCGATATCACATATTACACTTACGGTCACAGAAAAGAAAGTGTAAAACTACAACAGTTGGAATCCGCAACCTGCATAGACATCGCATGCCTAATCAAATGAATTTCTTAGACATCGCATGCCTAACAATTATAAACCCCGCATTTTAGTCTCATTATCGAAAATACTTTTCAATATCAAGTCGGGCAATTCAACAAGATTCCCGACATCCTGATCGAATGCTCGTCGCAAACTTCAGTAGACGGCCGCACCCCCGACGCCGTCGACGAAGTGCACCAAGGCGGAACACCGCTGCCGCGAGCACCCAGATGGATGCTTTCGGCGACGGGGTTCTCCTACAGTCACTTAGTCGGGGCTAAGGGATGTAGCTGTCTATTAAGTTTATCCGGCGAGTATCCGCGTACGCTACGTGATTGCGACGGACTTTTGATCACATCAAAATTCCGTGGCAACCGATCAAGTGAGACTAAACTGCTATGTTTATAACATTCATTCAGTTATCTCATAACTACTTGTGGATTCCAAGTATTGTATCACATTCCGGATAAATAGAAAATGTTAAACTTTTCGATCGAACAGTCAAACACCCAAGTTTTCCCGAAACAGATCAACACATGAAACAAGTTTAAAAACATCCAGTTCATGCCTCAGTACCAACGGTCCAGCCGTAGAAGGGTCAAGCCAACGCCTCACATGTGGCACGCCGTACTGCCCCAAACCCTAAGGTTCAAAGGGCAGTTCAAGACGGCCACATAATCGAGTTAAGGTTTGTTGTCTTCTAGAGGGACCATCGCGCTACTTGCACTACTTAGAACGTTATTAAACCACGGAAAAATCCAACACTTGGAAATTTCCCGACAGGGGAAAAGTTGGGTATTTATATCCGGTCGAACTTTTTAACATATTCTAAAATATCCGGAAAGACACATAGACAAAATTAGACAATCCGATCGAAACACCGAGTCCCCAATACAACCCAGAAAACTCAACTCTTGAGTTCAGAAAAAAAAATCCCAGGAAAACCAGCACTGCAAAATAGGAATTACTGTGCAAAATTCAATGGGAGAAGAGACAAAATGGCCGCGGAACCGCCGCATTAGCACGCTAATGCCGCGGTTCCGCCGCACTTTAGACAGATCATTAAGTAATTTTTGCACCGTAATTCTTAGAATTTCTTGATGAATTTTCTGCATATTTTTAATCTTGAAAAAACCCAATTTTTGGAAAAAGTCCAGAGAGCGGGTCGGATTAGGGTTTCGGGGTTTGTTCGGATTTCAAACGTCGTCTACAGATCGCCTAAGGCTCTAGCTAGGCTCTGATACCAATGAAAGGTTCCTAGGCACTCTCAAGAGGTCTCACAAGGCATCAGCCATGCCAATTTCAAAAATTACGGTGCCGAGAAACCCTAATACGGATCGTTGGCTAGAAGTTTAGGCGAAAAAGAAACTAGTTTACAACTAAACTAAAAGAACGGAAATACAACCTTTGTAGATCCGTTTCTCCACCTCCATAGCTCCATGATGAAGTCCTCTCCGCTGTCCAAATTGAACCATGACTCTTGCATCGGCTTCATCGGAGAAAAAGCAGGCTAGGTCATCGACGACGATGCCGAAGATGATCTACGTCGAGGCATCACAAGATCAAGCTCCCACTTCACCAAGTCATGAAACTTGTGAAGAAAACACACTCTACTACTTGGCAAGAGGTAGAGGATGAAGAAATAGGAAGTGGGTTCACTTTAGAATTGGATTTCTCACTCTTTTTCACAAGTTTCCATTGATGGAGGCAAGCTTGCTTCAATGTTGAAGATGAAGAAGAAGAAGAAAGAATATCATAAGTATTATCCAAAATGAATAATAAAATGAATACTTATCATATCCTAACCTTGGTTAGGTGTAGAGAATAGACCATGGTAAGGTTTAATGGTTTAGGGTTAAGCATGAGACAAAATGGTCATGTAGTCAAAGCTTCATGAAGTTTCAACTACAAACAAAGAAAGCCACCATTTTCCTCATTTATCCTTTTCTTTTGAAAAAATAAACAAAATGGATAAATAAAAGAATAAATGAATAAGTAAATGAAGCAAAAGAAACCCTTACCATTGACCAACCATGGTTTAAACTATACACCAAACAATCATGTATCATCAAACATGATACAATCAAATGCACAAAAGTATATCATATATACAATGTGCACTTCAAGTGAGAAAATCCTTTTTAAGTGAACCTATATTAGTTAATGTAAAGTGATATATCAAATATATAATTATACATTAAATCATTAAATCAACACTTGATTTAACGACCCGGTCATATCGCATATAACCGACTAATATTAATAGTAACAACTTATCGAATCAACACTTGATCCGATAACCCGGCTATAACGCATATAACCGATCAATGTTACAAATCGCGAGAATCGAATACAGTATCACATACTGGTATTATTCTCGGTCCCGCACATATCTCATATGCGCTCCTATTTCGTTTCGCTTGAGCCAGGAAACCTCTGTGTAGGACTCTAAAGACTCGTCAATACGCCGGTAGCAGATGATGATCATATCAAACACCCACAAGACGCAAGCGGTCTGCTAAACGTAACGGCCACCCGGGTATTGAGCGATCAGAAGATCGATGAGCAAGCCCGCTCATACTCCTGTGAATCCAACCAGTAACACTTACCGTACAGTCCGGTCTGATCGTCTGATCTGTCGTATATCTCGCCTAGGGGTGGTAAACGTCAGACCCCAATAGATCGATAAGTCGTGTCGATATGAGGTCTATAACAATTCGAGAAACTACTGGTAACACTTACCAGTAAATCTCAGCAACCCTGGCCAGGGATTTCCGGTTATAGCCAATCGAACACAGCGCAACATCAACTCCCTATACCGGGAGAGACGAATCCCCTCCTATCGCTCATTGCCTCCATGTGATTCGGGACTGTACCTAAAAACCACCATTTTGCACGCCCTCTTGGACGTGGTAAGGTGGAAATCAAAGCACAGTGGGAACCACACAAGACTCTATGACAATCTCGGGTCAACAGACTACTCTGTACCAGTGTCACCAGAGAACTGCCATCTGACGTAAGGTATAATACCATCTGGGAGTTCTCGGTGAGTCCGTCCAGTGTACCCAGTCTTCACTGAGCACCCGTATATCATCTCCGATGTCAAACACCCATGGATATGGGATCCTCCATCGCCCATCTGTATGGGTCGAGAAGGTATACGCTAGTCTACTCTGGTATATCGATTCCCCGTCTCGATACACCCACGACTAGGGACCTTGAAGGATGTACTTATGGACTACCATGTCCCCACTAGTATGATCCACATTATAGTCCAGGTAGTCAAGTACTTATCCTAAGGGCTTTACCAACATGTAACAGAAAGACAATCAGTGTACACGTTAAGGTAAAGATCAACCAGATAGCATACTATCATGTCGAGCAAGAAAGTCCTCCCTATATATGTCCAAGCATCCAGTACAATATACATCCTATGTATAGTAATGGCCTCTAGGGCATACATATAACTAACAGGATCAACCAGAAGGTTTCTTAGACAGTGGGAGCAGCGGAAGAGTGTGCAAATTGCTTAAATCCATTTATGGGTTAAAGCAAGCATCGCGGAGTTGGAACATCTGCTTTGATGAAACAGTCAAGGAATTTGACTTTATCAAAAATATAGATGAACAATGTATTTATAGGAAGATTGTAGAAGGAGCAGTAGTCTTCCTCGTTTTGTACGTCAATGACATACTACTAATAGGGAATGATATCCCTATACTACAATCAGTAAAGCTCTTCTTGTCACAGAAATTCTCCATGAAAGACTTGGGAGATGCATCATACATTCTGGGCATTAAGATCTATCGAGATAGATCTAATAGAATATTGGGACTTTCACAGTCTAGGTATATAGACACTATACTAAAGAGATTTAGTATGGAAGATTCCAAACGCGGCAATATGCCCGCTTGTCACGGAATCACCCTCTCCAAGGAGATGTCTCCAAAGACTGATGAAGAGAGGGCTCGCATGGGCATTATACCCTACGCTTCGGCGATAGGATCAATAATGTATGCGATGTTATGTACCAGACCGGATGTAGCTTACGCACTTAGTGTGGTAAGCAGGTATCAGTCTGACCCAGGTGAGAAACATTGGAGAGCGGGGAAGAACATTCTCAAGTACCTAAGAAGGACTAAGGAGATGTTCTTGATTTACGGTAATGGGGACCTCCAGGTAGAGGCTTTTACCGATTCCGGCTTCCAAAGTGACAAGGATGATTCTAAATCCATTTCGGGTTTTGTGTTTACCCTCAATGGAGGGGCGGTATGTTGGAAGAGTTCTAAACAAGATACCGTCGCAGACTCAACTATGGAGGCTGAGTATATAGCTGCTAGTGAAGCCGCAAAAGAGGCTGTCTGGATGAGGAAGTTCATTTCTGAACTTCATGTGGTTCCGTCCATTGCTAATCCAATACCTTTGTATTGCGATAACAATGGCGCTGTCTTTAGCGAAGGAACCAAGGTCCCATCAGAAATCCAGGCATATCTTAAGGCGGTTTCACCTGATCAGGGAGATCGTGGATCGTCGGGAGATCGAGATACGGAGAGTGGACACAAAAGACAACACGGAAGATCCATTCACCAAGGCCATTCCTTAAGTACAGTTCGAGAGGTTATTTGAGATGTTGGGCATGCGGTACGCCAGCAACTGGATCTGGTAGAGACAGTGGGTACTCATTGCAGCAATTATAGGCCTTAGTGCAAGTGGGAGATTGTTGGATATATATGCCCTAGAGGCCTACATTGTATAGGATGCTTGGGATATGTATGTACATGACAGTCTTGCTTGATATGATAGTACGCTATTTGGTTTGACTTTGTCTTAACGTATGATATATTTTACTTGGTATTTATATATATATGTTGATAAAGCCCATAGGGTGGTTGTCTGACTACCGGCGTTGTGATGGCAGTCATACTAGTGGGAGCTGGATAGTCAAAAGGCACACCTTTAGATGTCCCTGGTCGCAGGAGTATCGAGATTGGGCATCGATACTCCGGAGTAGACTAGTGTATACATATCTAAACCCTGATGAGGGGCGATGGATTGGTCCCACAACCATTGGTGGTGTTCACCTAAGATTGTATACAGATGCTCACTGGGTGTGAGTACACCAGACAGGACTCGCCAAGAACTGACTGGATGGTATTATACCTAACGTCAGATAGCAGTTCTCAGGTGACATGTGTGCAGATAGTCCGTTGAGTTAAGGTCATCATTTGTCTCGTGTGAGTTCCCACTGTGCTTTGATTATTACCCTACCATGGATCAAAGGAGTCGTGCAAACAGGTTTCAGTTGGGCACAGTCCCGAGCCACGTGGAGGCAGTGAGCGACTGTTAGAGATTCGTCTCTCCCGGTATAGGGAGTTGATATCGCACTGTGGTCGGTTGGTCATTACCATAAGTCCCTGGCCAGGGCTGATTGAGAATTACTGATGGAATGATCAGTAGATTCTCGGGTGGTCTGGAACCATACCGACACGACTTGTAAGGTTATTAGGGGTCTGATGTCCACCACCTCCCTAGACCATACATGCGATACTCTTAGACGAACAGACCGGACTGCGCGGATATTGTCACAGACAGGCTCAGTAGGATTTCAGATGGGTTACCTCATCAAGCTTTCTTATTGACAACTACCTGGGGACCGTTACGTACAGCTAGTGCCGCTTGCGGTCTGGGGTTAAACCCACTGCCAGCGTAGTAGTTGAGTCTTTAGAGTCCCACATAGAGATTTCCCAAACCCAGGCGAAAAGATATAGAGGTCGTATGGTTTTACGACAAAGGTTCGGACGCATACGTGTTTGAACGCACGTACGACATTCGGACAGTTTTTACTAGCCGGCTTTGGTTTAAGCCAGATTCTAGTATCAGGTTATTGGATTTATACAGTCTAAAGTTTTTCCGTGTTTTCACGGATGAGAGGGGCGTTCTCGTAATTTTCCGAGAAGCTTCTAGAAGGATGTGACATGGAGGGAGAGGTGGCATTTTCATTTAATGAATTAGTGACTCATTGTGAGTGATTCATCATGTCATTAATGCATTATTAAATGCTTAATGACTCACATAATGAATCACCCACTTGCATTAATGAAACATGATGAATAATCTCATATTATTCATTTCTTTTTTATTCATTATGTTTCATATATCTAGTGAGAAGCTTTTTCATTTTCATTATTATTATCATTATCATCTTCTCACTCTCTCTCTTCAAGTTCTCTCTCTTTCACCAAACCTAATCCTACCCTCATGAGTTGAGAACAAGGATTAGGAAAGACTAATTATTCCATAACCTATCTCTACATCACCTTAGCTACTCTATTTAGCAACTAGAGAAACTAAGTAACCTCACGTTTAGAGGTTATAGCTTGGATTAGGGTTCTCGGGTGGATCGTCTATCACGGAAGAAAGCCGAAGAGGACATGGAGATCCAAAGAGGTCGTAGATAACATTAAGACGAAGGACTAGAACCGTTTGGTATAATCTCTTAACATAGTAGTTTAGAACTCTATAGCTTTTGTTAAAACTTGTTTAGCAAACGATTCATACGGTTATTCGATGTTTAATCATAGAACAAGATTGTTATTCATATTTCCGCCTCCCCATAAGTATTGGGGTGTTGAACATCGACTTACAACAGGTTCTCCATGAAAGACCTGGGTGATGCCTCATACATCCTGGGAATCCGTATCCATCGTGATAGATCCAAGAGGATATTAGGACTTTCACAGTCCAGGTACATCGACACCATACTGAAGAGATTCAGTATGGAAGATTCCAAGCGCGGTAACCTACCGGCTTGTCACGGGATCACCCTCTCTAAAGAGATGTCTCCCAAGACTGATTTAGAGAGGGATCGCATGTCTATTATACCCTACGCTTCTGCGGTAGGCTCTATAATGTATGCGATGTTGTGTACCAGACCGGATGTAGCTTATGCACTGAGTGTGGTAAGCCGGTATCAGTCAAACCCTGGGGAGAAACACTGGATAGCGGTAAAGAACATTCTCAAGTACCTGAGAAGGACTAAGGAGATGTTCTTGGTGTATGGCGGAAAAGACCTCCAGAATGAGGCCTTTGCTGACTCCAGCTTCCAGAGTGACAAGGATGATTCCAAGTCCATGTCGGGTTTTGTCTTCACCCTCAATGGAGGGGCGGTGTGTTGGAAGAGTTCCAAACAGGAAACCGTTGCAGACTCGACGATGGAAGCGGAATACATCGCTGCATCTGATGCCGCAAAAGAAGCTGTCTGGATGTGGAAGTTCTTGAAAGAACTTCAGGTGGTTCCGTCCATTGTTGATCCAATACCTCTGTATTGCGACAACAACGGGGCTATAGCTTTAGCGAAGGAACCCAGGTCCCATCAGAGATCCAGACACATCTTGAGGCGGTATCACCTGATCAGGGAGATCGTGGATCGCCAGGAGATCGAGGTTCGGAGGGTTGCTTCAGAAGATAACACTGCAGATCCATTCACCAAGGCCTTACCCCAGACTCAGTTCGAGCGGCTGATCGAGATGATAGGTCTTCGATACGCAAGTACATGGCCTTAGTGCAAGTGGGAGATTGTTAGTGTATATGCCCTAGAGGCCATTACTGTATCATACTAGTTTGTATATTACTTAATGGAAGCTTGGGATATTCACCTTGTATATACAATCTTGCTCAAAATAGTAGTATGCTACTTGGTTTGTTTCTACTTCAATGTGTACTTGTGTTTATTTTAGTATATCACCTATACACATTAGTGGAGCCCTAAGGATCTTTGCTTGATTACCAGCGTTGTGATGGCAGTCACACTAGTGGGGCTGGGTAATCTATAACCACATCATTATGCAGGTCCCTAGTCGCAGGACTATCGAGACAGGGCATCGATACTCCGGAGTAGACTAGCGCATGCGCTTCTCATCCCAGAGTGGGAGATGGTCTGTCCCACAGCCATCAGTACGTCGTACTGGAGATAGTATGCGGGTGCTCGTTGGGTTACGAGTACACTGGACAGGACTCGTCGGGAACTGACCGGTTGGTATTATATCTATCGTCAGTTATCAGTTCCCAGGTGACATGAGTACAGCTTAGTCCGCTGACTTGACACTGTCACTTCGCCTCGAGTGTGTTCCCACTGTACTTTGATTACTACCCTACCACGGCTCAAAGGATTCGTGCAAACAGGTAGTAGTTGGGTGCAGTCCCGAAGTACTTGGAGGCAGTGACGGTTAGACAGGATTCGTCTCTCCCGGTATTGGGGGTTGACATCGCGCTGTGTCTAGGAGAGCCATTACACGAGTAGTCCCCTGCCAGGGCAAGCGGGATATACTGGTAGGCTTCCAGTGTTATCTCAGGGTGTATTGGGCTTCACTCCGACACGACTTGTACCGCTATTAGGGGACTGACGTTTACCGCCCCCCTAGGCCCGCCATACGATGTATCAGACGAATAGACCGGACTGTACGGAGATTGTCACATTCAGGCTCAGTAGGAGTTCAGATGGGTTTCACCTCGTCAGTCTTCTTGTCGGCATCTACCTGGGGACCGTTACGCACAGCTAGCGCCGCTTGTGGTCTGTAGTTAAACCCACTGCCAGCGTAGTGTCGAGTCTTTAGAGTCCCACACAGAAAGCTATTCGCCTTTAGGCAAAAGAGTAGAGGTCACATGGTTTTGTGACAGGTCGCATGGTTTTGCGACAGGGTTCAGTCACATCCGTGCACTTGTGCACGTTTAGTGTCCGGACAGTTTACACTAGCGGGCTTTGGTTTAAGCCAGATCCTAGTGTACGTATTGGGATTGGTTTTATCCAGTTTGTATTCGTGTTCCTCGGAACGCGAATGCGGGTGTGTATGCACAGTTGACGGAGAGACAGAGGCAGAGGATTCTCATTAGGATTGTTGACCGTTGACTGTTGACTATTGACTTTTTGCTCAACCCTAATGAGAATATGATATGTAATTAACAATAATATTAATTAAGTATTGTGGTGACATGATTGTTGAGGGGTTGACTTTGTTGACTTGTTGACTTTGTTGACCGGTTGACTAGGTTGGACTAGTTGACCATCATGATGACAATGGCTATCATTTCATGGCAAAGGCTTTTTACTTGCTTGTTCTCTTGTGCAATATGAGTGCATGAAATGATATAGCCATTTTGACTTAAACCATTTACACAATACTTGATTACTATTTTTGTGATGATGGTTTTGGATTATGAGAGCCAAGTGAGAAAAGTCTTGCTCATTCTACCATTTTCATTCTCTCTCTTATGTTCTTGAGCTCTCATCTCCTTCCTCTTGCTCTCTCTCTCTTTAGTCTATGGTTCACTTGTTTCATGTGTTGAGAACCAAGAACCATAGAGAAAATCCCAACACACTCTCCTCTACTCACTCTAGTTCACAAGGTTTAGCAAACCGAGTGAACTAGTTTCTTCAAAGACCGAAGAAGAAGCCAAAGGTAGAAGCTTTCAGGTGGATCGATCTTCGGCGCAAGAAGACGGCGGGGTGAAGCCGATCCGGACAACCATCGAGGCTTGAAGACGAAGGAGTTCAAGAAAGAAAGGTATAACCCCCTAACCGAGTAGTTAACAAGTCCTAGTTAGGTTGTTAGTTAGATGTTTAACAAAGATCCGGTTTTGAGTCCATGTTACCACCTCTAGAAAATTGTTTTTCACCAAATTCCGCATGCCCGAAAGTACCGGGAGAGGTAGCATGGACTTACATGGATCAGCCAGAAGGATTCATTATGAGTGGGAGCAGCGGTAGAGTGTGCAAGTTGCTAAAGTCCATCTATGGATTTAAGCAGGCATCGCGGAGTTGGAACATCTGCTTTGATGATACTGTCAAAGAATTCGACTTTATCAAAAACCCAGATGAACCATGCATTTACAGTAAGATTGTAGGGAGAAATGTGGTATTCCTCGTCTTGTACGTGGATGACATTCTCCTAATAGGAAATGATATTCCTATGCTACAGTCAGTCAAAGGATTCTTGTCACAGAGGTTCTCCATGAAGGACCTGGGCGATGCCAACTACATTCTGGGGATCCAGATCTATCGTGATAGATCTAAGAGGATGTTGGGACTTTCACAGTCAAGGTACATCGACACCATACTGAAAAGATTCAGTATGGAAGATTCCAAGCGCGGTAATTTACCGGCTTGTCATGGGATCACCCTCTCCAAAGAGATGTCTCCCAAGACTGATTTGGAAAGGGATCGCATGTCTATTATACCCTACGCTTCTGCGGTAGGCTCTATAATGTATGCGATGTTATGTACCAGACCAGATGTGGCATACGCATTGAGCGTTGTAAGCCGGTATCAGTCAAACCCAGGGGAGAAACACTGGATAGCGGTAAAGAACATTCTCAAGTACCTGAGAAGGACTAAGGAGATGTTCTCTGTGTATGGCGGAAAAGACCTCCAGCTCGAGGCCTTTGCTGACTCCAGCTTCCAGAGTGACAAGGATGACTCCAAGTCCATATCGGGTTATGTCTTTACCCTCAATGGAGGGGCGGTTTGCTGGAAGAGTTCCAAGCAGGAGACCGTTGCAGACTCAACTATGGAAGCGGAGTACATAGCTGCTTGCGATGCCGCAAAGGAAGCTGTCTGGATGAAGAAGTTCCTCACGGAGCTTCAGGTGGTTCCTACCATTGTTGATCCAATACCGCTGTATTGCGACAACAACGTTGCTATAGCTTTAGCGAAGGAACCCTGGTCCTATCAGAAGTCCAAGCACATTTTGAGGCGGTTCCACCTGATCAGGGAGATCGTAGATCGCCGAGAGATCGAGGTGAAGAGAGTAAATACGGAGAATAACACTGCAGATCCACTCACGAATGCCCTACCCCAGACTCAGTTCGAGCGGCTGATCGAGATGATAGGTCTTCGATACGCCAGTACATGGCCTTAGTGCAAGTGGGAGATTGTTAGTGTATATGCCCTAGAGGCCATTACTGTATCATACTAGCTTGTATATTACTTAATGGAAGCTTGGGATATTCACAGTTGTATATACAATCTTGCTCAAAATGGTAGTATGCTACTTGGTTTGTCTCTACTTCAATATGTGCATGTATTTCTTTTAGCATTTCGCTTATACATATTAGTAGAGCCCTTAGGATCTTTGCTTGATTACCAGCGTTGTGATGGCAGTCACACTCGTGAGGGCTGGGTAATCCATAAGCACATCCTTATACAGGTCCCTAGTCGTTGGACTATCGAGACAGGGCATCGATACTCCGGAGTAAACTTACGTTTGCACTTCTCATCCCAGTGGGGGACGGTCTGTCCCACAGCCGTCAGTACGTCGTACTTGAGATAGTATGCGGGTGCTCGTTAGGTTACGAGTACACTGGACAGGACTTGTCGGGGACTGTTGGTTGGTATTATACCTATCGTCAGTTATCAATTCCCAGGTGACATGAGTATAGCTTAGTCCGCTGACTTAACACTGTCACTTCGCCTCGAGTGTGTTCCCACTGTACTTAACCCTACCACGACTCAAAGGAGTCATGCAAACAGGTAGTAGTTGGGAGCAGTCCCGAAGCACTTGGAGGCAGTGACGGTTAGACAGGATTCGTCTCTCCCGGTATTGGGGGTTGACATCGCGCTGTGTCTAGGAGAGCCATTACATGAGTAGTCCCTGGCCAGGGCAAGCGAGATATACTGGTAGGTTTCCAGTGTTATCTCAGGGTGTTCTGGGCTACACTCCAACACGACTTGTACCGCTATTAGGGGACTGACGTTCACCGCCTCCTAGGCCCGCCATGCGATGTATCAGGCGAACAGGCCGGACTGTACGGAGACTGTCACATACAGGCTCAGTAGGAGTTCAGATGGGGTCACCACGTCAGTCTTCTTATCGGCATCTACCTGGGGACCGTTACGTACAGCTAGTGCCGCTTGCGGTCTGTGGTTAAACCCACTGCCAGCGTAGTGTCGAGTCTTTAGAGTCCCACACAGATAGCTATTCGCCGTTAGGCAAAATGAGTAGAGGTCGCATGATTTTGCGACAGGGTTCGTTCACATCCGCGCACTTGTGCACGTTTGTTGTCCGGACAGCTTATACTAGCGAGCTTTGGTTTAAGCCAGATCCTAGTATATGATTTGGGATTGGTTTTATCTCTTTGTATTCATGTTCCTCGGATCACGAATACGGGTGCGTATGCACAGTTGATTGAGACAGAGGGAGACGACTTTGATTAGGGTTAATGACCATTGTCATATTATTAACCCTAATGCTTATGTGTGTATTATGATTAATTGATATTAGTTATATATAATTGTGCGTGGTTAGGGTTGTTGACATTTTGACCATTCTTGACTTGTTGACCTAGATTGACACTTTGACCATCATCATTCCATATAAAAGATGCTCTTTGATCCTTGCAATTTGCATTAAATATGAAATTATAATGGTAATGTCTTGATTAAGCCATGACAATTATCTTGCTAATTATCAATTTACTTAATTCACACATATATGTGAGAATGGTTCTATTATTCTCTCATTCTATCATATTGATTCTGTCTCCTCCTCTACCTCTCTCTCAAACTCTCCCCTCTCATGTGTTGAGAAACACTTGAGCTTGAGTTAAACCTCTCCAAAGTAATCTCTACTCTCATCTAAGGTTCTAGGATTAGCACTTCTAGCACTTTAGTTACTTCTAGCTTGAAGTTGAAGCCAAAGGTTGAGGCTCTCGGATGGATCCTTCTTCGACTCGAGAAGGCGACAAGGTGATCTCTTTCTTCCACTCCAAGGAGCAAGGAGAGAAGGACATAAAGCCCAAGGTATAACCTTTCTTCCATGTAGCTAATTCTAGTTAGCTTTTAGTTAGTTTTTGTTTAGCAAAGATCCTCCTTAAGCTAGTCCATGTTGCCTAGTTCGATAAAAATCCGATTTTTATTTCGTTTTCCGCCTCCCCGCAAGCACCGGGGTGGGCAACGTGGACTTACACGCGCTAGTCCAGTCCCCGCTCTGTCGTTAGTTAAGTAACCTAACGGGTGATGACGGGACCCAGTGGCGAATGCGGATGGCATATACGTACATCATTATTTTCGTTCTTTGTGGTGTGATCAATTGATGGGACCGCGTTGATTCGGATCAATGCAAGATAAACAAACTTATTCTGATGTTGTTGGAACATTTTTCAAAAAGCTGTTATTGTAAGGACGTTGTCTTTTGTTTTGCACAGTGGTATTCAGTTGGAATATCCTGCTCCTCCGTCGACGAGGCAAGGGCCGAGATCCCTTCACTGGGAGTGACCCCTTAGACAGAAGTTTGCGTCAGGGCAATAACTTCACAATAGCCGATTACTTTTGCTTTGCATCGTGGTATTCAGTTGGAATATCCTGCACCCCATCCTACGGGGAAAGAGCCGAGATCCCTTCACCGGGAGTGACCTCTTTAGCAAAGGTTTTCGTCACTATATTTTTATAAAGCTATCCGTTCCTTCAACGATATCAAGTTCATTACGTTAAAGGTTTTCGCCAGCAACCATTCGTAGCCCTCCGTCGTTTCATATGGATAGTCAATAGTATTCAAGCTGTGTTTGTTGGCCAAAGTCAAAGCACAGTGTTTGGTAGCTATTGGGTATTCATATGCTGCATAGATAGATGCGTTGGTTTGGGACAGTCGTATAGCCTTGTTGGCCAAAGTCAAGTGCTTGTGCGAGTGGGTTCAAATTAACCTAGAGAATGACGGGTAGAACTTGACATGTGACTTATGATTTGTTGGCCAAAGTCAAAGTCATAAGAGCATGGGGCAAAAATCACATCGGGGGTTTCTAAAGAAACTGAAACTTGCCAGATATGCGCATACCTTCTGGAGTGTGATAACGTGAGGAGATTCCGTCACATTATCATGTGATGATGGTTGGATCCCGATTCCTACTGATGAGTTGGTTTACTCCTCGGGTGATCCAGACTAATTCTTCTTTCAGGTTTGGGGAAGAATTTGACGTTACAGTGGGAGGTTTCCTGATTAGATAAAGTGATAACCATTCTGATCTAGATTAGAGTGCACGCTGGGTGTTTCTTTTCTCTCTCTCTTTGGCAGCGACCATTGACCCGACCCTAGACTATGACTCTGTGACCAAGTTGACCGAACCTTCTTAAACACTGGCTTTTGGATTGTCAGAGTTTCATACCTCATTGCCACTCCTACTTTTACCCCTTTCTCCAGGACACCCCGTATTACTATGAACGTCCACTTCCATTGGACAAAACCATCGTATGGTTATATACGAACTCGAAGGGATTTATTCGAGGATGGTTTCTGGTTCTGGAGAAAACGAATATGACTATTCAGTTGTCTTTTCCTTTTACCTTCTCTCAGGTTGCGAGTGCCCCTTAGATTAGGGGATAGTACACCTATTATGCAAATTTGATAGTCTTCTTCCAAACCATAAGCAGGTGCCGACCGGTAGGGAATGAAGAAAACCAATTAGCCTAAATGGTGTACAGAAGGTATTAAGTTAAGAAAAAGAAAGGGATTAGAAGGAGGGCAAAGTAAATTGCGACCGATATTCACGACCAAACCAAGTATTTCATTACCACTCCCACTTCACCTTTGTATTTCTCCAGGACACTCCGTATCACTACAAAGATCCACAGTTTATTGGATATTCCATCGTATGGTTATATACGAACTCGAAAAGAACTTGTTCCAGTTCGGGGATGGATTCTGGTTCAGGAGAAATAGGAATAAGGTTTATTCAGGTGTCTTTTATCTTCACCTTCTCTCGCATTGCGAGTGCTCCTAGGATTAGGACAGTACACCCATTATGCTTATTGGATAGTCTTCTTCCAAACCGTAGGCTGGTGCCGAACGGTAGGGATGGAAGAAAACCATTTGGCCTAAAGGGGTGTAAAGAAGGTAATGACTAAAGACATATAAAGGGATTTGGAGAGGTGGCAAAGAAATATACGGTTACAGTTGTGAATCTGGATAATGGAAGAGGCATTACTAGGAATACCAGATACCCCATCGAAACTTTTTAATGTTTCAGTTTCACTGTGTACTGTTAAAAGAAAACTGATTTCCCAATTAGACACTTGCTCCAGGGTATGTATTTATCAAGTATGACTCTCACATCTGCATAGTTTTACAGATGATGAGTGGGAGTAAGTTATTGGGAATTAGGTGATCATCCTCATTATATCGGAATTCGTTGTAATTAGTGATATTTGAGGAAATCGCCTGGGTTGTTTGCCGGACGGCAAATGTTTGGTTTTGAATATCCGTTGTTATGCACCAATTTCAAATTGATATATCTGTACGTCTATTTTCATAGAGTGAGATATAGCTTTTTGAAATTATGTCTATGACATTTACCTGTATCAGTGGATGGTTAGGTAAGGAGCATTAAACAGCGGTGTAATTCTTCTTAACCATAAGTACAGTTTTCAACCTACGACATACAGTGAATGAGTTATTAGACTTAGGGGACTTATATAGAGTATTGTATATTGTCAAGTGTCCATTAGGACAGAGGGGTTGGTCCTCGTACTATATTCGATTTACTTATGACTTCTCTAGTTCTTAGACAGGTGTTTTGTAGAAACATAGGGTCTAAGTTTCGAAAAGTTACAGGTATATGAGAAAAGTAGAGAACCATGCGTTGCAAGTATCAGGATTCTTCAAAGTGATCGAAGATGTAGTGTATGGTATTCAGTTGATATTAGTAATTAAGAGAACTTGCTTCTCTTTAAGGTTACTCATAATTGGAAGCATTCCTAAGTTGAGTAACGCTGATCGGCCTCCTTCCATTTAGTTGACATGCACTGGAGACAGCTGCATGATTTGAATCTGGTTCAATTAAATCAGTGCCTCTGTTTCTATATTGGATATAGAACAGTTCATATCTTAACGATGTTAAGGTACGGGGAGTTGTCCGGCTTATGCTTAAAACCAGACTCTGGATAACTCAAGGCACGTTTCTGTAATGGCTGTTTGTGGATTGACCCAGGTTATGACGAGGGTTGACTTTCTACCATCTGGAAGCTCAATAATGATATTGTTCTTGACTCGCCACAGTTTTAATAAAAATGGATTTTTTCAGAAAACAGTAGTGGGAGTATGGTAGAACTGGAAGTGATTCAAGAACCGCAAACGATTACTGAAAATTTGATAGGAACCTAAAGATTCAATCTGGTTTGACATTCCATTGGCCACTCCGCAGATACGGTGGGTAACCTCAGGCACCCGAGAGGTACTCCGGTAGCCTCAAGGACGGTCGCCGGGAGGTTCTTGTTTACCCAGACTTGCCATTGCTGTTTTTCCAGGCTGTGAGACCCGGCAGGAGTATGAGTATAGCGTCGTTCTAAACTAGCTTTAGAAGTGTACGTCTATTTGACTCTGCCAGAGGGTTGTCATGATCAGTGGGAGCAGCGGAAGCATTGGTGGACAGGTGGCTTATGTCTATTTATAGACTAAAGCAGATATAGCGGAGATAGATCATCTATTTCTGATGCGACAGTCATAGGTTTGACTTCATCAGAATAGGGGATGGATCTGTTAAGAAGGTAGTAGGGTGTGATATCCTGGTATTTGTATGACATACACAGAGTAGGAAGTGATGTTCCTATACTACGATCGGTTAAACATTGGTTGTCACACAGTGGTTTCTCCACAAAAGGCTTGGATATTATATCAGACATTCTGGTTACTAGATCTATGGTTTTAGATCTAGATTTGGGTAGTTTCCCAATCTGGGTTCTTAGACAGCATTCTATGAGTATTTAGAATGGACGACTCCTGGCACGGTAGTATACCTGCAGGTGATGGACTCACCCTCTCTAAAGGTGTCTTATAGACTAAAGTAGAGAGGGATGTGCATGATTGGCAGATCACTTGCTTAGGCAATTGAGTCAATCATGAGATGTCAAGTACCACACCAGATGTTGTTCTTGCAGTAGATGCAATAAGTTGATATTAATCCAATCCTGGAGAAACGATCGGAAGCAGTTTTAGAACATAAGTGGATGTTCTAGGGATATGATATCGACAGCCTCACTCAGGAGACAGTTATCATTCCAGGCTTCCAAGGTGAAATGGACGACAGGGTGGTCGTCAGAGTTATAGTTTTCCCTCTGACGAGGGGCAGTATTTTGGACAGGTGGTCCAGGCGGATACTGAAGGAGGCATGGCGCAGGACACTGATTAAGTTCAGTTGTCGATACTGTCTGAGAAGTTTGGATTTGGAGTTCATTTATGAACTAGGTCCCATCAAATATCCAGACATACTCTAAGACAAGTATTGCTCATTTCGGGAGATGGTTTTCTCCGCGAACTTGTGATATAGAGAGACATAGAAAGAAACATCAAAGCGGATCCACTCACTAAGGCTATTCCTCGAACGCAATAGTTTCGCAAATGAGCTTTGTGAGACTGATTAGTAGAGGAGTTGGGTGTTCGGTATCACACGGGCTGTGAGTATGCGACATCGCAATAATTAGCCTTGAGTGCAAGTGGGAGATTGTTGGATATAGTGCCCTCAGAGTCAATTATTGGATCACAGGCACGTGATTGCAATGATTGAGGGAGGACCTATGCCGGTAGGACAGTCTTACTCGAGATGATAATATGCAATCTGGTTTATCTTTATCATCGTGTACTGCTTTATGTGACCTTACAGGTCACTAATGCACGTTGATAGAGCCCCTAGGATTCTTGCTTGACTACCAGCAGTATGAGGGCGATCATATACGTGGGAGATGGGGTCTATAAGCAAATCCTTAAAAGGTCCCTAGTCGTGGTAGTTTCGAGACAGAGCATCGATTCTCCAGAGTAGACTAGTGTATACAGTCGAGACCCCGACGAGGGGCGGTGGCCGGTCTCACAAGCCACTGGTGTCAGTTGGTTCACCTAAGATGTATACAGGTGCTCATTGGGTTATGAGTGTAGGGTTCCTAGGCACCCTAATGAGGTCTCACAAGGCATCGAACATGCCAATATAAAAATTTACGGGTGCCGAGAGACCCGACTACGGATCGTTTGCTAGAAAACTAGGCGAAAAGATAACTAGTTAACAATTAACTAATGGGAAAACGGAAATACAACCTTTGTAGATCCGGTGCTCCACCTCCATAGCTATGCAACGAAGTCATCTCCGCTGTCCAAAAGGAATCCGGGCTCTAGAGTCGGCTTCGTCGGAGAATGGGCAAGCTAGGTCGTCGATGTCCATGCCGAAGATGATCTACGTCGAGGCATCGCTAAATCAAGCTCCGAATTCACCAAGTCAAGAAACTTGTGAAGAAAACACACTCTACTACTTGGCAAGAGGTAGAGGATGAAGAAATAGGAAGTGGGTTAACTTTAGAATTGGATTTCTCACTCATTTGCTCAATTCACCATTGTTGAAGCAAGCTTTCTTCTTGAAGAAGAAGAAGAAGAAGATGATAAATCTTATGATAAGTTAATTCAAAATAGAAAATAAATTGAACACTTATCATGTGGCAACCATGGTCAAGTGTAGAGAATAAATCATGGTTAGAAGAAGTGGTTAGGGTTAAGCATGAAGACAAAATGGTCACTTAGTCAAAGCTTCATGAACTTTCAATGTAAAACAAAACTAGCAACCATTTTCTTTTCTTTTGCCATTTCTTTTCCAAAATAAAATAAATGCAATAAATAAATAAATGAAAAAGAAAACCTTAACCAATATACAACCATGGTTTAATCTTTACACAAACCCTAAAGAGCATGTATTATCAAATATGATACAATCAAGTGCACAAAAAAAAAGTATATCACATATACAATGTGCACATCCGAGCGAGAAAATCCATCTTAAGTAAACCGATACTAGTTGATGCAAAGTAATATATCAAATATATAAATTTGCATCAAATCATTAAATCAACACTTGATTCAATGATCCGGTCATGTCGCACACAACCGACTAGTATACAATGTATCGGCTTATCGGATCAACGCTTGAATCGATAACTAGGTTATATCGCATACAACCATTCGATACATTCATCGCGAGAATGAAATACGGTATCACATACACGCATTATTCTCGGTCCCGTACATATCTCATATGCGCTCCTATTTCATTTCGCTTGAGCCAGGAAACCTCTGTGTAGGACTCTAAAGACTCGTGAATACGCCGGCAGCAGGTGATGATCATATCAAACACCCACAAGCCGCAAGCGGTCTGCTAAACGTAACGGCCACCCGGGTATTGAGCGATCTGAAGATCGACGAGCAAGCCCACTCACACTCCAGTGAATCCAACCAGTAACACTACCGTACAGTCCGGTCTGATCGTCTGATATGTCGCATATCTCGCCTAGGGGTGGTAAACGTCAGACCCCAATAGCTTGATAAGTCGTGTCGATATGAGGTCTATAACTGTTCGAGAAACTACTGGTAACACTTACCAGTAAATCTCAGCAACCCTGGCTAGGGATTTCCTGTTATAGCCAATCGAACACAGTGCAACATCAACCCCTATACCGGGAGAGACGAATCCCCTCCTATCGCTCATTGCCTCCATGTGACTCGGGACTGTACCCAAAAACCACCGTTTTGCACGCCCTCTTGGACGTGGTAAGATGGAAATCAAAGCACAGTGGGAACCACACAAGACTCTATGACGATCTCGGGTCAACAGACTACTCTGTACCAATGTCACCAGAAAACTGCCATCTGACGTGAGGTATAATACCATCTGGGAGTTCTCGGCGAGTCCGTCCAGTGTACCCAGTCTCTACTGAGCACCCGTATATCATCTCTGATGTCAAACACCAATGGATATGGGATCATCCATCGCCCATCTGTATGGGTCGAGAAGGTATACGCTAGTCTACTCTGGTATATCGATGCCCCGTCTCGATACACCCACGACTAGGGACTTTGAAGGATGTACTTATGGACTACCATGTCCCCACTAGTATGATCCGCATCATAGTCCAGGTAGTCAAGCACATATCCTAAGGGCTTTTCCAACATGTAACAGAGAGACAATCAGTATACACGTTAAGGTAAAGTTCAACCAGATAGCATACTATCATGTCGAGCAAGAAAGTCCTCCCTATATACGTCCCAGCATCCACTACAATATACATCCTATGTACAGTAATGGCCTCTAGGGCATATATATAACTAACAATCTCCCACTTGCACTAGGGCCATCTGATAGCAGTGGTTGTAGTATCTCATACTCAACCATCCCATAAAAATCTCTCTCTGGGAACAGGCCTTTGTGAGTGCATCCGCTGTGTTGTCCTCTGAATTTACTCTCCTAACCTCGATCTCCCTGGAGATCATCCATCTCCATGATCAAGTGATACTGCCTTAGAATATGTCTGGATCACTGATGGGACCGGCGTTCCTTGGCATAAGCCACAACTCCATTGTCACACAATGGGAGGAACATAGTTCATCTCATGAACCAATATACACCCAAACAGCCTCTTTGGTAGCATCTTAAGTAGCGATGTATCCAGCCTTTATCGTCTAGTATGCCACGGTATCTAGCTTGGAACTCTTCCAACATACCGTCCCTTTACTGAGGGTAAAGACAATGCCTGCGACTGACATTCAGTCGTCTTTATCACCCTGGAACCCTTCCAGTGATTCTCCCCAGGATCATGTGATACCGTCTCACTTCGACAAGTGAGAATCCTAACATCCATTTAGATCTATCTCATAGATCCAAAATCCAGGATTTAGTAGGTGTCACTTTGATCCTATTTGGAGAATCCTTGTGATAAGCGGAGATCGATCGAGCGTAGCATAGGAAACTCCTTCCCTATCAAGAGTATGTCATCCACGTACTCTACGAGGATCACCACCATACTCCCTACTACCTTTTTGTTTATACAAGGTTCATCTACCATTTTGATGATGTCAAACTGTTTGACTATTACATCAAAACAGACGTTCCAACTCCGCGATGCCTGCTTTATTCTATAAAGCATCTTGTACACGTTTCTGCTGCTCCCACTGTCTACGAGGCCCTCTGGCTGTGTACTTATAGACACTTTCTTCTAAAATATCATTTAGAAAAGCAGTCATGACACCCAACCACCAGATATCGTAGTCATGGTATGTAGCCGTGGCAAGTAGGATCTTAATGGACTTAAGCATAGTCACTTGAAAAGGTTTCATCATAATCCACGCCTGGTCGATGACGAAAAGCTTTAACAAGTCTAGCTTTGAAAGTCTCAACTTTTCCATCTACACCAAGTAATCTTCTCAAGATATACTTGCTCCTGATAGGGATTTAACCCTTCAGATATTGCAACCAAAGTCCATACTTTGTTGGTGTATAAGGATTCCATCTCAGATCACTAAGCATCCAGCCATTCTTACAGAGTCTTACTCCTGATGGCCAGCTCGAAGCTAGTTGGGTCATCATCTCATGATGCAATCCTCGCTCCCACTGTCATAGAGAAACCATGGTATCTCTCAGGTGGGTGAGGAACCATACTAGATCGGCGGAGAGGCTGAGGTTCGTTGGTTACTAATGAATCCTTTGGTTCTTTCAAATCATCTGCTGTAGTTTGTATAGCTGGAACATTTCCAGTTCTACATAACAGACCTTGCCTCGAGTTTGTCCGGATTTTGCTTTCAGACATAGGCCGGACAACCCCAAATCTTAACTAACTTAAGAAATGGGCTCTTCCTTTTCCATATCACATATGAAGCGGTAGGCAACTGATTTGATTGGATCCGTATTCAATAGGTATGCAACTTCGTAAGTGCATAACTCCCAAAAGGAAAAAGGTAACTCAGTATTACTCATCATAGAGCACACCATATCAAATAGGGTGTATCTGCTCCGCCCCGATATACCATCGTGCTATGGTGTATTCGGAGGAGTAATGCCGAGAGAGAATCTCATTCTCCTTTAGAATAGTCCAGGAATTCAGTGCACAAGTATTCTCCTCCTTGATCTCATCAAAGGACATAATACTTATACCCGTATTTTGGTTCTCTACTTCTAACTTATATTCTGGGAATATCTCAAAAGGTTCGGACTTATGTTTCAACAGGAACGTATGTCTGAATCTTGAGAGATTATCAGAGAATGTAATGAAGTAAAAGAACCAGTCCTGGCATGTGTAGACAGGGGACCTACATACATCAACATGTATCATCCCAAGAGTTCACTAACTCTTTCTCTGTTTCCAGTAAACGGAGCTGTGGTCATCTTATCTTTGTGACATGACTGGCGAGCTTCACAAGATGTAAATTCAAACTGATTTAAATATGCATCTATATGTAACTCTAGCTAGTCGGGTCACATTGATCTGACCTAGTCTACAATGCCTCAAGAAGAATTCTTTCATTTCTGAACTCTTCCTCTTGTGTGTGTTCCGTATACTAAGAACTGTAATTTGATTTAGAACATCAATGCTTTTAGATAACGTGCCTGAACCGATCAACTTTTGATATAGGAAATGTTCAAAACATTATCCATCAATACAAAATTTTATCATTTCTTTACTAATAAAGAGACTGATATGATTTTGTATATCAGGTTCGGTATCTAATAACATTCGTTCAGAATCAATGTATTTGGAATACAGGGTGACAGTGACCGACAGACTTGGCTGCAACTCTTGCCCCGTTTTCTGCCTCATGAAACTTATCACCCGTTCTCAGTTCTCTACCTTTATGTAGCCCTATGTAACAGATTACATATCTGGGATCCTGATCTGGTATCACATACCCAGGACGTAGAGGATACGGAGAAACAGTTCTGTATAATGAACACACCCGAAGATGATGCATCAGCATGCACTCTCTTCGTTTGGGCGGCACGGGAAATCTGGTATTCTGGTATTCCCTAATTTCCTGCTCTGTCTTATAACAATTATAAGTTGGAGCGGGACCAACGTTTCCCAGCTCAGTATAACAAGCGGGTTCGGTCAATAATCCGTATTATTATCTTGATTAAGGCGTGACATGGTCGCTACCTGGAGAGAGAGAGAGAAGAAAACACTCAGCGTGCGCTCTTGCAAGAATAGATTGGTTATTATTTTATCTAATCAGGATGGCTCCCACTGCTTTTTATCAAATCTTCCTTCAAACCCTAAAAGGAAAGACTAGCCGGGATTAATTACACACTACAAGTTCGCCAATCTTTCAGCCAGGCCAGTGTCGGTACTTTGAGGGAGGTCCCCCGTGCTTTCGCACGAACCTAATTAATGTAAACCTCGTTTTCCCAGAGGCGTAACCCCGTTGACACCTTTCTAGACACCTACTTGATCGGCTAATTGTAATGTATAAAACTCTCCCAGGAGGAACACTTACTCGCAGCGGGTATCGGGATCCAACTATCTCATAGAAGGTATGCAATCTCATTGCAAATCTCAACACTTGAAATTCCCGATAATATTTTGCCCCTAGCTCGCTATGACCTTGACGGAGGCCAAACAACCCATAGTCCGCTAGTCAAGTTCAACCCGTCATTTCCTGATTGAATTAAACCCACCCGCACGACCCTTGACGGAGGCCAAACAACGCCGTACGAATACCCTAATCCAATCACATCATATGCTTATACAGATAAGCACTAATTAGCTACCGCACACTACGCCTTAACATAGTCAACAAACGTAGCACGAATACTAACCAGTACTTATCTGAAATGACGGAGGGCTACGACAGGTTTTTCTGAAAACCTTTTGCGTAATGAACTTGATATCGTTGTAGGATCGAATGAATTTTGAAAATGGAGTGTTTTTGAAGCTTTTCTAGTTTTGCTAAAGGAGTCACTCCCGGTGAAGGGATCGTCGGTCCTTTCCTCGTCGAATAAGGTGCAGGATATATCACATATACCGCTGTGCAAAGCAAAAACACTTCAAAGCAATCAAAAGACAAACCGAGTGTGTAGCATCTGCCAGTTATTGCTAAAGGAGTCACTCCCGGTGAAGGGATCTCGGTCCTTTCCTCATCGAATAAGGTGCAGGATATATCTCATATACCGTTGTGCATAGCAAAAACACTTAAAAGCAATCAAAAGACAAACCGAGTGTGTAGCATCTGCCAGTTATTGCTAAAGGAGTCACTCCCGGTGAAGGGATCTCGGTCCTTTCCTCATCGAATAAGGTGCAGGATATATCACATATACCGCTGTGCAAAGCAAGAACTGTAGCTACCTGTTTTAATTTTGAAATTCGATTCTACAACATCTTAGGTTTCTTTTATTTCATTAATCACATTAATGAAGTCCCATCATTTATATACCTAAACATCACAGATAGATATGACGTACACTTATGCCATCCGCATTCGCCTCGATGTCCCCTCGTGCACCGTTAGGTTAGGTAACTAACGACAGAGCAGGGCAGGGCTAGCGCGGGTGTAAAACATAAGTAACGCCTATATAATATATCATATATACTATATACTGTATCTATCACAGAACATCACATGATCACATCACAGATATCGCAGCAGAAGAATCATATGAAATATTGGATATACTAGGACGTCCGTGTTTTCAATACGAGCCAGTATAAAACACGGATTCCACGGTCGCGATGAATAGCCAAACCCACACCCCTAGACCCCTACGAGAGCGGCAAGCAACCCTACCAATTCTATAGTTAGGAGACCCGGACTCGACTCCTCGAGTTGGTCTCCCACTGGACTCCAGAACCCGGTTACTTGTGCCCTCCTCCTTGGGTCTATCCTAGTGCGGAAAAGTAAATAATATACAACAGGTGAGAACTTCCGCTACCTGGAAGTGCCCCAATAAAAGAATATTACATACAAGTTTTTACATGAATGAAAATGAAAAACACTCATCTCACATAAAAAACCCCGGCTATTCAAACACGACGATCCAATATAACATATCTGGCAACACATAACATCACATGTCATCAACGTAAGTAAATATGTCCATCCCAATTGTCGTTGATATATAGCAACGAAACCGGCAATATCACATATTACACTTACGGTCACAGAAAAGAAAGTGTAAAACTACAAAAGTTGGAATCCGCAACCACCTCAGACATCGCATGCCTGACCAAATGAATTACTTAGACATCGCATGCCTAACAATTATAAACCCTGCATTTTAGTCTCAAAATCGAAAACACTTTTCAATATCAAGTCGGGCAATTCAACAAGATTCCCGACATCCTGATCGAATGCTCGTCGCAAACTTCAGTAGACGGCCGCACCCCCGATACCGTCGACGAAGTGCACCAAGGCGGAACACCGCTGCCGTGAGCACCCGAACGGATGCTTTCGGCGACGGGGTTCTCCTACAGTCACTTGGTCGGGGCTATGGAGTGAGGCTGTCTATTAAGTTTACCCGGCGAGTATCCGCGTACGCTACGTGATTGCGACGGACTTTTGATCACATCAAAATTCCGTAGCAACCGATCAAGTGAGACTAAAGTGCTACGTTTATAACATTCATTCAGTTATCTCATAACTTTTTGTGAATTCCAATTATTGTATCAAATTCCAGATAAACAGAAAATGTTAAACTTTCCGATCGAACAATCGAATACCCAAGTTTTCCAGATACAGCTCAACACATGAAATAAGTCTAACAACATTCCGTTCGTGCCTCAGTACCAACGGTCCAGCCGTAGAAGGGTCAAGCCAACGCCTCACATGTGGCACGCCGTACTGCCCCAAACCCGAAGGTTCAAAGGGCAGTTCAAGGCGGTCACATAATCGAGTTAAGGTTTGTTGTCTTCTAGAGGGTCCATCGAGTTACTTTCACTACTTAGAACGTCGTTAAACTATGGAAAGATCCAACACATGGAAATTTCCCGACAGGGGAAAAATTGGGTATTTATATCCGGTTGAAATTTTTAACATATTCTAAAATTTATCCGGAAAGCCACACAGACAAAATTTGATACCCCGATCGAAACACCGAATCCCCAAAACATCTCCAGAAAATTCAACTCTTGAATTAATATTAAAAATTCCCAGAAAACTCAGCTCTTTGAACTAGGAATTACTGTGCAAAGGAACAGGGATGACGTCATCAAGGGGCCGCTGATCCGCCGCAGAAGGCATGCTTCTGCCGCTGATCCGCCGCGAAATTTACTGTTCATGAAATAATTTTTGCATCGTAATTCTTAAATTTCCCTGCTGAATTTTTTAGTAATTTTTAATTTGGAAAATCCACGTTTTTGGAAAAAGTCCAGAGAGCCATTTTGGGTTCGGATTTTTGGTTCAATCAGACTTCAAAGTCCGTCTGGACTTTGCCTAAGGCTCTAGCTAGGCTCTGATACCACTGTAGGGTTCCTAGGCACCCTAATGAGGTCTCACAAGGCATCAAACATGCCAATATAAAAATTTACGGGTGCCGAGAGACCCGACTACGGATCGTTTGCTAGAAAACTAGGCGAAAAGATAACTAGTTAACAATTAACTAATGGGAAAACGGAAATACAACCTTTGTAGATCCGGTGCTCCACCTCCATAGCTCCGCAACGAAGTCATCTCCGCTGTCCAAAAGGAATCCGGGCTCTAGAGTCGGCTTCGTCGGAGAATGGGCAAGCTAGGTCGTCGATGTCCATGCCGAAGATGATCTACGTCGAGGCATCGCTAAATCAAGCTCCGACTTCACCAAGTCAAGAAACTTGTGAAGAAAACACACTCTACTACTTGGCAAGAGGTAGAGGATGAAGAAATAGGAAGTGGGTTAACTTTAGAATTGGATTTCTCACTCATTTGCTCAATTCACCATTGTTGAAGCAAGCTTTCTTCTTGAAGAAGAAGAAGAAGATGATAAATCTTATGATAAGTTAATTCAAAATAGAAAATAAATTGAACACTTATCATGTGGCAACCATGGTCAAGTGTAGAGAATAAATCATGGTTAGAAGAAGTGGTTAGGGTTAAGCATGAAGACAAAATGGTCACTTAGTCAAAGCTTCATGAACTTTCAATGTAAAACAAAACTAGCAACCATTTTCTTTTCTTTTGCCATTTCTTTTCCAAAATAAAATAAATGCAATAAATAAATAAATGAAAAAGAAAACCCTAACCAATATACAACCATGGTTTAATCTTTACACAAACCCTAAAGAGCATGTATCATCAAATATGATACAATCAAGTGCACAAAAAAAAAGTATATCACATATACAATGTGCACATCCGAGCGAGAAAATCCATCTTAAGTAAACCGATACTAGTTGAAGCAAAGTAATATATCAAATATATAAATATGCATCAAATCATTAAATCAACACTTGATTCAATGATCCGGTCATGTCGCACACAACCGACTAGTATACAATGTATCGGCTTATCGGATCAACGCTTGAATCGATAACTAGGTTATATCGCATACAACCATTCGATACATTCATCACGAGAATGAAATACGGTATCACATACACGCATTATTCTCGGTCCCGCACATATCTCATATGCGCTCCTATTTCGTTTCGCTTGAGCCAGGAAACCTCTGTGTAGGACTCTAAAGACTCGTCAATACGCCGGCAGCAGGTGATGATCATATCAAACACCCATAAGCCGCAAGCGGTCTGCTAAACGTAACGGCCACCCGGGTATTGAGCGATCTGAAGATCGACGAGCAAGCCCGCTCACACTCCAGTGAATCCAACCAGTAACACTACCGTACAGTCCGGTCTGATCGTCTGATATGTCGCATATCTCGCCTAGGGGTGGTAAACGTCAGACCCCAATAGCTCGATAAGTCGTGTCGATATGAGGTCTATAACTGTTCGAGAAACTACTGGTAACACTTACCAGTAAATCTCAGCAACCCTGGCCAGGGATTTCCTGTTATAGCCAATCGAACACAGCGCAACATCAACCCCCTATACCGGGAGAGACGAATCCCCTCCTATCGCTCATTGCCTCCATGTGACTCGGGACTGTACCCAAAAACCACCGTTTTGCACGCCCTCTTGGACGTGGTAAGATGGAAATCAAAGCACAGTGGGAACCACACAAGACTCTATGACGATCTCGGGTCAACAGACTACTCTGTACCAGTGTCACCAGAGAACTGCCATCTGACGTGAGGTATAATACCATCTGGGAGTTCTCGGCGAGTCCGTCCAGTGTACCCAGTCTGTACTGAGCACCCGTATATCATCTCTGATGTCAAACACCAATGGATATGGGATCATCCATCGCCCATCTGTATGGGTCGAGAAGGTATACGCTAGTCTACTCTGGTATATCGATGCCCCGTCTCGATACACCCACGACTAGGGACTTTGAAGGATGTACTTATGGACTACCATGTCCCCACTAGTATGATCCGCATCATAGTCCAGGTAGTCAAGCACACATCCTAAGGGCTTTACCAACATGTAACAGAGAGACAATCAGTATACACGTTAAGGTAAAGTTCAACCAGATAGCATACTATCATGTCGAGCAAGAAAGTCCTCCCTATATACGTCCCAGCATCCACTACAATATACATCCTATGTACAGTAATGGCCTCTAGGGCATATATATAACTAACAATGAGTACACCGGACAGGACTCGCCGGGAACCTGCTAGTTGGGATTATACCAGACGTCAGATAGCAGTTCCCAGGTGACATGTGTACAGGTTAGTTCATCGACCTGAGATCGTCATTTGTCTCGTCTGAGTTCCCACTATGCTTTGACTACTACCCTACCACGCTCAAAGGAGACGTGCAAACAGGTTTTAGTTGGGTACAGTCCCGAGCCAGATGGAGGCAGTGAGCGGATCTGCAGGGGTTCGTGGTATTGGGGGTGAGGTCGCGCTGTGTCTAGGAGAGCCATTACACAAAGCCCTCGGCCGAGGCAGGAGATTTACAGGTAGGTATTCCAGTAGTATCTCAGGGTGTTCTGGGCTACACTCCGACACGACTTGTACCGCTTTTGGGGGTCTGACTTTTACCAACCCCCTAGGCCCGCCATGCGATACTCATAGACGAACGGACCGGACTGTACGGATATTGTCACTACAGGCTCAGTAGGGTGTCAGGATGAGTTCGCTCATCGACGTCCCTTTTGTTTAATACCTGGTAGCCCGTCACGTATTGGCTAATACCTCTGACGTGGTAGTGGTTAAATCCACAGCCAAAGTATTGACGAGTCTTTAGAGTCCCCCACAGACCAGTTTCTCAAGTTTCGGGCGAAACGCTGTAGAGGCCATATGGAGATATGGCAGGGTTCGATCACATATGTGCGGTATTGCACGGATCGAGATCGGACGGATTTACTAGCCGGCTTTGGTTTAAGCCGGATCCTAGTATTAGACTATGTAGTTTTTGTCTCTTTGCATTTGTGTTCAGTGGGAATACAAATGCGGGCATGTATATGCAGTAGCGGGGTTTTCCTATAATTTATTACGGGATCAGTTTTCTGAGGTTGCCAGTTTGCATTCCGTTCCGGCCGGTTTTCCTTTGTTCCTTCACGGCCGGACTTTCCGATGGAGGGGGTTATTTGCAGTTGTGCAAATAACATTTGTGGAGGGGTTTTCTTGCTTTTGTTGGCTTCTTGATTGTTCCTTCATGATGAGATTCCATTTTGGTCTCTTTCTTGCATTAATGAGAAAGGAGTTGATTAAGAAATTGGTGTGACCTTTTTATGATTATTCATTTCATTTTCTCCTCTTGGATGATTGATTCTTTTTCTCCACCATGAGGAAATGGGGGGGCCGGCCACATCATGGAGAGAGGGTGAAGGGGATCATTTTTTGGTGGTGGCAAAAATCTTCATCTCATTATTCCATTCATCCAAAAAATGATAGTTCCATTCCATAGCTCATCTCTTTTCTTCAACCCCATCCTTCAATGGCAACAACATAAACCCCAAAGAGACAACCTACTACACTACGTCTACAGCAAGTCTTGGACGCGTCGGCTAGCCAACTTCGCGCCCGAGTTGCCTCGGTCCAGAGGTGGGAGCCCGTAAAAGATTTTGGCTATGTGGTGCCCTTTCAGACGAGGAGGTGACGGATGGAGATTCCGCGGGAGATCGGAGTGGAGACAAAGACCGAAGGACACGGATCGCTTGGTATAACTCTCTACTTCTTTTCCTGTTTGCTAGTAGCTAGGTTAATGGCCCGATCCGGATTAATAGTGCGCGGTGGTGCAGGTTTGCAAGTTTCGCAAAGTTTTTTGTTTCCGCATTTCCGGCGTCGGATCGACAGCCGGGGCGCCGCCGTGCACTTACAGCACGGGTAGCCGGATTCTAGAGGGCAACGGGCCCGCATCTCATGGTGTTGAGACGGAGGGGGCTTCACTCTAGAATTGGCGGGCTATTCGCCGTACTCGTAGGGGGTATAGGTTGACCCAGGAAGGGTGCCCAAGTTACCAGATTCCGTGAAGTGCTGGGTGGTCCATTCACGTTGTTGAAGGGGGCTGTCTCGCTTCAGGTTTTGGCGGGTAACTTGCCGCGCCCGTAGGGGTCTAGGATTTCATTGCACAGGCTATCCACACGACCAAGGGAACGTCGGGTTTCAGTAGCGGCTCTATGAAACCCGGGGATCCCAGATATCTGTATTATTCTGTGATGCTTATTACATTTCTGTGATGTTGCATTTTATCACGCCTTGAGCGAATATTATATATTGATATATATACTAGTAGATGTTGTATATGTTTTGCATCCGCGCTAGTCCAGTCCCCGCTCTGTCGTTAGTTAAGTAACCTAACGGTTGATGACGGGCCCCAGTGGCGAATGCGGATGGCATATACGTATATCAATATTTTCGTTCTTTATTGGTGTGATCAATTGATGGGACTGCATTGATTCGGATCAATGCAAGCTAAACAAACCTATTCTGATGTTGTTGGAACATTTTTCAAAAAACTGTTATTGCAAGGGTGTTCTCTTTTATTTTGCACAGTGGTATTCGGTTATGAATATCCAGCACCTTAATCGACGAGGCAAGGGCCGAGATCCCTTCATCGGGAGTGACCCCTTGGACAGAAGTTTGCGTCAGGGCAATAACTTCACTATAGTCAATTGCTTTTGCTTTGCATCGTGGTATTCAGTTGGAATATCCTGCATCTCATTCTATGGGGAAAGAGCCGTGATCCCTTCACCGGGAGTGACCTCTTTAGCAAAGGTTTTCGCCACTATATTTTTATAAAAGCTATCCAGTTCCTTCAACGATATCAAGTTCATTACGTTAAAGGTTTTTCGCCAAAAACCATTCGTAGCCCTCCGTCATTTCATATGGATAGTCAATAGTATTCAAGCTGTGTTTGTTGGCCAAAGTCAAGGCACAGTGTTGGTAGCTATTGGATATTCATATGCAGCATAGATAGATGCGTTGGTTTGGGACAGTCGTACTGCCTTGTTGGCCAAAGTCAAGGGTAGGTACGGGTGGGTTCAAATCAACCTGGAGAATGACAGGTAGAACTTGACATGTGACTTATGATTTGTTGGCCAAAGTCAAGGTCATAAGAGCATGGGGTAAAAATTACATCGGGAGTTTCTAAAGAAACCGAGACTTGCCAGATATGCGCATACCTTCTGGAGTGTGATAACGTGAGCGGATTCCGTCATATTATCATGCGATGATAGTTGGATCCCGATTCCCACTGATGAGTTGGTTTACTCCTCGGGTGATCCCGACTAATTCTTCTTTCAGGTTTGGAGGAGAATTTGACGGTACAGTGGGAAGTTTCCTGATTAGATAAATTGATAACCATTCTGATCTAGGTTAGAGTGCACGCTGAGTGTTTCTTTTCTCTCTCTCTTTGGCAGCGACCATGGCCCGACCCTATACTATAACTCAGTGACCAAAATTAACCGAACCTTCTTAAACACTGGCTTTTGGATTGTCAGAGTTACATACCTCATTGCTACTCCTACTTTTACCCTTTTCTACAGAACACCCCGTATTACTACGAACGTCCACTTCCATTGGATAAAACCATCGTATGGTTATATACGAACTCGAAGGAATTTATTCGAGGATGGTTTCCGGTTCTGAAGAAAATGAATAGGACTATTCAGTTGTCTTTTCCTTTTACCTTCTCTCAGGTTGCGAGTGCTCCTTGGATTAGGACAGTACTGTTAGTGTATATGCCCTAGAGGCCATTACTGTATCATACTAGTATGTATATTACTTGATGGAAGCTTGGGATATTCACAGTTGTACAGACAATCTTGCTCAATATAGTAGTATGCTACTTGGTTTGTCTCTGCTTTAATGTGTACATGTGTGTTTATTTATTATATCACCTATACGCATTAGTAGAGCCCTTAGGATCTTTGCTTGATTACCGGCGTTGTGATGGCGATCACACTCGTGGAGGCTGGGTAATCTACAAGCACATCCTTATACACGTCCCTAGTCATGGGAGTATCGAGATAGGGCATCGATACTCCGGAGTAGACTAGCGTATGCGCTTCTCATCCCAGCACGGGAGACGGTCTGTCCCACAGCCGTCGGTACGTCGTACTTGAGATAGTATGCGGGTGCTCGTTGGGTTACGAGTACACTGGACAGGACTCGTCGGGAACTGATGGTTGGTATTATACCTATCGTCAGTTATCAGTTCCCAGGTGACATGAGTACAGCTTAGTCCGCTGACTTGACACTGTCACTTCGCCTCGAGTGTGTTCCCACTGTTCTTTGAATGCCACCCTACCACGGCTCTACTGAGTCGTGCAAACAGGTAGTAGTTGGGAGCAGTCCCGAAGCACTTGGAGGCAGTGACGGTTAGACAGGATTCGTCTCCCCCGGTATTGGGGGTTGACATCGCGCTGTGTCTAGGAGAGCCATTACACAAGTAGTCCCTGGCCAGGGCAAGCGAGATGTACCGGTAGGTTCCAGTGTTATCTCAGTGTGTTCTGGGCTTCTCTCCGACACGACTTGTACCGCTATTAGGGGACTGACGTTTACCGCCCCCCTAGGCCCGCCATGCGATGTATCAGACGAACAGACCGGACTGTACGGAGATTGTCACATACAGGCTCAGTAGGAGTTCGGATGGGTTTACCTCATCGGCCTTCTTATCGACATCTACCTGGGGACCGTTACGTACAGCTAGTGCCGCTTGCGGTCTGTGGTTAAACCCACTGCCAGCGTAGTGTCGAGTCTTTAGAGTCCCACACAGAGAGTTTCCCTGCACTGAGCGAAACGTGTAGAGGCCGTATGGTTTTACGGCAGGGCTGCGATCACTTACGTACACTTGTGTGCGTATGGTGTTCGGGCAGGCAGTACTAGTAGGCTTTGGTTTAAGCCGGATCCTAGTATTGCTCGGATGGATTTGTTTTGTCTTCTGTGCATCCGCATTCTACGGAATACGGATGCAGGTGTGTATGCACAGTTTTTCGGAGCGATGAAGGAGGAGGTGCCTCATTAGGGTTTTGGCAGTTGGTTCGGCCAAAACCGTTATGTGGCAGGCTCATTAGGGTTTTGACAGTTGATTCGGTCAAAACCATTTTGAGGCGGACTCATTAGGGTTTTTGACAGTTCGTTTGGTCAAAAACCATTATGGGCCGCGAACATCATTTACTAATCCTATTAGTGATAATCTTATGATGGCTAATTGCATTGACCATTTGACCCTGTTGACCCCTCTTGACTTTGTTGACCGGTTGACCGGGTTGACCATTGACTTTCAAGAGGTTTCCACACTCTTCTTTTCTTTTCCTTTTTCTTTTGGATTATGATAATGGTCATTTCAAAGTAGCCATCAACTTTATCTTGATGGGATTAGTAATGATGTTGTTTTGCATTATTTGCAACCATGGTTGTTTTTCTTTTGTATCATAATTTTATTCTCATTCTCTCTCTTGAAATGAGAAGCTCCATGGTTGCTAACCATCCTCCTTCTTCTTCCTCCTCTTGATTTCTCCTTTGATCTCATGTGTTGAGAGAAAAAGGATTTCACTTGACAAACACATCCATACATCTCCTCTACACATCCTAGGGCTTCTAGATTAGCAATCTCCTTGCCCTAGTTACCTCGGCTTGAGGTAGAGCTCGGTGTACATCTCTCGGGTGGATCGTCTTCGACTCAAGGAGGCCGCGGAGGTGACCAAAGTCCGGATCAACCATTGAGCAAGCAAAGAGAAGAGCAACAAGAAGTGAAGAACAACAAAGAAGAAGAACAACAAGAAAAGGAGTTCAAGTTGAGGTATAACCCCTAACCGAGTAGATACATCTCTTGTTAGGATGCTAGTGTTTTGTTTAGCAAAGATCCGGCTTTTACGGTCCATGTTACAAAGTTTAGAAAAATTTTTGTTTTACCGTTTTCGCAACCCCGAAAGTACCGGGAGAGGTAACGTGGACCTAACAGTGGTATCAGAGACTAACTAAACATAAACTAGCTCGGTAGTGAAGTGTATCGAAGTTCGAAACGGAAAAATCGAAAAAAACCAAGTTGCGAAAACCTGAGTTTCTGTTAAAATTTTTTCTGGTCAAAACAAAATTTTTCATACTCCAAAAATCATCTCAGGGTTTTTAAAAGAAAGCCACCAAAAACGAGCCAACAACTCGACCAAAGAGCAAGCTATTGCCGCGGAACCGCGGCCATCTTGGTGAGTTGTTGGGTCTATTTTGGTGCAGTGTATTTCTGACTTGGATTTATGATTTTTAAGATGGTTTATATGTGCCCAGATTTTCCAGAATAGAAATTTGTTTTTGGGGGCCTATAAATCCGTATTTTTCCGAACTTCAATATACTTTGACTAAGAAGGTTATATCTGTGATGTTCATATGTATTGAACGTCGGCTAATTGCTATATGTCGATTAGTCGGGGTTATACGTATCTGTGATCTGTGATTGTTGTTGATGGTTTGTGTTTATGAACTCGTTGGATTGTCGCGGATGAATAGCCGGGGTGGATGTGAGATGAGAGTTTTCTTTTTCTTTCATTCATGTAATAAATTTGTAAATTGATGTAATATTATTTGTTTGGCCGCACAACCGGGTCGGGGTTGTAGCCGTCATTGTATAATTCTTTTTACTGTTTTTGCTCCTATGATAGACCCATGGAGGGGGTGCACAAACTACCGGGTATCTCGAAGTGCCGAGTGGCCTACTCATGGCGTTGAGGGAGGTTGCTTCGCTTCGAGTACTTGGCGGGTAGTTTGCCGCACCCGTACGGGTCTTGGGTGGGGTTTTGGCTATTCATCGCGACCGTGTAATCCTCTTTTCGTTGCAGGCTCGAATGAATCGCGGGTTCCTAGTATATCCAAAGTGTTCATCTGTGATCTAGATTGGCTATCGTTGCAGTATATCTATATATAATAACTATTTAGGCGTTGCTTATGTTTTACAGCCGCGCTAGCCTAGCCCCCGCTCTGTCGTTAGTTAAGTAACCTAACGGGTGATGACGGGGCCCAGTGGCGAATGCGAATGGAATAAGTGTACGTCATATTTTGGTTGTTTTCTGCAATGATAGGATTTAAATGATGGGACGCATTAAAAGAACTAATGCAAGAAAATAAACCTAAAAGACGTTGTTGGAACAAGTTTTTCAAAAAAGCTGTTATTGCAAGGACGTTCACTTTTGTTTTGCATCGCGGTATTCGGTTGTGAATGCCCAGCACCTCAGTCGACGAGGCAAGGGCCGAGATCCCTTCATCGGGAGTGACCCCTTGGACAAAAGTTTGCGTAAGGGTAATAACTTCACTATAGTCGATTATTCTTGCTTTGCATCGAGGTATTCAGTTTGGAATACCCTGCACCTCATTCGACGAGGAAAGAGCCGAGATCCCTTCATAGGGAGTGACCTCTTTAGCAAAAAGTTTTCGCCACTATATTTTTCCAAAAAGATTATCAGGTTCCTTCAACGACATCAAGTTCATTACGTTAACGGGTTTTTCGCCAAAAACCCAGCCGTAGCCCTCCGTCATTTCATACAAGTACTACTCAGTATTCGAGCTACGCATTTTGGCATTGTCAAGGCGTAGTGATCGGTAGCTAAGTATTGCTTGTTTGCAGCCTTATTTTTCAGATTATTTAGGACAGTCGCATAGCTATGTTGGCATTGTCAAGAGTTATGCGGGTGGGTCTAAGTTAATCAAGATAATGACGGGCCGAACTTGACTAACTGTTCATGATATGTTGGCATTGTCAAGGTCATGAATCGTTAGGGGCAAAAACCACATCGGGAGTTTCAAAAGAACTGAAACTTGCAGATTTAGCATACCTTCTGGAGTGTGGTGGCTAGAGTGGATTCCATCTAGGTCATCACACAATGACTGTTGGATCCCGATCACACTGATGAGTTGGATTACTCTCGGGAGATTACTTTCACTTAACGATCAATGCTACAAACCTAGTAGGTGTCTAGAAAGGTGTCAGCGGGGCTACGCCCCCAGGGAAAAGAGGTTCTTAAATTAAGGAACTTGGCGAAAGCGTTGGAAAAGCTCCCTCGAAGTACCGACACTAGCCTGGCTGAAAGGTTAAGCAAGTATTGTGACGTGAATTAAATCCCGGCTAGTTCTTCTTTTAAAAGGTTTTAAGAAGAATTTGAGGAAACAGTGGGAGACATCCTGGTTAGATAAATTAATAAACCAATCTAATCTTGCAAGAGCATACGCTGAGTGTTTCTTTTCTCTCTCTCCAGGCAGCAACCTTTTCACGCCCTAATCAAGATAATAAAATGTATCGCTTGACCGATCCGAATTCTTATTCGGGACTGGGGAAAGTTGGTTCAGCTCTAACTTGTGACAACAGTCATGAGTATGAGAATGGGAAAGGCGATTGTATGGATTTCCAGGATACCCAGTTGAAGAAGAAGCATGGTTTTGCATCTACTTCAGGTGTTCTTGTAATTGAGAACTGTTTTACGGTCAGCCCTACCTCCTGGGTACTTGATACCGGATCAGGATCTCATATCTGTAATTTATTGCAGGGACTGAGAAAAAGTAGGAAAGTTGCACCGGGTGATATGTCGCTCAGAGTAGCGAACGGAGCACAAGTTAATGTGACAGCCGTCGGTGAATATCACCTAGTATTGCCAAATGGCAAGACTATGATTTTGAACGATTGCTACTATATACCCTCCATGGTTTGCAACATCATATCAGTTTCTTTACTCGATAAAGATGGATATAACTTTGTTCTTGAAAAGAATATCATGAACATTTACCTTCATAAGGTACTGGTTGCAGAGGGTACACTGTGTAATGGTATCTACGTTCTAAATCAGAATACAGTTCTCAATGTACAAAACACACGCAAGAGGAAGAATTCAGATACGAATGAATCCTACTTGTGGCATTGTAGACTTGGTCATATCGGAGAGAAAAGACTGAGTAAGTTGCATAAAGATGGACTCTTGAATGCGTTCGAGTTTTCATCTTATGAAACTTGTCAGTCTTGTCTCAAAGGGAAGATGACCAAATCTCCGTTCACCGGACATGGAGAAAGAGCAACAGAGCTCTTGGGACTCATACACAGTGATGTGTGTGGTCCGATGTCTATACTTGCAAGGGGTGGGTTCTCGTACTTCATCACAGTCACTGATGATCTCTCTAGGTTCGGATAAGTGTATCTGATGAGACACAAATCTGAAACTTTTGAGAAATTCAAGGAATTCAGAAACGAAGTAGAGAACCAGACAGGCAAAAGTATCAAGATCCTCCGGTCTGATAGAGGAGGGGAGTACTTAAGCACAGAATTCTGAGATTACTTAAAAGAGAATGGTATTCTCTCTCAGCTTACTCCTCCTTATACACCACAGCACAACGGTGTATCGGAGAGAAGGAATCGTACCCTATTGGATATGGTTCGATCCATGATGAGTGATGCTGAGTTACCTCTTTCATTCTGGGGACTTGCGCTAGATACAGCGGCATACTTACTGAATCAGGTTCCGTCTAAATCCGTGCCTAAGACTCCATATGAAATATGGAGTGGTAAGAAGCCATATCTAGAACGAATTAAGATATGGGGTTGTCCGGCCTATGTAAAAGTACAAAAACCAGACAAGCTTGAGGCACGGTCAGTTTTATGTAAGTTTGTGGGATATCCTAGAAATTCTCTGGGATATCTGTTCTACCACACTGAGGAACAGAAGGTGTTCGTTGCTCGCCGCGCCACCTTTTTAGAGTGGCAATTTCTTGCAAAAGAAATAAGTGGGAGCACGGTAGAACTGGATGAAATATCTGATCCACAAACTCAAACTGAGGATTTAGCAGAACCAGAAAATTCAGTGACCCCAAACGAACCTCAGCCACTCCGCAGATCTGGTAGGATTTCTCATCCGCCCGAGAGATACTACGGTTTTCTCATAGACGGGGATCGAGAGGATTGCATCTTGGAAGAAGATGACCCTACCAGTTTCAGGCAGGCTATTATCAGTAGGGACTCTGATAAGTGGCAGGAAGCAATGCAATCCGAAATGGAGTCCATGTACGCCAATAAAGTGTGGACCTTGGATATTGCTCCACCTGGGGTAAAACCCGTTGGATGCAAATGGATCTACAAAAGGAAACTTGGTGTAGATGGGCAGGTGGAAACCTATAAAGCTAGACTCGTTGCAAAAGGTTTTCGTCAAAGACCTGGTTTGGACTATGATGAAACTTTTTCTCCGGTGGCTATGCTCAAATCCATTCGGATCCTACTTGCCATTGCTGCCTTCCATGGCTATGAAATCTGGCAGATGGATGTTAAAACGGCTTTCCTAAACGGTTGTTTGGAAGAGTGCGTTTACATGGATCAACCAGAAGGTTTCGTAGACAGTGGGAGCAGCGGAAAGGTGTGCAAGTTGCTTAAATCCATTTATGGATTAAAGCAGGCCTCGCGGAGCTGGAACATCTGTTTTGATGAGGCAATCAAGGAATTTGATTTCATCAAGAACGAAGATGAACCCTGTGTATATAAAATGATTGTAGGACGAACTGTCGTATTCCTAGTCTTGTACGTGGACGACATTCTTTTGATAGGAAATGATATTCCTATGCTACAATCGGTCAAGCTATTTTTGTCACAAAGGTTCTCCATGAAGGACCTGGGTGATGCCTCGTACATTCTGGGGATCAAGATCTATAGAGATAGATCCAAGAAACTACTGGGACTTTCGCAGTCCAGGTACATAGAGACCGTACTAAAGAGATTTAGTATGGAGGATTCCAAGCGCGGTAACATACCCGCATTGCACGGAATTACCCTCTCCAAGAAGATGTCTCCTAAGACTGACGAGGAGAGGGTTCGCATGAGCACTATACCCTACGCTTCGGCGGTAGGATCTATAATGTATGCGATGCTATGTACAAGACCAGATGTAGCTTACGCGCTGAGCGCGGTAAGCCGGTATCAGTCAGACCCAGGGGAGGACCACTGGACAGCAGTGAAGAACATTCTCAAGTACCTGAGAAGGACTAAGGAGATGTTCCTGGTTTACGGTAATGGAGACCTCAGGGTCGAGTCCTTTACCGATTCAAGCTTCCAGAGTGACAAAGATGACAGCAAGTCTGTCTCGGGTTTTGTGTTTACCCTCAACGGAGGGGCGGTATGTTGGAGGAGTTCCAAGCAGGATACCGTCGCAGACTCGACGATGGAGGCTGAATACATTGCTGCAAGCGATGCCGCAAAAGAAGCGGTCTGGATGAAGAAGTTCATTAGTGAACTTCAGGTGGTTCCGTCCATTGATGACCCAATACCTTTGTATTGCGATAACAATGGGGCTATAGCTTTAGCGAAGGAACCAAGGTCCCATCAGAAATCCAGGCACATCTTAAGGCGGTATCACCTGATCAGGGAGATCATTGATCGACAGGAGATCGAGGTGCGGAGAGTGGACACAAAGGACAACACTGCGGACCCATTCACGAAGGCTTTACCCCAGACTCAGTTCGAGCGGCTGATCGAGATGATAGGTCTTCGATACGCCAGTACATGGCCTTAATGCAAGTGGGAGATTGTTAGTGTATATGCCCTAGAGGCCATTACTGTATCATACTAGTATGTATATTACTTGATGGAAGCTTGGGATATTCACAGTTGTACAGACAATCTTGCTCAATATAGTAGTATGCTACTTGGTTTGTCTCTGCTTTAATGTGTACATGTGTGTTTATTTATTATATCACCTATACGCATTAGTAGAGCCCTTAGGATCTTTGCTTGATTACCGGCGTTGTGATGGCGATCACACTCGTGGGGGCTGGGTAATCTACAAGCACATCCTTATACACGTCCCTAGTCATGGGAGTATCGAGATAGGGCATCGATACTCCGGAGTAGACTAGCGTATGCGCTTCTCATCCCAGCACGGGAGACGGTCTGTCCCACAGCCGTCGGTACGACGTACTTGAGATAGTATGCGGGTGCTCGTTGGGTTACGAGTACACTGGACAGGACTCGTCGGGAACTGATGGTTGGTATTATACCTATCGTCAGTTATCAGTTTCCAGGTGACACGAGTACAGCTTAGTCCGCTGACTTGACACTGTCACTTCGCCTCGAGTGTGTTCCCACTGTTCTTTGATTGCCACCCTACCACGGCTCTACTGAGTCGTGCAAACAGGTAGTAGTTGGGAGCAGTCCCGAAGCACTTGGAGGCAGTGACAGTTAGACAGGATTCGGCTCTCCCGGTATTGGGGGTTGACATCGCGCTGTGTCTAGGAGAGCCATTACACAAGTAGTCCCTGGCCAGGGCAAGCGAGATGTACTGGTAGGTTCCAGTGTTATCTCAGGGTGTTCTGGGCTTCACCCCGACACGACTTGTACCGCTATTAGGGGACTGACGTTTACCGCCCCCCTAGGCCCGCCATGCGATGTATCAGACGAACAGACCGGACTGTACGGAGATTGTCACATACAGGCTCAGTAGGAGTTCGGATGGGTTTACCTCATCGGCCTTCTTATCGACATCTACCTGGGGACCGTTACGTACAGCTAGTGCCGCTTGCGGTCTGTGGTTAAACCCACTGCCAGCGTAGTGTCGAGTCTTTAGAGTCCCACACAGAGAGTTTCCCTGCACTGAGCGAAACGTGTAGAGGCCGTATGGTTTTACGGCAGGGCTGCGATCACTTACGTACACTTGTGTGCGTATGGTGTTCGGGCAGGAAGTACTAGTAGGCTTTGGTTTAAGCCGGATCCTAGTATTGCATGGATGGATTTGTTTTGTCTTCTGTGCATCCGCATTCTACGGAATACGGATGCAGGTGTGTATGCACAGTTTTTCGGAGCGATGAAGGAGGAGGTGCCTCATTAGGGTTTTGGCAGTTGGTTCGGCCAAAACCGTTATGTGGCAGGCTCATTAGGGTTTTGACAGTTGATTCGGTCAAAACCGTTTTGAGGCGGACTCATTAGGGTTTTTGACAGTTCGTTTGGTCAAAAACCATTATGGGCCGCGAACATCATTTACTAATCCTATTAGTGATAATCTTATGATGGCTAATTGCATTGACCATTTGACCCCGTTGACCCCTCTTGACTTTGTTGACCGGTTGACCGGGTTGACCATTGACTTTCAAGAGGTTTCCACACTCTTCTTTTCTTTTCCTTTTTCATTTGGATTATGATAATGGTCATTTCAAAGTAGCCATCAACTTTATCTTGATGAGATTAGTAATGATGTTGTTTTGCATTATTTGCAACCATGGTTGTTTTTCTTTTGTATCATAATTTTATTCTCATTCTCTCTTTTGAAATGAGAAGCTCCATGGTTGCTAACCTTCCTCCTTCTTCTTCCTCCTCTTGATTTCTCCTTTGATCTCATGTGTTGAGAGAAAAAGGATTTCACTTGACAAACACATCCATACATCTCCTCTACACATCCTAGGGCTTCTAGATTAGCAGTCCCCTTGCCCTAGTTACCTCGGCTTGAGTTGGATCTCGGTGTACATCTCTCGGGTGGATCGTCTTCGACTCAAGGAGGCCGCGGAGGTGACCAAAGTCCGGATCAACCATTGAGCAAGCAAAGAGAAGAGCAACAAGAAGTGAAGAACAACAAAGAAGAAGAACAACAAGAAGAGAAGGAGTTCAAGTTGAGGTATAACCCCTAACCGAGTAGATACATCTCTTGTTAGGATGCTAGTGTATTGTTTAGCAAAGATCCGGCTTTTACGGTCCATGTTACAAAGTTTAGAAAAAATTTTGTTTTACCGTTTCCGCAACCCCGAAAGTACCGGGAGAGGTAACGTGGACCTAACAAGTACACCTATTACGCAAATTGGATAGTCTTCTTCCAAACCATAGGCAGGTGCCGACCGGTAGGGAATGAAGAAAACCAATTAGCCTAAACGGTTTACAGAAGGTATTAAGTTAAGGCAAAGAAAGGGATTAGTAAGAGGGCAAAGTAAACTGCGACTGCTATTCACGACCAAACCAGGTATTTCATTACCTCTTCTACTTCACCTTTGTATTTCTCCAGGATACTCCATATCACTATGAAGATCCACAGTTATTTAGATAATCCATCGTATGGTTATATACGAACTCGAAAGGAACTCGTTCCAGTTCAGGGATGGATTCTGGTTCAGGAGAAATAGAAATAAGGTTTATTCTGTTGTCTTTTATCTTCACCTTCTCTCGCATTGCGAGTACTCCTAGGATTAGGACAGTACACCCATTATGCTTATTGGATAGTCTTCTTCCAAACCATAGGCTAGTGCCGAACGGTAGGGAAGGAAGAAAACCATTTAGCCTAAGAGGGTGTACAGAAGGTAATGACTAAAGACATATGAAAGGATGTGGAGATGTGGCATAGAAATATACGGTTACAGTTGTGAATCTAGATAATGGAAAAGGCATTACTAGGAATACCAGGATACCCCTACGAAACATTTCAATGTTTCAGTTTCACCTTGTACTGTTAAAAGAAAACTGATTTCCCAATTAGCACTTGCTCCAGGGTATGTATTTACCAGGTATGATTCTCACATCTGGATGGTTTTACAGATGATGAGTGGGAGTAAGTTATTGATAATTAGGTGATCTTCCTCATTATATCGGAATTCGTTGTAATTGGTGATATTTGACGAAATCACATGGGTAGTTTGCCGGACGGCAAATATTTGGTTTTGAATATCCGTTGTTATGCACCAATTTCAAATTGTTATATCTGTACGTCTATTTTTATAGAGTGAGATATATCTTTTTGAAATTATGTCTATGACATTTACCTATATCAGTGGATGGTTAGGTAAGGAGCATTGAACAGCGGTGTAATTCTTCTTAATCGTAAGTACAGTTTTCAAACTACGACACACAGCGAATGAGTTATTAGACTCAAGGGACTTATACAGAGTATTGTATATTGTCCAGTGTCCATTAGGACAGAGGGGTTGGTCCTCGTACTGTATTCTGTTTACTTATGACTTCTCTAGTTCTTAGACATGTGTTTCGTAGAAATGCAAGGTCTAAGTTTTGAGGAGTTATAGGTATAAGAATAAAGTAGTAAACCAGATGTTGCAAGTATCAGGATTCTTCAAGGTGATCAAAGATGTAGATACTTGTGCATGGTATTCAGTTGATAGTAATGATTAAGAGAACTTGCTTCTCTTTCCGGTTACTCATAATTGGAAGCATTCCTAAGTTGAGTAACGCTGATCGGCCTCCTTCCATTTAGTTGACATGCACTGGAGACAGATGCATGATTTGAATCTGGTTCAATTAAATTAGTGCCTCTGTTTTTGTATTGGATATAGAACAATTCGTATCTTGACGATGTTAAGATACGGAGAGTTGTCCGGCTTATGCTTAAAACCAGACTCTGGATAACTCAAGGCATGTTTCTGTAATGGCTGTTTGTGGGTTGACCCAGGCTATGACGAGGGTTAATTTTCTACCATCTGGAAGATCAATAGTGATATTGTTCTTGACTCGCCACAGTTTTAATAAAAATGGATTTTTTCAGAAAACAGTAGTGGGAGTATGGTAGAACTGGAAGTGATTGCAGAACCGCAAACGATTACTAAAAATTTGATAAGAACCTAAAGATTCAATCTAGTTTGACATTCCATTAGCCACTCCGTAGATATGATGGGTAACCTCAGGCACTCGAGTGGTACTTCGGTATGCCTCAAGGACGGTGACAGGGAGGTTCTTGTTTACCCAGACTTGCCATTGCTGTTGTTCCAGACTGTGAGACCCAGCAGGAGGATGAATATAGCGTCGTTCTAAACTAGTTTTAGAAGTATACGTCTATATGACTCTGCCATAGGGTTGTCATAGTCAGTGGGAGCAGCGGAAGCATGGTGGACAAGTGGCTTATGTCTATTTATAGTCTAAAGAAGATATAGCGGAGATAGATCATCTATTTCTGATGTGACAGTCATAGGTTTGACTTCATCAGAATAGAGGATGGATCTGTTAAGAAGGTAGTAGGGTGTGATGTCCTGGTATTTGGATGACATATACAGAGTAGGAAGTGATATTCCTATACTACGATCGGTTATACTTTGGTTGTCACACTGTGGTTTCTCCACATGGGACTTGGATATTATATCAGACATTCTGGTTACTGGATCTATGGTTCAAGATTTGGGTAGTTTCCCAATCTGGGTACTTAGACAGCATTCTAAAAGTATTTAGAATGGACGACTCCAGGCACGGTAGTATACCTGCAGGTGATGGAGTCGCCCTCTCTAAAGGAGTCTTACAAACTAAAGGGGAGAGGGATGTGCATGATTGGCAGATCACTTGCTTAGGCAATTGAGTCAATCATGAGATGTCAAGTACCACACCAGATGTTGTTTTTGTAGTAGGTGCAATAAGTTGATATTGATCCAATCCTGGAGATACATTCGGAAGCAGTTTTAGAACATAAGTGGATGTTCTAGGGATATGATAACAACGGCCTCCGTTAGGAGACGGTTATCATTCCAGGCTTCCAAGGTGACTTGGATGACAGAGTGATTGTCAAAGTTATATTTTTCCCTCTGACGAGGGGCAGTATTTTGGACAGGTGGTCCAGGCAGATACTGAGGGAGGCATGGTGCAGGATACTGATTAAGTTCAGTTGACGATACAGTCTATATGGTTTGGATATGGAGTTCATTTATGAACTAGGTCCCATCAGACATCCAAACATATTCTAAGACAGGTATTGCTCATTTCGGGAGATGGCTTTCTCCGCGAGCTTGAGATAAAGAGAGACATAGAAAGAAACATCAAAGCGGATCCACTCACTGAGACTATTCCTCGAACGCATTAGTTTCGCAAGCGGGTTTTGTGAGACTGATTGGTAGAGGAGTTGGGTGTTCGGTATCACACGGGCTGTGAGTGCGACATCGCAATAATTAGCCTTGAGTGCAAGTGGGAGATTGTTGTAGATAGTGCCCTCAGAGTCAATTATTGGATCACAGGCACGTGATTGCAATGATTGAGAGAGGACCTATACCGTTAAACAATCTTGCTCAAGATGATAGTATGCTATCTGGTTTATCTTTATCATCGTGTACTGCTTTAGCTGACCTTATAAGTCACTATTGCGCGTTGATAGAGCCCTTAGGATTCTTGCTTGACGACCAGCATTATGATGGCGATCATATACGTGGGAGCTGGGGTCTATAAGCACATCCTTAAAAGGTCCCTAGTCGTGGGAGTTTTCAAGACAGGGCATCGATACTCCAGAGTAGACTAGTGTATACAGTCGAGACCCCGACGAGGGGCGGTGGCCGATCTCACAAGCCACTGGTGTCAGTTGGATCACCTAAGATGTATACAGGTGCTCATTGGGTTATGAGTACACCGGACAGGACTCGCCGGGAACATGCTAGTTGGACTTATACCAGACGTCAGATAGCAGTTCCCTGGTGACATGTGTACAGGTTAGTTCATCGACCTGAGATCGTCATTTGTCTCGTGTGAGTTCTCACTGTACTTTGAATACTACCCTACCACGCTCAAAGGAGACGTGCAAACATGTTTTAGTTGGGTACAGTCCTGAGCCACATGGAGACAGTGAGCGGATCTTCAGGGGTTCGTCTCTCCCGGTATTGGGGATGAGGTTACGCTGTGTCTAGGAGAGCCATTACACGAAGTCCTTGGCCAAGGCAGGAGATTTACTGGTAGGTATTCCAGTAGTATCTCAGGGTGTTCTGGGCTACACTCCGACACGACTTGTACCACTTTTGGGGGTCTGACTTTTACCAACCCCCTAGGCCCGCCATGCGATGCTCATAGACGAACGGACCGGACTGTACGGATATTGTCACTGACAGGCTCAGTAGGGTGTTAGGATGAGTTCGCTCATCGACGTCCCTTTTGGTCAATACCTGGTAGCCCGTTACGTATAGCTAATACCTCTGACGTGCTAGTGGTTAAATCCACAGCCAAAGTATTGACGAGTCTTTAGAGTCCCCCACAGACCGTTTTCTCAAGTTTCGGGCGAAACGCTGTAGAGGCCGTATGGAGATATGGCAGGGTTCGATCTTATACGTGCAGTATTGCACGGATCATGATCGGACGGATAATACTAGAGGGCTTTGGTTTAAGCCGGATCCTAGTATTGTACAGTGTAGATTTTGTCTCTTTGCATTTGTAATCGGTCGGAATACAAATGCTGGTATGTATATACAGTCGCGGGGTTTTCCTGTAATTTATTACGGGATCAGTTTTCTGAAGTTGCCAGTTTGCATTCCGTTTCGGCCATGTTTCCTTTGTTCCTTCATGGCCGGATTTTTCTGATGGAGGGGCTAATTTGCATATTTGCAAATTAGCAATTATGGAGGGTGTCTTTTGTGATTTGAGGCATTATGATGGGTATAGAATTATTAGATTCTCTTTGAGTCAATTCCTTTGCAATTAATGAGATGGGATTTGATTAGAAATTGTTGTGACCTTTTCTCCTCTTTATCACCCATCTCTTTTCTTATGGTCACCCCACACTCCTCTTGTGCTCACGCCCCCTTGGTAATTTTCCCTCCTCCACATATGATAGGGCTGGCCACTTCATGAGAGGAAGAGATTATTTTTGGTGTGGGGAAATTAGTTCATCTCATTTTTTTTGCTTACACAAAAAAATCCCAAGTTCATTTCAAAATTTATTCCTCCATCATATACGGCAACTTCATACCCGCATTGAGACAATCCATTCTACACTTAGCCTACAGCATCCTTGGGCACGTCGACTCGCCAACTTCGTGCTCGAGTTGCCTCGGTCCAGAGGTGGGAGCCCGTAAAAGAACCTGGCGATGTGGTGCCCGTTTCGACGAGGAAATGAAGACCGGAGATTCCGCGAGGAGATCGGAGTGGAGGCCGAAGGACATGGATCGCTTGGTATAGCTTTCTACCCATTCTCTAGTTTGCTAGGATTAGGTTAATGGCCTGATCCGGGTTTATAGTGTGCGGTAGTGCCGGTTTAGAAGTTTTGAAAAAGTTTCGTTTCCGCATTTCGGCGTCGGATTGACGGCCGGGGCGCTGCCGTGCACTTACACTTCTAAACTAGCTTTAGAAGAACACATGTATATGACTCTGCTAGAGGGTTGTTGTAGTCAGTGGGAGCAGCGGAAGCATAGTTGATAAGTTGCTTATGTCTATTTATAGACTAAAGCAGTTCACTACTACAAAGAAAGGTTGCCCCTACGGATATATCCGTAGGTGCAACCCACTGCCCCTACGGTTATATACGTAGGGGCGAAAAAATACCCCGTAGGTGCAAAGGCCGCAGGTGCAAGTCGAGGCCCTGAACATATCCCTACGGTTAAATTCTTGCCCCTACGGATATGTATGTAGGTCCAGTTTCCCCTACGGATTAAGCCGTAGGGTATAAGATTTTATATTATTTACGGTTTATTTTAATAAATTACTTGGATCTACGGCTATAGCCGTAGGGGCATGTACTACCCCCTACGGATATATTCGTAGGTACTTTTCCGTAGGGGCATAAATTCAGGATTCCTGATATGTGCCCCTACGGATAACGCCGTAGGGGAATGTCAGTGGCCCCTACGGATATCTCCGTAGGGGGATTCCCAAACACCTGGCACTGACATCTGGGGGAAATATCAGTTACTGCTGATATTTAGCCCCTACGGATATATCCGTAGGGGTAACGTGTAGGCCTACGGATTAATCCGTAGGTACATATTGTCTGAAATTTTTTTAAAAAAATGTCCTGCTTGATTTTTTCCCGCCCTGTGCACAATAATGTATACATCAATCAAATCATATATTGCAGTATTCATAATCACATCTCACGCATATATATAATATACAAAAGAAACACAAAAACTGAATATGATATAAATACAAACCAATATGAATATCGTTTCAAAATGTAGTACAATGTGTATGATATAAATAAATACATGTTTCAAAAAAAAAGAACCAAAAATCTACCCTAGCTCGGTCCAGCTCGGTCCTGCTCCTCGGTCAATAAACTCTGCAATTCGTCGCGAGCGGGAGTCTGAGTGGGCGGTGGAGCTACAGGAGCTGTCTGCGGAACCGCAGCCGAAGGAGATGCGTGTGGAGGCTCGGCCGATCTACCCTGTCGCGTCTGGATATAACTTGTGTAAGAAGCGTGTAAGAACTGTTTATTATTCGAATTCGTATCATTATTAAGTTATTTCGAAACCCTGTTTGGATATCTAGTTTGGAAAAGCGTTGTTTATTTCAATTACATATGTATGTATGATTAATAAAACATAAGTCTACAACCAAATAAGCTCAGGCTATGTACTGATATTGGATATGTTGATATCTATAATATGACATTATATTTTACTATTAAGTAGTATACATACCAGCATCCCATTCAAATCCTGAACGGTGGCCTTCAAGCTCTCCTGTTCCTGCTGGATACGTCGCTAACTGGAGACGGAGGAAGTAACCACCGGGGTGGAGTCCAACCTCATATGGGCCCTGCTAGAGCCCAGTCCTCGGCCTATCTCCAAACCTCCGTGGTGCCGTCCGTGTGCGGCGTCCAGGACTGGGGTCAGCAGCCTCGAATGTTGCCTTCCCCCTAGCAACTGTCAGAACATTATATTTAGCACATACTGGTCTATAAAATTGACAAGAAATACCAAAATCAACAAATTCAAAGCCTTACCTACAGAGATAGAAGATGTGCACCTCTGGTATCTGCATGTATCAAAATTTGAATAATATTAATTAATTTCAGTACATACATACTAACATGGTAAACTCGCATATAGCGCTGCTTACACATATGACAGGGAGTGAACAAGCTCTTGTAGATCATCAGGCGCAAATCTAATCTCATCAAGCAGGCCATGATAATGAGTTGGACGACTAAGAGCAAAAGAAATGTGTGTATATTTATGATATAGCATTCTAAATCAATATACATGCCCAATATAATATATAAACATACCTGGAGGAACGGGAGTGACCTCTGTCCCTGATATGGACGCATCACCAACAACTAGACAATCAAACATTGACAATATAAGTAATTTTGACATAAACATGCATGGATATCTATAATATTACATTCAAAATAGATATTAGAGAGCGCACCTGCAGTGAGAAGTGGTAAAAGTATCACCCAACTAGGGTGTAATTTACAGAATCAGTTGAGACTCTTAAAAGTCATAGAAGAACCCGACCTGCACAAATCTGATGTATGCTTTCCATTGGACACTAAGAAGTCTCTAAAGGGAAAAGCCTATGTGAAAGCCATCATTAGTTCATATCAGAAGATTGATGCTGAAACAGAGAACGAGAAATGTCATTTTTTTCTTCTTCCGCCACATTACTGTCTTCTCCTTCTGCCACATTACTGTCTTCTCCTTCTTATGATGTGCGCGTGCAAATTCAATGACTATATTGAGAATATTGATTAATAGTAGGTAGGAAAAGTATTTCTCAAATGGCTTTTGCGTCTTAAAACCATAAACTACTAAGTAATGACATACATAATTTTTTTAGTATAAAGGTTGTTATTTTAAGTTTTCCCTTATAGAGATATGATCTAACTGCATCTATCAACTATAAGTGTGCAGAAAATTATGATAAGAAATCATAAGAAAGGGTCGTAGCCATGCATAACTTTGAATCTACATACCAAATCATGCAAAAGCATGCACTTATTGTCACCTTGCCTTAGAATATAAAATATCTTGGAAGACTATAAGCGAGCATTTAAATCTCGATAGCTTTTGACTTCAACATATATTTTTCTCAAGTACCATGAAATATACTTGCTCCGTATAAACCGTTTTCAGGAAGATGGATTAATAATGACAAATTATCCATTGTGGCTCACTAGGTTAGCATTTTCTCTTCTATTGACCATCTTTCTAATCAGCTTGGTAAATTTATTCGGAACCGGCTGCGAATCATTAAAAGACGTGCATAAGAAAGAGAACTAAAATACAGATATATAGCATACCGATACATCGAAACTTCATATTTGCGATGGCAATCCAGAGATATTTATTTCTACACACGTGGTGCGCGTGCGAATGCGTCAGGTATCATGGACAAATATTTCAGAACATGGAAAGTATTATTCGTATAAAGTAATTAAACTTTTAAACACCTTGGGTAGATATTTTCTTAGTTGATGCAATCATATCATGAGGACTAAATTTAAGCTATTATACATATGCTTATGTATTTTTCTAACCTAAAATATCACACACACACACACAGAGAGAGAGAGAGAACACCTGGTAGGTAAATAAATCAGGTAGCAGGATCCTGAAGAAATAGAGTCCATAGCATTGCTCATCATCATCATCCATGATCCCTTTGATAATATTTTTTCAAAGGGATCACGGATGATGATGATGAGCAATGCTATGGACTCCATTTCTTCAGGATCCTGCTACCTAATTTCTCTATCTACCTGGTGTTCTCCCCCTCTCTCTCTCTCTGTGTGTGTGTGATATATTAGATTAGAAAAATACATAAGCATATGTATAATAGCTTAAATTTAGTCATCATGATATGATTGCATCAACTAAGAAAATATCTACCCAAGGTGTTTAAAAGTTTTAATTACTTTATACGAATAATACTTTCCATGTTCTGAAATATTTGTCCATGATGCCTGACGCATTCGCACGCGCACCACGTGTGTAGAAATAAATATCTCTGGATTGCCATCGCAACTATGAAGTTTCGATGTATCGGTATGCTATATATCTGTATTTTAGTTCTCTTTCTTATGCATGTCTTTTAATGATTCGCAGCCGGTTCCGAATAAATTTACCAAGCTGATTAGAAAGATGGTCAATAGAAGAGAAAATGCTAACCTAGTGAGCCACAATGGATAATTTGTCATTATTAATCCATCTTCCTGAAAACGGTTTATACGGAGCAAGTATATTTCATGGTACTTGAGAAAAATATATGTTGAAGTCAAAAGCTATCGAGATTTAAATGCTCGCTTATAGTCTTCCAAGATATTTTATATTCTAAGGCAAGGTGACAATAAGTGCATGCTTTTGCATGATTTGGTATGTAGATTCAAAGTTATGCATGGCTACGACCCTTTCTTATGATTTCTTATCATAATTTTCTGCACACTTATAGTTGATAGATGCAGTTAGATCATATCTCTATAAGGGAAAACTTAAAATAACAACCTTTATACTAAAAAAATTATGTATGTCATTACTTAGTAGTTTATGGTTTTAAGACGCAAAAGCCATTTGAGAAATACTTTTCCTACCCATTATTAATCCATATTCTCAATATAGTCATTGAATTTGCACGCGAACATCATAAGAAGGAGAAGACAGTAATGTGGCAGAAGGAGAAGACAGTAATGTGGCGGAAGAAGAAAAAAATGACATTTCTCGTGCTCTGTTTCAGCATCAATCTTCTGATATGAACTAATGATGGCTTTCACATAGGCTTTTCCCATTAGAGACTTCTTAGTGTCCAATGGAAAGCATACATCAGATTTGTGCAGGTCGGATTCTTCTATGACTTTTAAGAGTCTCAACTGATTCTGTAAATTACACCCTAGTTGGGTGATACTTTTACCACTTCTCACTGCAGGTGCGCTCTCTAATATCCATTTTGAATATCGATACTTACATTCAAAATGGATATTAGAGAGCGCACCTGCAGTGAGAAGTGGTAAAAGTATCACCCAACTAGGGTGTAATTTACAGAATCAGTTGAGACTCTTAAAAGTCATAGAAGAACTCGACCTGCACAAATCTGATGTATGCTTTCCATTGGACACTAAGAAGTCTCTAATGGGAAAAGCCTATGTGAAAGCCATCATTAGTTCATATCAGAAGATTGATGCTGAAACAGAGAACGAGAAATGTCATTTTTTTCTTCTTCCGCCACATTACTGTCTTCTCCTTCTGCCACATTACTGTCTTCTCCTTCTTATTATGTGCGCGTGCAAATTCAATGAATATATTGAGAATATGGATTAATAGTGGGTAGAAAAAGTATTTCTCAAATGTCTTTTGCGTCTTAAAACCATAAACTACTAAGTAATGGCATACATAATTTTTTTAGAATAAAAGTTGTTATTTTAAGTGTGCGTGCAAATTCAATGAAAGTTAGATTTGAGGATACCCATGTATGAGTTGTATTCTATATATGTGTGTTTCGATTTATGATTTCGCTTAAGTGTAGGGTTGTTTTTACTTAAAGAAGTATCACCATCTACTATATATAAAAAAATATAGCAAACTTGGATTGGTATTCAAATCCCAGTCCAGATTGGTATTCAAAATTTATTTAATTAGTTTGTGATCCACATCATTTGATTCGTTGCTTGAGGCATCAATGTAGGCACAAATATCGGCGACGAGGAACTCGACGAGGAAGAACGAGGGCGGTGGCGGGCTGAGAACGGAGGGCGCGCGGTGGCGACGAAGAGAAAATTGGAGACGCGGGAACGAGAGACAGTTTTGTCTAATGACCATAAGATTGTCGGAGACAGTTTTGATGTTTTGTGGGTTTGGTTTTATACTTGGGACAATCCAATGTTGACACACACACATAAATAACAAATTAAAGTAAACTAACTAAGAGGCATGTTTGAGTTTTATACTGGGATCACAAATAGCATGATGGCTGCAAACAGGTTGCTTGAATACTTGCAGACAATCCAATGTTGCCTCGCCATTTCTATAAATTTTAAACTCCCTGGAAAATTATCATCACTCAGGATTACTTTAGGGCCAGTTTGGCTGCTTCTTGCTTGTGATTCAACATTCAGCTTTTTGTTGATTTGGAACTCAGAGAGTGTTGCAAAACAAATCCAAAACTAAATAAACCTCAAACTAGCTACAGAGAAGGCAAACAGCAAACCCCATGAAGTTTGGCTTTCAAGGGTTTTCCCACTAAAATACACTTAGATGCAGCACTTTAAGGAAGCTTGCAGCAATATAAAAACTTTTAGGTAGTTTAGTGAAAAACTGCAGTGCTTCAAGATTGTTTAAGTTTTATGTGTGCTTAAGCTGTCATACAGAAATTATTGTTGCAAAAATGTTCGCAACCCTAGCTTTTCCAGCAACGATACTGGAATACGAGCCTCAGATATGCCAGCTTAGGAATCAAAATAAGAAAGAGATTTGGGGTTATCCTAAGTCCAAAGTCAAACGGGCTCGAGAAATATATAAACCCAAAAAAATGACTGCATAAAGATCTCATAAAGATGAAAAGGATGTTATGCAAGCTCTGAACAAATCTTGAACGGAACTTTCACAAGAATTTACAATACCCGACCAGAATCCAATCCTGAGTTTGATGAAGCTTCAGGCCTTCAGCTTCCCCACAGAAAATAGTTAGGGCAAACCTTTTGCAAAACCATAGCTTTCATGCAGAGATGACGCTCAGAACATGCCAGCTTCCAAACACATTGAATAATACATAATCTCCCATACTCTCTCTCTCTCAATCAGACAGTTTATATTTGGATTTGAATTTAGGAAAAGAAATAAGATGGCTACAAACCAGCATGCCTCGCCAATCTCATAACTATAAAGCTCATAAAAGTGGAAGCTTGAGGGCAAGCCATCATCGCCTCCATTCAATTGAAGCCAAATCATCCACAAAAAATAGAAATAAATATAATAATTGATCGATAGGCAAAATTGCAAGAAACCTATTCAGATTTTTGCATGAAAAAATAAGAGATGTAAATTAAGTAAAAGATTACCAAATGAAATTATCCCATCACTTGAACCCCCTCTCAAGACATTTTAGCAAAAATTCCCCCAGTAATTTTCTTCGGTTTAACCGTTTTATATCATAGAAGAAAGATAAATTTCAAATGTATATACATGCATACACACACACACATCATATACACAGTTTTTGAATGTTGCCAGAATTTCAACGGTAATTCTAGATTTTTCCAAACTCTGAAGGCTTCACAAAAATTTTAAATACAGATAATAATATGATTGAAGAGATCAATCACCAATTTTTTAATGAGGATCAACTGAAACCCCAAACAGAGCAAGCAAATTACAAAGATCCCAAAACCCCGCGTGGCCCAGCCCCAGCCCCAGCCCCAGCCCAACCCTAACCCCAGCGTGGCCAGCTAAACCCCAACACCAACCCTAAGGCAAACCCTAACCCCAGCCCCACCCCAGCAGCAGCCGAACCCCAACCCTAACCCTACCCTGACCCCGACCCCGACCGCGACCGCGACCGCGACCAGCTAAACCCCAACACCAACCCTAAGGCAAACCCTAACCCCAGCCCCACCCCAGCAGCAGCCGAACCCCAACCCTAACCCTACCCTGACCCCGACCCCGACCGCGACCGCGACCGCGACCCCTGCCCAACCCCAACTCGCGCGCAACCCCAGACCCAGCCATGAACCCTAAGCCCAAAATAATCCAAAAATTCTTAATTTACCTCGAGATTTACTCACCTGAACGGCTGCTGCTGGGGCTGGGGCGACGACCTGAACCGCGGTGGCGACGAGAACTGCGGTGGCGACGAAACCGGCGGTGGCGACGAGGAGAACGACAGTGGCGACGACGGCGTGGCGATTTGGGGATTTTTCTCGCGCCAGATCGAGAGAGAGAGAGAAAGTGAGCGTAGGCGATCGGTCTGGGATCTTAATAAATCGATATTTACTTGTCCCTACGGATATACCCGTAGGTCCTTTGTTTGCGCCACCGTAGGGGCAAATACCAAATTAAGAATTAATTTTTTAATTCTTGAACGTCAGTGCCCGTAGGGGCAACCCTTTAGCCCTACGGAGTAATCCGTAGGGCCAAGTAAAATCTGCCCCAACGGATAATTCCATCCGTAGGGGCAACCCCCTATTTTACTAGTGGTTATAGCGGAGATAGATCATCTATTTTTAATGTGACAGTCATAGACTTTGACTTCATCAGAATAGGTGATGGATCTATTAAGAAGGCTGTAGGGTGTGATGACATGGTATTTGGATGACATGCACTTTGTAGGAAGTGAAATTCCTATACTACAATCGGTTATACTGTGGTTGTCACACAGTGGTTTCTCCACATAGGATATGGATATTATATCTGGAATTCTGGTTACTATTGTTAGTTATACGTATGCCCTAGAGGCTATTACTGTACATATGATGTATATTGTAGTGGATGCTTGGACATATATATGGAGGACTTTCTTGCTCGACATGATAGTATGCTATCCAGTTGCTCTTTATCTTAACATGTACACTGATTGTCTCTATGTTACATGTTGATAAAGCCCTTAGGATGAGTACGTGACTAACAGGATTATGATGCAGAGCATACTAGTGGGGACAGAGTAGTCGGTAAGTACATCCTTCAAATGTTCCTAGTCGTAGGTGTATCAAGACAGGGCATCGATATACCAGAGTAGATTAGCATGTAGCTTCTCGACCCATGTTGATGGGCGATGGATGATCCCATATCCATTGGTGTTTTACATCAGAGATGGTATGCGGGTGCTCAGTGGAGACTGGGTACACTGAACGGACTTGCCGAGAACTCCTAGATGGTATTATACCTATCGTCAGATAGCAGTTCTCTGGTGACACTGGTATATGTTAGTCTGTAGACCCGAGACCGTCATAGAGTCTTATGTGGTTCCCACTGTGCTTTGATTTCCACCTTACCACGTTCAAGAGAACGTGCAAAACGGTGGCTTTTGGGAACTGTCCCGAATCACATAGAGGCAATGAGCGATAGAAGGGGTTTCGTCTCTCCCGGTATTGGGGGTTGATGTTGCGCTGTGCTCAATTAGCTATAACAGGAAGTCCCTGGCCAAGGCTGCTTCAGAGAGATACTGGTAAGTGTTATCAGTAGTTTCTTAACCCGTTATGAGCCTCATATCGGCACGACTTATCGAGTTACTGGGGTCTGACGTTTACCACACCGAGACGAGATATGCTGCAGGGTTTCCTGGCACGGCAGCAAGGTTTCGGGAGGCATCTCACATGCCATATTCAAAAATTTGCCGTTCTAGCTAACCCTAACCCTAGAATCGTATACTAGAAATCCGACAGAATGTAAATGCAAACACTTTGCAAGTAAAGAGAGCAAGGAATACAATCTTTGTAGACCGGTCCTTCACTTCAATAGCTCCGTGTAGTAGTCCCTTCGCTGCGATGGTGAACTCCGGACTCTAGAGAGGCTCCCTTGAAGAAACAAACACGCTTGCTTCAAAATCTTCGAGGCTGAAGATGATCTACGTCGAGGAGATACTAACCCAAGCTATCTCTTCACTATTTATGGAATTAGTGAAGCAAACACCCTATACTAAATGGCAAGTAGTAGAGGATGAAGAAGTAGGAAGTGGGCTCACTTTAGAATTGATTTTCTCATATTTTTTCTCACTCTCTATTGAAGCAGAAAGCTTAAGAGGAAGAAGAAGAAGAAGAAACTCTAATGAATTATTATCCCAAGGATAATGGAAACCCTAGGTGGGTTAGTATCATATAATAACCTTTGTAGAGAGTTAACCATGGCTAGGTTTAATTTGTTGGGTTAACAAATATCTTAGCCAAAACAAAAGAGCGGACATGGTCAAAGATCACTACAAGCTTCTACAAGCTTTCATCCATGACAAAATTCCACCTTTTGTAATTACCAAAATAAATAAAACCCTAGCAATTAAACCAAGCATGGTGTAAGTCATACACACACCATTGTTGCATGTATCATCAAGCACGATACAAAATAATGTACACTTATATTTACCATATATATACTTATGCACAAAGTGAGAAAAAGAAATCATAAGTGAACTTAATATTAGTTAATGTAATATAATATATCAAATATATAATTATACATTAAATTATTAAATCAACTCTTGATTTAATAATCCGGTTATATTACATATAACCGACTAATATCATATGTTACAACTTATCGAATCAACACTTGATCCGATAACCCGGCTATATCTCATTTAACCGACCAATGTCACAAATCGTGAGAATAAAATACGGTATCTCATATCGTATCAATCTCGGTCCCGCACATAACACATATGTGCTCCTACTCCGTTTCGCTTGAGCCAGGAAACCTCTGTGTAGGACTCTAAAGACGCGTCATTACGCCGGCAGTAGGTGATGATCATATCAAACACCCACAAGCTGCAAGCGGTCTGCTAAACATAACGGCCACCCCGGTATTGAGCGATCAGAAGATCAACAAGTAAGTCTGCTCATACTCCTGCGAATCCAATCAGTAACACTACCATACAGTCCGATCTCTTCGTCTGATATGTCGCATATCTCGTCTAGGGGTGGTAAACATCAGACCCTAGTAACTCGATAAGTCGTGCCGATGTAAGGCTCATAACGGGTCGAGAAACTACTGATAACACTTACCAGTATATCTCTGAAGCAGCCCTGGCTAGGGACTTCCTGTTATAGCCAATCAAGCACAGCGCAACATCAACTCCTAATACCGGGAGAGACGAAACCCCTCCTATCGCTCATTGCCTCCATGTGATTCGGGACTGTACCCAAAAGCCACCGTTTTGCATGTTCTCTTGAACGTGGTAAGGAGGAAATCAAAGCACGGTGGGAACCACACAAGACTCTATGACGATCTCGGGTCTACAGACTAACCTGTACTAGTGTCACCAGAAAATTGCCATCTGACGTGAGGTATAATACCATCTGGGAGTTTTCGGCGAGTCCGTCCAGTGTACTCAATCTCTACTGAGCACCCTTATACTGTCTCTGTTGTCAAACACCAATGGATATGGGATCATCCATCGCCCATCTACATGGGTCGAGAAGCTATACACTAGTCTACTCTGGTATATCGATGCCCTGTCTCGATACACCCACGACTAGGAACATTTGAAGGATGTACTTAACGACTACTCTGTCCCCACTAGTATGATCTGCATCATAGTCCTGGTAGTCAAGTACTCATCCTAAGGGCTTTACCAACATATAATATAGAGACTATCAGTATACATGTTAAGATAAAGAGCAACCAGGTAGCATAATATCATGTTGAGCAAGAAAGTCCTCCCTATATATGTCCAAGCATATACTACAATATACATCGTATGTACAGTAATGGACTCTAGGGCATACATATAACTCACAATCTCCCACTTGCACTAGGGCCATCTGTTGTAGTATCTCATACCCAACAATCAGCAGTGGTTGTAGTATCCCATACTCAACCATCCCATAAAAGTCTCCCCTGGGAATAAGACTTGTGAGTGGATCCGCCCTGTTCTTGTAACATTTCAGAAAATATAAAATATTATTTTTGGAATTTAATATTAAAATAATATTTTCCCGAAAACTGCCCGATTTGCGAAATTGGGGTTTTCGAAAAAGGGTATAAATATATGCCAATATTTATGAAATAAATGGAAATTAAAATGATTTATTCGTTTAAAAAGATATTTATTGGGTTTGGCATTTTTAAAATTTATTATATGCAGTTTGGATAAAAACCTGATTAGTGCACCGCTAATCGCAATTAAGCCAAATCCGTGTTTCTACATTTTTCCATGGCTAGTGCACCATGACATATTACTATAAGTATACGGTAGCGCCCCGGCCGTCTGTCCGAGGCCAAAATGCGGAAACGAAAACTTTTTCAAAACTTGAAACCGGCGCTATCGTATGCTTAAAACCCGGATCGAATCATTAACCTACTACTAGCAACTAGAGAAAGGGTTGGAAATCTATATCGATCAATCCGTGTCCTTCGGTCTTTGGCCACCGTCCCAAGCTCCCCGCGGCAACTCCGGTCTCGATCTCCCCATCGGAAAGGGCACCACATCTACGAGTCTTTTTACGGGCTCCCGCTTCATCCGAAGCAACTCGGGCACGAAGTGTGCTAGCCGACGTGTCCAAGGTGATGTAGAGAATGTTTGTGATCACTTTGTCTCTTGCATTCATTGATTTGGATGGAGGTTAAGGGTGTTTCGATTAATGGAGATTTTGAGCTAGAGGAGGAAGAAGAAGATGAAGCTTTTTTTCCTTTTGTGATATATGTGATAAAATGAGAGAGTAAGAAGAATAATATGAGAGCTAGCCTCTTCATTGCAGCCCCTCTCTCTCTCCTCTTATCATATCATCACAAATCCATCACCTTATGTGATACATGCACAAAGAAAGAGACCATGAGTCACCACTTTTGCATGTGTCACAATTAATGCTCCAAATGATGATATTTAGCTCACAATTTCCATTAACAAACATTAATCCAAATGTTTGCAACAATAAAAAGATACGGTAACATCTAAAGTAAACTCGTGACGGATCACAAGGATACCCCTCACCTGTATATACATACCTGCACACGCATTCCGACTTAATGCGAATGCGATGAGACTAAAGTAATCCAACAAATCTAATACTAGGATCCGGCTTAAACTAAAGCCCACTAGTATGATCCGCCCAATCATGATCCGTGCACTACTGCACGTATATGATCGGACCCTGCCATATATCATACGGCCTCTACAACGTTTCGCCCGAAACTTGAGAAACTGTCTGCGGGGGACTCTAAAGACTCGTCAATACATTGGCTTTGGATTTAACCACTAGCACGTCAGAGGTACTAGCTGTACGTAACGGGCTACCAGGTATTGACAAAAAGGGAGATCAATGAGCGAACTCATCCTGACACCCTACTAAGCCTGTCAGTGACAATGTCCGTACAGTCCGGTCTGTTCGTCTATGAGCATCGCATGGCGGGCCTAGGGGTTGGTAAAAGTCAGACCCTTAAAAGCGGTACAAGTCGTGTCGGAGTGTAGCCCAGAACACCCTGAGATACTACTGGAATACCTACCAGTAAATCTTATGCCTTGGCCAAGGACTTCGTGTAATGGCTCTCCTAGACACAGCGCGATCTCACCCCCAATACCGGGAGAGACGAAACCCCTGCCGATCCGCTCACTGCCTCCATGTGGCTCGGGACTGTACCCAACTAAAACCTGTTTGCACAACTCCTTTGAGCCGTGGTAGGGTAGCAATCAAAGCACAGTAGGAACTCACACGAGACAAATGACGATCTCAGGTCGATGAACTAACCTGTACACATGTCCTCAGGGAACTGCTATCTGACGTCAGGTATAATACCAACTAGCATGTTCCCGGCGAGCCCTATCCGTTGTACTCATAACCCAATGAGCACCTGTATACATCTTAGGTGATCCAACTGACACCAGTGTCTTGTGAGATCGGCCACCGCCCCTCGTCGGGGTCTCGACTGTATACACTAGTCTACTCTGTAATATCGATGCCATGTCTTGAAAACTCCCACAACTAGGGACCTTTTATAGATGTGCTTATAGACCCAGCTCCCACATATATGATCGCCATCATACTGCTGGCAGTCAAGCAAGAATCCTAAGGGCTCTATCAATTTGTAATAGTGACCTGTATGGTCACCTAAAGCAGTACACGATGATAAAGACAAACCATGGTAGCATACTATTCTCCATCAACGTGTAATAGTGAACTACAATGTCACCTAAAGCATGTAAACGATGATAAAGACAAACCAGAGAGTATATGAACCTCTCGAGTAAGACTGTCCTACCGGTATAGGTCCTCCCTCAAGCATTGCAATCGCGTGCCTGCGATCAAATAATTGACTCTGAGGGCACAATATCCAACAATCTCCAACTTGCACTCAAGGCTAATTATTGCGATGTCGCATTCTCACAGCCCCGTGTGATACAGAACACCCAACTTCTCTACTAATCTGTTTCTTAAAGCCCGTTTCCGAAACTATTGCGTTCGAGGAATAGCCTCAGTGAGTGGATCCGTCCTGATGTTTCTTTCTATATATCTCTTTATCTCAAGTTCGCGGAGAAAGCCATCTTCTGAAATGAGCAATACCTATCTTAGAATATGTTTGGATGTCGGATGGGACCTAGTTCATAAATGAACTCCAAATCCAAACTTCTTAGACCATATCGTCAACTGAATTTAATCAGTATCCTGCGCCATGCATCCCTCATTGTCCGCTTGGACCTCCTGTCCAAACTACTGCCCCTCGTCAGAGGGAAAACTATAACTCTGACAGTCACTCTGTCATCCAGGTCACCTTGGAAGCCTGAAATGATAACCGTCTCCTAAAAGAGATTGTTGTTATCATATCCCTAGAACATCCACTTATGTTCTAAAACTGCTTCCGAACGTTACTCCAGGATTGGATCAATATCAACTCATTGCAGGTCGTGCAAAAACAACATCTGGTGTGGTACTTGACATCTCATGATTGACCCAATTGCCTAAACAAGTGATCTGCCAATCATGCACATCCCTCTCCCCTTTAGTCTATAAGACACCTTTAGAGAGGGTGACTCCATCACCTGCAGGTACACTACCATGCCAGGAATCTTCCATTCTAAAACACCTTTAGAATGCTGTCTAAGTACCCAGATTGGGAAACTACCCAAATCTAGATCTAAAACCATAAATCTAGTAATCAGAATGTCTGATATTATATCTATATCCTTTGTGGAGAAACCACTGGTGACAACCAAAGTATAACCGACCATAGTATAGGAATTTCACTTCCTACTCTGTGTATGTCACCCAAATACCAGGACATCACACCCTACTACCTTCTTAACAGATCCATCCCCTATTCTGATGAAGTCAAACCTATGACTGTCACATCAGAAATAGATGATCTATCTCCGCTATATCTGCTTTAGTCCATAAATAGACATAAGCTGTTGGATATATGTATGCCCTAGAGGCCATTATGTGATAGTGGATGTAACTATACATGTATATATTCAGTATGCATTCTTGCTCGACATGATAGTATGCTATCTGGTTCTTCTTTATCTGACATGTTGATTTGATCATGCTTGTTATTCACTCATACATGCTGATAAAGCCCTGAGGATATTGGCTTGACTGCTCTGATTATGATGGAGATCATACTAGTGGGACATCTGTAGTCTATAAGCATATCCTGGAAAGTCCCTAGTCGTTGGTATATCGAGACGGGGCATTGATATACCATAGTAGACTAGCGTATATGATACTAGACCCATGTGATGGGCGATGGATGATCCCATATCCATTGGTGTTTGACATCAAGATCATATACGGGTGCTCAGTGCTGACTGGGTACACTGGACGGACTCACCGAGAACTCCTATATGGAATTATATCTATCGTCGGATAGCAGTTCTCAGGTGACACTGGTACAGGTTAGTCTGTAGACCCGAGATCGTCATAGAGTCTTGTGTGTTCTCCCACTGTACTTTGATTGCCACCCTACCACGGCTCTACCGAGTCGTGCAAACAGGTGGCCGTTGGGTACAGTCCCGAGACACATGAAGACGATGAGCGATAGGAGGGGTTTCGTCTCTCCCGGTATTGGGAGTTGATGCTGTGCTGTGCCCGACTGGTTATAACAGCAAGTCCCTGGCCAGGGCTGCTGAGATTTGCTGATAAGTGTTATCAGTAGTTTCTCAATCTGTTATAGACCATTCACCGGCACGACTTATTGAGATATTAGGGTCGACGTGACCATCCCTAGGCTCGATATGCAGCATATCTGACGAAGAGACCGGACTGTACGGTAGTGTTGCCGGATGGCTCGACGGGAGTTGTAGCAGGTTCGCTTGTTTTCTTCTGATCGCTCAATACCCGGGTGGCCGTCACGTTTAGCTGACCGCTTGCGGCTTGGGGGTACCTGATATGATCATCACCCTCTGCCGGCGTATTGACGAGTCTTAGAGTCCCACAAAGGAGTTACCCAGTCCAGGCGAAACGTTGTGGTGCGCGTATGTGATATGCGCAAGCACCCGATTAAAATGTGCGTATATGATACCGAACATTGATCGGGTGAACTGCTTTTGGTGGGGTCATATGAGATATGGCCGGATTGATAAATCAAGTGTTGATTTATCATTTAACCATTAGTTTTCTCACTTAAAACCTTTTCTTGGATGATGGATGTGTGCATGCATGTGTGCTTTTCTTTCTTTCTTTCATGCTAGTTTCATGCACATATGGATGTGCATACATACACACATACATACACCCATCTATCATGGTTGTGACCATATGGAAATGGTGGCAATATAAGACTCACACCATGGATTATATAATGGATTATTATTTAATTTTGGTTTTAAAACAAATTGAAAAAGAAAGGATAATTCTTACTAGTTTCTACATTCTTCTTTTAACCTAACCTAGCTCACCTACCTCTTAACTTGAGTTATCCTTCTCTTTATCATTTAAAACTCAAGTTAAATAATGTCTCCATCACTTTAACCATGGTTCATAGTAAGAAGAAATAAAATATATATTGATATATTTCTTTTTCTTCTTGTGAGTTATCTTTTATCTCATTTACCTCTTGTGAAAATATTGCCACCATCTTCTTCCTATTTCTCATTTGCTCTCTAGTTTTTTCTAGTGAGTAAATACCACTTAAAGAAAGGTTTTTGAAGTGAGAACCTTAACCACAACTTCATTCTACACAAGCTTAGCCGTCTTGTTTAGAGTGTTCTCTTCGGTTTTACGAAGTTGCGAGCTTGGACGGAGAACTCCGTGGTGGATCGTCGTGGACACAAGAGGACTTCAAGAGGACTTCCATTCAACACCCTAGAGACAAAGGAGTCCAGCGAATGGGAGCTACAAAGGTTGTAGCCTCAAAACCCTAGATTAGTTCACTTTATATTTCGAAACCCTAATTTTCTAGGATCGATTCCTTTGCATGTTCGTTTAGCACCATAAAAATTAAAACTTTTGGACATGTGATGCTTCAAAACTCTTCATAGGGTGCTAGACAAACCTTACATTGGTATCAGAGCCGACCTAGAACATTAGGCGACCTTTTTACGAAGTTAAAACTCCGATCGAACCGAAATACGGCTTTTTAGGGTGCTCTCTGGAAATTTTCTAAAAATTGACATTTTTCAGAATTAAAAATATGTAAAAAAAATACAGCAGGAAAAAATAAGGATTACGGTACAAAAATTATTCAATGAACAGTGATTCTTGCCGCGGAAACGCGGCCTAAGCTTGCTTAGGCCGCGGTTCCGCGGCCGTATGTATTAATTGATGGATAATTTTTTTACAGTAATTCAGGAATCTGCTTGTATATTTTTTTGGGTATTTTTAATCTGTATTTAGTTTTGAAAAATTCTGGAGATATTTTTGGACTCGTCGATTCGATCGAAATTTTCATTTCGTAGTTTTTCCGGGTAAATAAGAAAGTATTGAAGTGTTTGAACGAGTATCATTTGCTCACTGCTCACGGGGTTTAAATGTTTTGGAGATACGTGCAAGTCTTTTTGCGGTGGTCGCTCTAGAAGACAACAAACCTTAACTCGATTATGTGATCGTCTCGAACTGCCCTTTGAACCTTAGGGTTTGGGGCAGTACGGCGTGCCACATGTGAGGCGTTGGCTTGACCCTTCTACGGCTGGACCGCTACTACTGTGTCACACTCCGTATTTTTGAACCCTGCTCAAGTGTTGAGCTTTAGTGAATCTTGGGTACTTGATCGTTCGTTCGAAAACTTTGATACTGTCTGTTTTTCTGGAATGTGATACAATATGTGGAATTCATATAGTTTAGGCATGAAATACGAAATATGTGATATTTCGCATTTATGATGTCTAAAGAGAATGTGGATTCCAAATATTGTAGTTTTACACTTTCTTTTCTGTGACCGTAAGTGTAGTATGTTCGATATCGCCGGTTTCGTTGCTATACGTCAACGACAATCGGGGTACGCATACTTACTTACGTTGATGATATGTGATATTATGTGTTGCTGAGATATGATGTGCAGGATTGTCGCGATTGAATAGCCGGGGGGTTTTATGTGAGATGAGAGTTTTATATTTTCATTCATGTAAATTCAAATGTAATGTAATATTCTTTTATTTGGGGCACTTCCGGGTTGAGGTTGTGTTACCAGTGTTGTATATTATTTACTTTTCCGCATTAGAATGGACCCAAGGAGGGGAGCACAGGTGACCGGGTTCTGGGGTTCAGTGGGAGGCCATCTCGAGGAGTCGAGACCGGGTCTCCTAAACTCCAGAATTGGGAGGGTCACTTGCCGCTCTCGTAGGGGTCCAGGGTATGGGCTTGGCTATTCATCACGACTGTGGAATCCGTATTTTCTATTCTGGCTAAATACTAAATACGGACGTCCTAGGATATCCCACGTTATATCTATGTTTCTGCTGCCTGTGTTCTGTGATATCTGAGACGAATGACATATTATATATATGATATATAGTAGACGTTGCTTATGTTTTACACCCGCGCTAGTCCCGTCCCGGTATGCCGTTAGTTAAGTAACCTAACGATGCATAACGGAACATTGCGGCGAATGCGGATGGCATAAGCGTACGTGTTATTTTCGTTTCTTTTCTGTGATTGGCTTAAGGACTTAAATGATGGGATTACATTAATGTGATTAATGTAAAGAAAATAAACCTAAAAAGATGTTGTAGAATCGGATTTGAAAACTACTCGGCTATTTATGAAAAAGCTATATTTCAAAACTGCGGAGCTTAAGCCACTCCTTTTGAAAACTGTTTGATTCTACAACGATATCAAGTTCAAAGCGTTAAAGATTTTCTTAAAAATCATCCGCAACCCTCCGTCATTTTAGGAAGTAGAGTACTTAGTATTCATGCTACGTTTGATGACCTTAGCCAAGGCGTAGTGTACGGTAGCTAAGTGATGTCTTCCTACAAAAGCATATGATGCAGATTAATTAGGACGGGCATATGACTTTGCTGACCTTAGCCAAGGGTCATGTGAACGGGTCTAATTAATCAAGAAATGACGGGTTGAGCTTGACTAGTGCTCGTGATTTGTTGACCTTAGCCAAGGTCACGAGTATTAGGGGTAAAAACCACATCGGGAATTTCAATAGTTGAAATTTGCAATGAGATTGCATACCTTCCATATGATGGTTGGATCCTGATCCCACTGTGGGCAATAGTTGCTCCTAGGAGAGTTTTACAGTTTACAATTAGCTAACTCATTAGGTGTCTAGAAAGGTGTTAACGGGGCTCCGCCTCTGGGAAAACGAGGTTTACTCTAATTAGGTCCGTGCGAAAGCACGGGGAACCTCCCTCAAGTACCGACACTGGCCTGGCTGAACGGTTAGCGAAGTTGTAGACTGTAATTAATCCTGGCTAGTTTTTCTTTTTAAGGTTTGAAAGAAAAACTCGATAAAAGCAGTGGGAAACATCGGTTAGACAAGATAATAAACCAATCTAATCTATGCAAGAGCTTTCGCTGAGTGTATTCTTTTCTCTCTCTTAATGGCAGATACCCATGACTGGACTCAAGCTTTTACTAGATAAAAACAAACTGAATGGGACCAACTATAAAGACTGGCCGAGGAATCTGAAAATCGCCTTGACTTATGATAAAGTATCATATGTCCTCACGGCTTCAGCCCCGCCCGTCCCTGGTCCAAAATCCTCAGTTGCGGACATTGAAGTCCGCAAGACATGGGACGCTGACTGTGCCACGGCCACATGCCTCACGCTTGCATCGATGGATAACACACATCAAAAGCAGCACGAGGACATGGACATTCACGGTATATTGCTCCATACAAAGGAGTTGTATGGGGAGCAGTCCCGCGTATTACGATACGAAGCATCAAAGAAATTGTTTCAGATGCGAATGGCCCCTGGCACACCAGTAAGAGACCATGTTCTGAAGATGATAGCTCTTATAGAAGAGCTTGAGGACCTTGGATGGACGATGGACAATGAACAATATATAGATATTATTCTGCAGTCCCTCCCCTCCACCTTTGCTCAGTTCATAGTGAACTTCAACATGCATGGCATGGAGAAGGACCTCCCTGAACTCCTTAATATGTTAAGGAGTGCAGAGAGCACTATGAAGTTAGCAAAAACTCCCGTTATGACTATTGGACAGTCTTCCTCTTCTCGCCCAAAAGCCAAGGCCAAGGGAAAGAAAAAGAAGAAACCCACTAATCCTAAGGGCGGAGTTAAAAAGGTGAAGGGAAAGGGAAAGTCCAAGGCTGGAGACTCAGGGAAGGGCGAATGTTTTCATTGCCACAAGACAGGACATTGGAAGCGCAATTGCACGGAGTACTTAAGTCTCAAGAAGAAGCATGGTGATGCTTCTGCTTCAGGTGCGTTTGTGACTGAAAACTGTTTTTCTATAAACTCTGCTTCCTGGGTATTGGATACCGGTTCAGGTTCTCACATTTGCAATTCTATGAAGGGGCTGAGAAATAGCATGGTTTTGAGGACAGGTGACCATACTCTCCGCGTTGGAAATGCTTCCAATGTACATACAGTCGCAGTGGGAGAGTATCACTTGGGGTTGCCATCTGGATGTATTTTGGTTTTAAATCCATGTTATTTTGTACCAAGTATGCTATGTAATATAATATCCGTTTCTTTGTTGGACAATGAAGGGTATAATTTTGTATTGCAGAACAATGTTATGAACATTAACCTGAATCAAATGTTGGTTGGGTATGGTACACTTAACAATGGAATATATGTCCTAAATCAACACACAGTTTTCAGTATACAACACACTAATAAAAGAAAACTTTCAGAATTAAATGAAGCTTTTCTTTGGCACTGTAGACTTGGTCATATTAACGAAACAAGACTAAACAAGTTACACAAAGATGGATATTTAAATTCTTTTGAATATAAATCTTATGCGACTTGCCAGTCTTGTATCAAGGGTAAAATGACCAAAACTCCGTTTACCGGACACGGAGAAAGAGCTACTCAGCTCCTGGGCCTCATACATAGTGATGTATGTGGGCCTATGTCTACACAGGCTAGAGGCGGTTTTTCATACTTCATTACATTCACTGATGATTTCTCAAGATTCGGTCATGTATTTTTATTAAAACACAAGTCCGAAGCTTTTGAGAAATTCATTGAATATAAACAAGAAGTAGAAAAACAAGCCGGCTTGAGTATCAAGATGCTTCGATCAGATCGAGGTGGTGAGTATCTCTGTGCAGAATTTGCAAACTTCTTGAAAGAGAATGGGATTCTCTCTCAGCTCACTCCTCCTTACACACCACAGCACAACGGTGTGTCAGAACGAAGGAATAGGACCCTATTAGATATGGTCCGGTCCATGATAAGTGACGCTGAGTTACCCGTCTCGTTTTGGGGGCATGCATTAGAGACTGCAGCGTTTCTACTGAACATGGTTCCAACCAAAGCCGTGTCCACCACACCATATGAGATATGGCATGGGAAGAGACCATCTCTTAAGAGAATTAAGATTTGGGGTTGCCCGGCCTATGTTAAAAAGAAGAATCCGGACAAACTCGAGACACGGTCGGTCATGTGTAAATTTGTGGGATATCCAAAGAATTCTTATGGATATCTATTCTACCACAAAGAGGAACAAAAAGTGTTCATTTCTCAACATGCCACATTCTTGGAAAAAGAGTTTTTCACAGACAAAGATGATGGCAAGGTGGTGGATCTAGAAGAGGTTCTAGAGACACAAACTACAAATGACGATTTGGTTGAACCGGCTGTTGCAGCAGAAACTGAAGAACCTCGGCCACTCCGTAGGTCTGGTAGGACTTCTCGCCCACCGGAGAAGTACTACGGTTTCCTCATTGATGGTAACGGAGAAGATTGCATCATGGATGATGATGATCCTACCAGTTTTCAGCAAGCTATCACGAGTAAAGACTCTGTGAAGTGGCTGGATGCCATGAGATCCGAAATGGAGTCTATGTACACCAACAAAGTGTGGACTTTGGACGTTGTACCCCCTGGGGTAAAACCTGTAGGGTGCAAATGGATCTTTAAAAGAAAGATTGGTGTAGATGGGCAGGTGGAGACCTATAAGGCAAGACTTGTGGCGAAGGGTTTTCGTCAAAGACCAAGTTTGGACTATGACGAGACTTTTTCTCCCGTAGCCATGCTTAAATCCATTCGGATCCTACTTGCTATTGCTGCTCACTACGACTATGAAATCTGGCAGATGGACGTTAAAACCGCATTTCTGAATGGAAATTTGGAAGAATGTGTTTATATGGATCAGCCAGAGGGCTTCATTGACAGTGGGAGCAGCGGGAAAGCATGTAAATTGCTTAAATCCATATATGGGTTAAAGCAGGCATCACGGAGTTGGAACATCTGTTTCGATGATGTCATCAAAGAGTTTGATTTCATCAAAAATCCAGATGAACCTTGTGTTTATAAGAAAGCAGTAGGGAGAGCTGTCGCATTCCTCGTATTGTACGTGGACGACATTCTTCTGATAGGAAATGATATTCCTATGCTACAGTCGGTCAAATCTTTCTTATCACTGAGGTTCTCCATGAAGGACCTGGGTGATGCCACATACATTCTGGGCATAAGGATCTATAGGGATAGATCCAAAAGGTTATTGGGATTGTCCCAAGCCAGGTACATTGACACCATCCTAAAAAGGTTTAGTATGGAAGACTCCAAGCGGGGTACCTTGCCTGCTTGCCATGGGTCACTCTTTCCAAGGATTCTTGCCCAAAGACCGATGAAGAGAGAGCTCGCATGAGTATTATACCCTATGCTTCGGCAGTAGGATCTATAATGTATGCGATGTTATGTACACGCCCAGATGTAGCTTATGCACTTAGTGTTGTAAGCAGGTATCAATCCAACCCAGGGGAGAACCACTGGACAGCTGTGAAGAACATTCTTAAGTACTTACGAAGGACTAAGAACATTCTTAAGTACTTACGAAGGACTAAAGAATTGTTCTTGGTGTATGGTAATGGAGATCTCCAAATGGAGGCCTTTACCGATTCGAGCTACCAGAGCGATAAGGACGACAGCAAATCTATCTCTGGGTTTGTATTTACCCTCAATGGAGGGGCGGTGAGTTGGAAGAGTTCCAAAGAAGATACCGTTGCAGACTCTATGATTGAAGCTGAGTACATTGCTGCAAATGATGCCGCCAAGGAAGCCGTCTGGATGAAGAAGTTTGTCTCGGAGCTAGGAGTAGTTCCAACCATTATTGATCCAATACCTTTGTATTGTGACAATAATGGGGCTATGGCGTTAGCCAAGGAGCCCAGATCCCATCAACGGTCCAGACACATCCTGAGGCGTTTTCATTTGATCCGGGAGATTGTAGATCGCCGCGAGATCGAGATTAGGAGGGTAGACACAAAGAATAACGCCGCGGATCCATTCACCAAGGCCCTCCCTCAGCCGCAGCATGAGCGACTTTTTGAGAAGTTGGGTATAAGATACGCCAATAACTGGCCTTAGTGCAAATGGGAGATTGTTGGATATATGTATGCCCTAGAGGCCATTATGTGATAGTGGATGTATCTATACATGTATATATTCAGTATGCATTCTTGCTCGACATGATAGTATGCTATCTGGTTCTTCTTTATCTGACATGTTGATTTGATCATGCTTGTTATTCACTCATACATGCTGATAAAGCCCTGAGGATATTGGCTTGACTGCTCTGATTATGATGGAGATCATACTAGTGGGACATCTGTAGTCTATAAGCATATCCTGGAAAGTCCCTAGTCGTTGGTATATCGAGACGGGGCATTGATATACCAGAGTAGACTAGCGTATATGATACTAGACCCATGTGATGGGCGATGGATGATCCCATATCCATTGGTGTTTGACATCAAGATCATATACGGGTGCTCAGTGCTGACTGGGTACACTGGACGGACTCACCGAGAACTCCTATATGGAATTATATCTATCGTCGGATAGCAGTTCTCAGGTGACACTGGTACAGGTTAGTCAGTAGACCCGAGATCGTCATAGAGTCTTGTGTGTTCTCCCACTGTACTTTGATTGCCACCCTACCACGGCTCTACCGAGTCGTGCAAACAGGTGGCCGTTGGGTACAGTCCTGAGACACACGAAGACGATGAGCGATAGGAGGGGTTTCGCCTCTCCCGGTATTGGGAGTTGATGCTGTGCTGTGCCCGACTGGTTATAACAGCAAGTCCCTGGCCAGGGCTGCTGAGATTTACTGATAAGTGTTATCAGTAGTTTCTCAATCTGTTATAGACCATTCACCGGCATGACTTATTGAGATATTAGGGTCGACGTGACCATCCCTAGGCTCGATATGCAGCATATCTGACGAAGAGACCGGACTGTACGGTAGTGTTGCCGGATGGCTCGACGGGAGTTGTAGCAGGTTCGCTTGTTTTCTTCTGATCGCTCAATACCCGGGTGGCCGTTACGTTTAGCTGACCGCTTGCGGCTTGGGGGTACCTGATATGATCATCACCCTCTGCCGGCGTATTGACGAGTCTTAGAGTCCCACAAAGGAGTTACCCAGTCCAGGCGAAACGTTGTGGTGCGCGTATGTGATATGCGCAAGCACCCGATTAAAATGTGCGTATATGATACCGAACATTGATCGGGTGAACTGCTTTTGGTGGGGTCATATGAGATATGGCCGGATTGATAAATCAAGTGTTGATTTATCATTTAACCATTAGTTTTCTCACTTAAAACCTTTTCTTGGATGATGGATGTGTGCATGCATGTGTGCTTTTCTTTCTTTCTTTCATGCTAGTTTCATGCACATATGGATGTGCATACATACACCCATCTATCATGGTTGTGACCATATGGAAATGGTGGCAATATAAGACTCACACCATGGATTATATAATGGATTATTATTTAATTTTGGTTTTAAAACAAATTGAAAAAGAAACGATAATTCTTACTAGTTTCTACATTCTTCTTTTAACCTAACCTAGCTCACCTACCTCTTAACTTGAGTTATCCTTCTCTTTATCATTTAAAACTCAAGTTAAATAATGTCTCCATCACTTTAACCATGGTTCATAGTAAGAAGAAATAAAATATATATTGATATATTTCTTTTTCTTCTTGTGAGTTATCTTTTATCTCATTTACCTCTTGTGAAAATATTGCCACCATCTTCTTCCTCTTTCTCATTTGCTCTCTATTTTTTTCTAGTGAGTAAATACCACTTAAAGAATGGTTTTTGAAGTGAGAACCTTAACCACAACTTCATTCTACACAAGCTTAGCCGTCTTGTTTAGAGTGTTCTCTTCGGTTTTACGAAGTTGCGAGCTTGGACGGAGAACTCCGTGGTGGATCGTCGTGGACACAAGAGGACTTCAAGAGGACTTCCATTCAACACCCTAGAGACCAAGGAGTCCAGCGAAAGGGAGCTACAAAGGTTGTAGCCTCGAAACCCTAGATTAGTTCGCTTTATATTTCGAAACCCTAATTTTCTAGGATCGATTCCTTTGCATGTTCGTTTAGCACCATAAAAATTAAAACTTTTGGACATGTGATGCTTCAAAACTCTTCATAGGGTGCTAGACAAACCTTACATAAGCTACTTGTCCACCAATGCTTCCGCTGCTCCCACTGACTGCGACAACCCTCTGGCAGAATCATATACACATACACTTCTAAAGCTAGTTCAGAATGACGCTATACTCATCCTCCTGCCGGGTCTCATAGCCTGGAACAACAGCTATGGCAAGTTTGGGTAAACAAGAACCTCCCTGTCACCGTCCTTGAGGCTACCGGAGTACCTCTCGGGTGGCTGAGGTTCCCTACCATATCTGCGGAGTGGCCAATGGAATGTGAAACCAGATTGAATCTTTAGGTTCTTATCAAATTTTCAGTAATCGTTTGCTGTTCTGGAATTACTTCCAGTTTTACCATACTCCCACTACTGTTTTATGAAAAAATCCATTTTACTAAAACTATGGCGAGTCAAGAACAATATCACTACTGATCTTCGAGATGGTAGAAAGTCAACCCTCGTCATAGCCCGGGTCAACCCACAAACTGCCATTACAGAAACGTGCCTTGAGTTATCCAGAGTTTGGTTTTAAGCATAAGCCGGACAACTCACCGTACCTTAACATTGTTAAGATATGAACTATTCTATACCCAATATAGAAACAAAGGCACTGATTTAATTGGAACCAGATTCAAATCATGCAGCTGTCTCCAGTGCATATCAACTAAATGGAGAGAAGCCGATCAGCATTACTCAACTTAGAAGTGCTTCCAATTTTGAGTAACCTGAAAGAGAAGCAAGTTCTCTTAATCATTACTATTAACTGAATACCATACACAAGTATCTACATCTTCAATCACCTTAAAGAATCCTGATACTTGCAACGCCTGGTTCTCTACTTTATTCTTATACCTATAACTTCTCAAAACTTAGACCTTGCATTTCTACGAAGCACATGTCTAAGAACCGGAGAAGTCACAAGTAAACAGAATTTAGTACGAGTACCAACCCCTCTGTCCACATGGACACTGGGCAACATACAATACTCTGTATAAGTCCCCTGAGTCTAATAACTCATTCCCCGTGTGTCGTAGGTTGAAAACTGTACTTATGGTTAAGAAGAATTACACCGCTGTTTAATGCTCCTTACCTAACCATCCACTGATATAGGTAAATGTCATGGACATAATTTCAAAAAGTTATATCTCACTTTATAAAAATAAACGTACAGATATATCAATTTGAAATTGGTGCATTATAACGGATATTCAAAACCAAATATTTGCCGCCCGGCAAACAACCCAGGTGATTTCCTCAAATACCACCAATTACAACGAATCCCGATATAATGTAGATGATCACCCAATTCCCAATAACTTACTCCCACTCATCATCTGTAAAACCATACAGATGTGAGAATCAAACCTGGTAAATAAATACCCTGGAGCAAGAACTAATTGGGAAATCAGTTTTCTTTTAACAATACACAGTGAAAGTGAAACATATAAATGTTTCGAAGGGGTATCCGGGTATTCCTAGTAATGCCTCTTCCATTATCAGATTCACAACTGTAACCGTATATTTCTTTGCCATCTCTCCAAATCCCTTTATATGTCTTTAGTCATTACCTTCTGTACACCCCTTTAGGCCAAATGGTTTTCTTCCTTCCCTACCGTTCGGCACCAGCCTATGGTTTGGAAGAAGATTATCCAATAAGCATAATGGGCGTACTGTCCTAATCCTAGGAGCACTCGCAACCCGAGAGAAGGTAAAGATAAAAGACAACTGAATAAAAACTTAATCCTATTTCTCCTGAACCAGAATCTATCCCCGAACAGGAACAAGTCCCTTCGAGTTCGCATATAACCATACGATGGAGTATCCAATAAACTGTGGATCTTCGTAGTGATACGGGGTGTTCCGGAGAAATACAAATGTGATGTAGGATTGGAGAAGAAATACTTGGTTTGGTCGTGAATAGCAGTCGCAATTTACTTTGCCCTCTTACTAATCCCTTTATTTGTCTTTTCTTAATACCTTCTGTGCACCTTCGTTAGGCTAATTGGTTTTCTTCATTCCTCACCGTTCGGCACCTGTCTATGGTTTGGAAGAAGACTATCCAATTAGCATAATAGGTGTACCGTCCTAATCCAAGGAGCACTCGCAACCTGAGAGAAGGTAAAAGGAAAAGACAACTGAATAGTCCTATTCGTTTTCTCCAGAACCGGAACCATCCTCGAATCTGGAACAAGTTCCTTCGAGTTCGTATATAACCATACGATGGTTTTATCCAATGGAAGTGGATGTTCGTAATGATACGAGGTGTCCTGGAGAAAAGGGTAAGAGTAGGAGTGGCAATGAAGTATGCAACTCTGACAATCTAAAAGCCAGTGTTTTAAGAAAGTTCGGTTAACTTGGTCACTGAGTCATAGTCAAGGGTCGGGCCATGGTCGCTGCCGAAGAGAGAGAGAAAAGAAACACTCTGCGTGCACTCTAATCAAGATCAGAATGGTTATCAATTTATCTAATCAGGAAACCTCCCACTTTAACCTCAAATTCTCCTCCAAACATGAAAGAAGAATTAGTCGGGATCACCCGAGGAGTAAACCAACTCATCAGTGGGAATCAGGATCCAACTATCATCGCATGATAATGTGATGGAATCCACTCACGTTATCACACTCCAGAAGGTATGCGCATATCTGGCAAGTTTCAGTTTCTTTAGAAACTCCCGATGTGATTTTTACCCCATGCTCTTATGACCTTGACGTAGGCCAACATATTATAAGTCACATGTCAAGTTCTACCCGTCATTATCCAGGTTAATTTGAACCCACCCGTACATACCCTTGACGAAGGCCAAAATAGTAGTACGACTGTCTCAAACTAACACATCTATCTACGCAACAGAAAAGTAACAAATAGATACCATACACATTGCCTTGACGTAGGCCGACATACATAGTATGAATACTAAGTGCTACCTTTCTGAAATGACGGAGGGCTACGAATGGTTTTTGGTGAAAAACCTTTAACGTAATGAACTTGATATCGTTGAAGAAACCGGATAGCTTGTTATAAAAATATAGTGACGAAAACTTTTGCTAAAGAGGTCACTCCCGGTGAAGGGATCTCGGCTCTTTCCCCGTAGAATGAGGTACATGATATTCCAACTGAATACCACTATGCAAAGCTGAAGGCAATCGGCTATAGTGAAGTTATTACCCTGACGCAAACTTCTGTCCAAGGGGTCACTCCCGGTGAAGGGATCTCGGCCATTGCCTCGTCGACTGAGGTGCTGGATATTCATAACCGAATAACACTGTGCAAAACAAAAGAGAACGTCCTTGCAATAACAGCTTTTTGAAAAATGTTCCAACAACATCAGAATAGTTTGTTTAGCTTCCATTGATCCGAATCAATGCAGTCCCATCAATTAATCACACCACAAAAGAACGAAAATATGATGTATGTATATGCCATCTGCATTCGCCACTGGGTCCCGTCATCACCCGTTAAGTTACTTAACTAACGACAGAGCGGGGACTGGACTAGCGCGGGTGTAAAACAAATATAACATCTACTAGTATATATATCAATATATAATAATCGCTCAAGGCATGATAAAATGCAACATCACAGAAATGTAATAAGCATCACAGAACAATACAAATAATCTGGGATCCACGGGTTTCATAGAGCCGCTACAGAAACCCGACGTTCCCCTGGTCGTGTGGATAGCCTGTGCAATGAAATCCTAGACCCCTACGTGCGCGACAAGTGACCTTCCAAAACCTGAAGCGAGGCAGCCCCCTTCAACAAAGTGAATGGACCGCCCAGCACTTCACAGAATCCAGTAACCTGAGCACCCCTCCTTGGGTCAACCTATACCCCCTACGAGTGCAGCGAATAACCCGCCAATTCTAGAGTAAAGCCCCCTCCGTCTCAAAGCCATGAGATGCGGGCCCGTTGCCCTCTAGAACCCGGCTATCCGTGCACCCCACCGCGGGGTAATCCTAGTACAAAAAGTAAAATATATACAACGGGTACATCGACCTCAGCCCGGTCGTGCCCCAAAAGTATAATATACAAGCAGGCAGTAACGGCAGTCCACATGTCGGACGCTCGCCCCGCGATATCAAATGTACAAATGCAACCAAACTGTACTACCATTGCATCCAGGCTATCCACCATGGCAAATCCGCAATATCACAGCACAACACAGAACATCAACGTGAATGTCATGTTCGCAAATCCGTCTAAAAGAGCTATAGCAATTAGACAGGATTTACCGATCAAATGACATTCACGGTCGCAAATATAATGTAAATACTGTGAACTAACATGTTTAAAAAATTTCGATCTACAAAATTTCCCGAAGTGGGCCCCAAGCACAATACCCAGTACTTAAACAAATCTGGGCCCAAACAAAAATTACCAGAAACCCCATTTCCAAGTCAGAAACCTCTGTATGAAAAATGGCACACTGTTGCTACAGTCCTGCGGCGGAACCGCGGCCAAAACGAAGGTACGGCCGCGGTTCCGCCGCGCTATAGTGACAACAACGTACCTAATTTTTTCAAAATACCTATAAAACCCTGCCTGTTTTTCTGCAGCACACCAAATAATTTATTGACCTTAGGAAAAATTCGACAGAAACTGTGACTTTGAAATGCAGTTTTTAGAAAATTCGTTCGATCGATGTTTTAAATACGTTAGAGCAAGCTAGTAAAGGTTAATGGCGTGGCTCTGATACCATGTAAGTCTACGGTAGCGCCCCGGCCGTCTATCCGAGGCCAAAATGCGAAAACGAAAACTTTTTCAAAACTTGAAACCGGCGTTATCGTATGCTTAAAACCCGGATCGAACCATTAACCTACTACTAGCAACTAGAGAAACGGTTGGAAAGCTATACCGATCGATCCATGTCCTTCGGTCTTTGGCCACCATCCCAAGCTCCCCGCGGCAACTCCAGTCTCGATCTCCTCGTCGGAAAGGGCACCACATCTACGAGTCTTTTTACGGGCTCCCGCTTCATCCGAAGCAACTCAGGCACGAATTGTGCTAGCCGACGTGTCCAAGGTGATGTAGAGAATGTTTGTGATCACTTTGTCTCTTGCATCTATTGATTTGGATGGAGGTTAGAGGTGTTGCCATTAATGGAGATTTTGAGCTAGAGGAGGAGGAAGAAGAAGAAGCTTTCTTTTTCCTTTTGTGATATATGTTATAAAATGAGAGAGTGAGAAGAATAATATGAGAGCTAGCCTCTTCATGGAAATCCCTCTCTCTCTCCTCTTATCATATCATCACAAATCCATCACCTTATATGACACATGCATAAAGAAAGAGACCATGAGTCACCACTTGTGCTTGTGTCACATTTAATACTCCAAATGATGATATTTCGCTCATAATTTCCATTAACAAACATTAATTCAAATGTTTGCAACAATAGAAAGATACAGCAACATCTAAAGTAAACTCGTGACGGATCACAAGGATACCCCACACCTGTATATACATTCCTACACCCGCATTCCGACTGAATGCGAATGCGATGAGACTAAAGTAATCCAACAAATCTAATACTAGGATCCAGCTTAAACCAAAGACCACTAGTATGATCCGCCCGATCATGATCCGTGCACTACTGCACGTATATGATCGGACCCTGCCATATATCATACGGCCTCTACAACGTTTCGCCCGAAACTTGAGAAACTGTCTGTGGGGGACTCTAAAGACTCGTCAATACATTGGTTGTTGATTTAACCACTAGCACTTCAGAGGTACTAGCTGTACGTAACAGGCTACCAGGTAATGAGCAAAAAGGAGGTCGATGAGCGAACTCATCCTGACACCCTACTGAGCCTTTCAGTGACAATATCCATACAGTCCGTTCCGTTCGTCTATGAGCATCGCATGGCAGGCCTAGGGGGTTGGTAAAAGTCAGACCCCAAAAGCGGTACAAGTCGTGTTGGAGTGTAGCCCAGAACACCCTGAGATACTACTAGAATACCTACCAGTAAATCTCCTGCCTTGGCCAAGGACTTCGTGTAATGGCTCTCCTAGACACAGCGCGATCTCACCCCCAATACCGGGAGAGACGAAACCCCTGCCGATCCGCTCACTGCCTCCATGTGGCTCAGGACTGTACCCAACTAAAACCTGTTTGCACGACTCCTTTGAGCCGTGGTAGGGTAGAAATTAAAGCACAGTGGGAACTCACACGAGACAAATGACGATCTCAGGTCGATGAACTAACCTGTACACATGTCACCAGGGAACTGCTATGTGACGTCAGGTATACTACCAACTAGCATGTTCCCGACGAGCCCTGTCCGGTGTACTCACAACCCAATGAGCACCTGTATACATCTTAGGTGAACCAACTGACACCAATGGCTTGTGAGACCGGCCACCACCCCTAGTCGGGGTCTCAACTGTATACACTAGTCTACTCCAGAGTATCGATGCCCTGTCTCGAAAACTCCCACGACTAGGGACCTTTTAAGGATGCGCTTATAGTCCCCAGCTCCCACGTATATGATCGCCATCATACTGCTGGAAGTCAAGCAAGAATTCTAATGGCTCTATCAATGTGTAATAGTGACCTATAAGGTCACCTAAAGCAGTACACGATGATAAAGTCAAATCATGGTAACATACTATTCTCTATCAACGTGTAATAGTGAACTACAATGTCCCCTAAAGCATGTACACGATGATAAAGACAAACTAGATAGTATACAAACCTCTCGAGTAAGATTGTCCGACCGGTATAGGTCCTTCCTCAATCATTGCAATCACGTGCCTGCGATCCAATAATTGACTCTGAGGGCACTATATCCAGCAGTTACATGTTGTTTTATTTCATTTGTGTTATGTGTTTATGGGTAAGAATAGAAAAGAAAAGAAAAGAGAAATGATAGAGGAGAGAGAGAGGGGGGACATAATGATGAGAGTGAGCATGCAAGGAGAGAGAATAAGAGTGAGAAAGAGAGAGAGAGGGAGAGTGCTGCCCCTTTAATTTTCCCCCACCATTTCCTTCATCTCCTTCTTCACCTCAAGCTCCCTCATTCTACCCTCATGACCCATCTCAATTCCCTCACGAAAACCCTAAACTTCCTTCCCAAAAGATAATCACCTCCTCACCCTCATCGCATTGGACTAAGAAAAGTTATATTTTGAAGACTTGAGACTTCTAGGGTTGTGCTTGGTGGTATTAATGAGGTATAATCTCTACCAATTAGTTTAGTTTTTAGTTTGTTATATTCTAGTGATGTATAGAATCGATATTGAGTGGTTTTGCGAACTTAGAAAATTCCGAGTTAGGGTTTGAGGGATTCTTGAGTTGCTAAGGTGTAATTGAGGTCAGTAGAGACCATACAACCCCATTAAGGTGTGATTAGAGACTTAAACCCTGCAACATGAACCTAGAAACCCCGATATCGTAAAATTGTTGGATTTGTGATAGAATTTGGTGATCTGCTAACACACGGGTGACCTGAAATTTTTTTTTGCGATCACAGAGAGATGTGCAGGTGATATGGAGCATACCCTAAAGACCAGAGCCCCAACCCCTAACCCATGGCCACAAATTTAATAGTTCTGGCCGCATTTTGCGGCCAGAGTAATGGTGATTTGATCCGTATTTGGTCTATGGCTCCATTTGCAGTAAAATAGACCCTCCATGTATGCAAAATTGGTTAATTTCACCTAGGGTAAAATCTGGAGCATGTTTTCTAAGTTTCTGATTTCGTTTTGCCTTTTTTTATGAATTTAGATTTTGTACTTGATATTGTATTTCCGTCGTGTGGCGTTTGAACGTCAATGGCTAGGGCTGTTGGTCGTGTTTTACATGCAAGGCTATAGGTTTTAACCTATGAGCGAAGCTTGTGCCGTTTCGGTTTTCCGCCTTGATTTTTAATACGCATTTGCGATTGTGTATTGGTTGTAAGTACCCCACGTGGAACTCGAGACGACGAGAAGAGCGTGGCGTTATCGACTTCGGCAAGCGAAGACCAAGGTGAGTAGATCTATATCTACGAGGGAAGTCGGGTGGATGGCGTATAGCACCCCCGCAAAGTTTTGGTAGAAACTGATTTGTAGCATATGGTTAAGAAAACCAAGAGTAGCGAACTAGGGTTAGAATTAAAAGATAGCTATAGAAACCATATTAGAAACTAAAGAATAGTTAGAAGTGATATGATACGGCTAATATGTGATGACGGGATTTGAGGATGATATTTGACGATATTGCCGTTTAGGGCACTATAGGACTAGATAGCCGACGTAGATGTGTCATCCGAACCATACGTATTTCTAAATTGAAGAATCGTATGCATCTTTAAAACAAATACCTTTAGGGATGTTACGGATTTTCAAATGATATCATTTCCTTAAAAACACCGTAACCCCTACTTTCAAAACTACGATTCGCTTCTTTTAAAAACTGATTGTATGGTTCGGGTGTGTATGCTAGATTAGATACTTATGTTTTTAGAAAAGGTAGAACGAATATGTGAAATTGACTTGATGTGGGATATAAATGCGATGAAAAGAATATAAGATGTGATATGATAATATGTTGGTATACGGATGCGAGTCGATTGAGATGATGGATACCTTGCCGGTCTCCTGATACGAGATTGTTATGGATGTGACCCGGGACATAGGTATATATATACATATATATATATATATATATATATATATATATAGACTGTTGTGAATCAGGAATGATAGGCCGTACGTGACATTAGGCCATACCCTCAATGTCGCATAGGATGATAGGATCCCTATTGGTTTAATGCCGCCGTACGATAATTTTCTGTACGTGATGAGTTGACTTGATGATTGATCCATACCCTTGACTAGAGGATGCCGTACGTTGGATTATACCATACGCGACGTTATGTGGGTAGATGCCGATGGATAGATGTAGGGTTGCTAGGCACTGTAGGGTTCCTAGGCACACTAGTGAGGTCTCACAAGGCATCAACCATGCCATTTTCAAAAATTAGAGGTGCCGAGAAACCCTAACAAGATCGTTGGCTAGAAATTTAGACGATAAAATGAAACTAGTTAACAGCTTAACTATGAGTTTACGGAAAATACAACCTTTTTAGATCCGGTGCTCCACCTCCATAGCTCCGTGATGAAGTCCCCTTGCTGTCCAAATCAAAGCCCGGGCTCTAGCGTCGGCTTCATCGGAGAAATGGGCGGGCTAGGTCATCGACTTCGTGCTGAAGATGATCTACGTCGAGGCATCACAAGATCAAGCTCCGACTTCACCAAGTCATGAAACTTGTGAAGAAAACACCCTATACTACTTGGCAAGAGGTAGAGGATGAAGAAATAGGAGTTGGGTTCACTTTAGAATTGGATTTTTCACTCTTTTTCATCAATCACCATTGATGAAGTCAAGGTTCTTCATCTTGAAGAAGAAGAAGAAGATGATAATATTATGATAGAATAAAAAGATTAACTTGAAAAGATAATCCCATTCATTCTTATCATAATAGTTACCATGGTTAAGTGTAGAGAATGAACCAAGGTTAAGTGCAGAGGTTAGGGTTAAGCATGAGACAAAATGGTCACATAGTCAAAGCTTCATGAAACTTCAACTAGCATCCAAAGAAAGCCACCATTCATTTATTTTGCAAAATAAATAAACAAAATAAATAAATGATTAAGCAAAAGAAAACCCAAACCATTACACAACCATGGTTTAATCTTTACACAAACCCTTATGAGCATGTATCATCAAACATGATACAAAAAGGTGCACAAAAATATATCACATATACAATATGCATCAAGTGAGAAAATCCTATTAAAGTGAACCAATACTAGTTAATGCAAAGTAATATATCAAATATATAATTATACATTAAATCATTAAATCAACAATTGATTCAATGATCCGGTCATGTCGCACAAAACCGACTAGTATCAATAGTAATAACTTATCGAATCAACACTTGATCCGATAACCCGGCTATATCGCATATAACCGATCAATGTCACAAATTGCGAGAATGGAATACGGTATCACATACACGCATTATTCTCGGTCCCGCACATATCTCATATGCGCTCCTATTTCGTTTCGCTTGAGCCAGGAAACCTATGTGTAGGACTCTAAAGACTCGTCAATACGCCGGCAGCAGGTGATGATCATATCAAACACCTACAAGCCGCAAGCGGTCTGCTAAACGTAACGGCCACCCGGGTATTGAGCGATCAGAAGATCGACGAGCAAGCCCGCTCACACTCCTGTGAATCCAACCAGTAACACTTACCGTACAGTCCGGTCTGATCGTCTGATATGTCGCATATATCGCCTAGGGGTGGTAAACGTCAGACCCCAATAGCTGGATAAGTCGTGTCGATATGAGGTCTATAACAATTCGAGAAACTACTGGTAACACTTACCAGTAAATCTCAGCAACCCTGTCCAGGGATTTCCTGTTATAGCCAATCGAACACAGCGCAACATCAACTCCCTATACCGGGAGAGACGAATCCCCTCCTATCGCTCATAGCCTCCATGTGATTCGGGACTTTACCCAAAAACCACCGTTTTGCATGCCCTCTTGGACATGGTAAGGTGGAAATCAAAGCACAGTGGGAACCACACAAGACTCTATGACGATTTCGGGTCAACAGACTACTCTGTACCAGTGTCACCAGAGAACTGCCATCTGACGTAAGGTATAATACCATCTGGGAGTTCTCGGCGAGTCCGTCCAGTGTAACCAGTCTTCACTGAGCACCCGTATATCATCTCTGATGTCAAACACCAATGGATATGGGATCGTCCATCGCCCATCTGTATGGGTCGAGAAGGTATACGCCAGTCTACTCTGTTATATCGATGCCCCGTCTCGATACACCCACGACTAGGGACTTTGAAGGATATACTTATGGACTACCATGTCCCCACTAGTATGATCCGCATCATAGTCCAGGTAGTCAAGTACACATCCTAAGGGCTTTACCAACATGTAACAGAGAGAGAATCAATGTACACGTTAAGGTAAAGAGTAACCAGATAGCATACTATCATGTCGAGCAAGAAAGTCCTCCCTATATATGTCCCAGCATCCACTACAATATACATCCAATGTACAGTAATGGCCTCTAGGGCATACATATAACTAACAATCTCCCACTTGCACTAGGGCCATCTGATAGCAGTGGTTGCAGTATCTCATACTCAACCATCCCATTTAAGTCTCTCTCTGGGAATAGGCCTTCGCGAGTGGATCCGCCGTGTTGTCTTCTGAGTCTACTCTCCTGACCTCGATCCCCTGGAGATCAACCATCTCCACGATCAGGTGACACTGCCTTAGAATTTGTCTGGATCACTGATGGGACCGACGTTCCTTGGCATAAGCCACAACTCCATTGTCTCACAATGGTAGGAACGTAGTTCATCTCATGAACCAATATACACCCAAACAGCCTCTTTGGTAGCATCTTAAGTAGCGATGTATCCATCCTTTATCGTCTAGTATGTCACGGTATCTAGCTTGGAACTCTTCCAACATACCGTCCCTTTACTAAGGGTAAAGACAATGCCTGCGACTGACATTCAGTCGTCTTTATCACCCTGGAACACTTCCAGTGATTCTTCCCAGGATCAATTGATACCATCTCACTACAGCTAGTGAGTATTCTAACATCCATTTAGATCTATCTCATAGGTCCAAAACCCAGGATTTAGTAGGTATCACTTTGATCCTATGTGGAGAATCATTGTGATAGGCGGAGATTGATCGAGCGTAGCATAGGAAACTCTTTCCCTATCAAGAGTATGTCATCCACGTACTCTACGAAGATCATCACCATACTCCCTACTACCCTTTTGTATATACATGGTTCATCTACTATTTTGATGATGTCAAACTCTTTGACTAATCCATCAAAACAGATGTTCCAACTCCGCGATGCCTGCTTTATCACAAAAAACATCTTGCACACGTTTCCGCTGCTCCCACTGTCTACGAGGCACTCTGGCTGTGTACTTATAGACGCTCTATTCTAAAACATCATTTTAGAAAAGCAGTCATGGCACCCAACCGACAGATATCGTAGTCATGGTATGTAGCCGTGGCAAGTAGGATCTGGATGGACTTAAGCATAGCCACTTGAAAAGGTTTCATCATTTTCCACGCCTGGTCGATGACGAAAAGCTTTAACAAGTCTAGCTTTGAAAGTCTCAACTTTTCCATCTACACCAAGTAATCTTCTCAAGATATACTTGCTCCTGATGGGGATTTAACCCTTCAGATATAGCAACCAAAGTCCATACTTTGTTGGTATACATGGATTCCATCTCAGATCGCTAAGCATCCAGCCATTCTTACAGAGTCCTACTCCTGATGGCCAGCTCGAAACTAGTTGGGTCATCATCTTATGATGTAATCCTCGCTCCCACTGTCATAGAGAAACCGAAGTATCTCTCAGGTGGGTGAGGAACCCTACTAGATCGGCGGAGAGGCTGAGGTTCATTGGTAACTATCGAATCCTTTGGTTCTGTCAAATCATCAGCCGCAGTTTTGTATAGCTGGAACCTTTCCAGTTCTACATAACAGATCTTGCCTCGAGCTTGTCCGGATTATGCTTTTAGACATAGCCCGGACAACCCCAAATCTTAACCAACTTAAGATATGGGCTCTTCCCTTTCCATATCACATATGAAGCGGTAGGCAACAGATTTGATTGGAACCCAATTCAATTGGTATGCAGCTTCTCAAGTGCATAACTCCCAAAAGGAAATAGGAAACTCAGTAGTACTCATCATAGAGCACACCTTATCAGATAGGGTGCGATTGCTCCGCCCCGATATACCATCGTGCTATGGAGTATACGGAGGAGTAATGCTGAGAGAGAATCTCATTCTCCTTTAGAATAGTCCAGGAATTCCATGCACAAGTATTCTCCTCCCTGATCACATCAAAGGACATAATACTTATACCCGTGTTTTGGTTTTCTACTTCTAAATCATATTCTGTGAATATCTCAAAAGGTTCGGACTTGTGTTTCAACAGGAACATATGTCTGAATCTTGAGAGATTATCAGAGAATGTAACGAAGTACAAAGAACCAGTCCTGGCATATGTAGACAGGGGACCTAACATACATCAACATGTATCATCCCAAGAGTTCACTAACTCTTTCTCTGTTTCCAATAAACAGAGCTATGGTCATCGTATCTTTGTGACATGACTGGCAAGTTTCACAAGATGTAAATTCAAACTGATTAAAACATGCATCTATATGTAACTTCAGCTAGTCTGGTCACATTGATATGACCTAGTCTACAATGTCTCAAGAAGGATTCGTTCATTTCTGAACTCTTCCTCTTGTGTGTGATCCATATACTAAGAACTGTAGTTTGATTTAGAACATCAATGCTTTTAGATAACGTGCCTGAACCGATAAAGTTTTGATATAGGAAATGTTCAAAACATTATCCAACAATACAAAATTTTATCATTTCTTCACTAATAAAGAGACTGATATGATTTTGTATATCAGGTTCGGTATCTAATAACATTCGTTCAGAATCAATGTATTGGTAATACAAGGTGACAGTGACCAACAGACTTGGCTGCAACACTTGCCCCGTTTTCTGTCTCATGAAACTTATCACCCATTCTCAGTTCTCTACCTTTCTGTAGCCCTATGTAACTGATTACATATCTGGGATCCTGATCTGGTATCACATACCCAGGACGTAAAGGATACTGAGAAACAGTTCTGTATAATGAACATACCCGAAGATGATGCATCAGCATGCACTCTCTTCGTTTGGGCGGCATAGGAATTCTGGTAATCCCCAATTTCCTGCTCTGTCTTATAACAATTATAAGTTGGAGCGGGACCAACGTTCCCCAGCTCAGTATAACAAGCGGGTTCGGTCAATAATCCGTTTTATTATCTTGATTAAGGCGTGATATGGTCGCTACCTGGAGAGAGAGAGAAGAAAACACTCAGCGTGCGCTCTTGCAAGAATAGATTGGTTTTTATTTTATCTAATCAGGATGGCTCCCACTGCTTTTTATCAAATCTTCCTTCAAACCCTAAAAGGAAAGACTAGCCGGGATTAATTACACACTACAAGTTCGCCAATATTTCAGCCAGGCCAGTGTCGGTACCTTGAGGGAGGTCCCCCGTGCTTTCGCACGAACCTAATTAATGTAAACCTCGTTTTCCCAGAGGCGTAACCCCGTTGACACCTTTCTATACACCTACTTGATCGGCTAATTGTAATGTGTAAAACTCTCCCAGGAGTAACACTTACTCGCAGCGGGTATCGGGATCCAACTATCTCATAGAAGGTATGCAATCTCATTGCAAATTTCAACACTTGAAATTCCCGATAATTTTGCCCCTAGCGTCCTATGACCTTGACGCAGGCCAACAAACCATAGTGCGCTAGTCAAGTTCAACCCTTCATTTCCTGACTGAATTAAACCCACCCGCATGACCCTTGACGCAGACCAACAAAGTCGCATGACTACCCTAATCCAATTTGCATCATATGCATAAGCAGATAAATACTAGTTAGCTACCGCACACTACGCCTTGACGCAGGCCAACAAACGTAGCACGAATACTAACTACCACTTATCTGAAATGACGGAGGGCTACGACAGGTTTTTCTGAAAACCTATTGCGTAATGAACTTGATATCGTTGTAGGATCGAATGATTTTAAAATGGAGAGTTTTTGAGGCTTTTCCAGTTTTGCTAAAGGAGTCACTCCCGGTGAAGGGATCGTCGGTCCTTTCCTCGTCGAATGAGGTGCGGGATATATCATATATATCACTGTGCAAAGCAAAAACTCTTAAAAGCAATCAAAGGACAAACCGAGTGTGTAGCATCTGTCAGTTATTGCTAAAGGAGTCACTCCCGGTGAAGGGATCTCGGTCCTTTCCTCATCGAATAAGGTGCAGGATATATCATATATACCGCTGTGCAAAGCAAGAACTGTAGCTACCTGTTTTATTTTTGAAATTCGATTCTACAACATCTTAGGTTTCTTTTATTTCATTAATCACATTAATGAAGTCCCATCATTTAAGTACCTAAACATCACAGATAAATACGACGTACACTTATGCCATCCGCATTTGCCTCGATGTCCCCTCGTGCACCGTTAGGTTAGGTAACTAACGGCAGAGCGGGGCAGGGCTAGCGCGGGTGTAAAACATAAGTAACGTCTATATAATATATCATATATAATATATACGGTATCTATCACAGAACATCACATGATCACATCACAGATATCGCAGCAGAAGAAACATATGAAATATTGGATATACTGGGACGTCCGTGTTTTCAATACGAGCCAGTATAAAACACGGATTCCACGGTCGTGATGAATAGCCAAACCCACACCCCTAGACCCCTATGAGAGCGGCAAGCAACCCTACCAATTCTGGAGTTAGGAGACCCGGACTCGACTCCTCGAGTTGGTCTCCCACTGGACTCCAGAACCCGGTTACTTGTGCTCCCCTCCTTGGGTCTATCCTAGTGCGGAAAAGTAAATAATATACAAAGGGTGACATCTTCCGCAACCTGGAAGTGCCCCAATAAAAGAATATTACATACAAGTTTTTACATGAATGAAAATGAAAAACACTCATCTCACATAAAAAACCCCGGCTATTCAAACACGACGATCCAATATAACATATCCAGCAACACATAACATCACATGTCATCAACGTAAGTAAATATGTCCATCCCAATTGTCGTTGACATATAGCAACGAAACCGGCGATATCACATATTACACTTACGGTCACAGAAAAGAAAGTGTAAAACTACAACAGTTGGAATCCGCAATCTGCATAGACATCGCATGCCTAATCAAATGAAATACTTAGACATCGCATGCCTAACAATTATAAACCCCGCATTTTAGTCTCAAAATCGAAAACACTTTTCAATATAAAGTCGGGCAATTCAACAAGATTCCCGACATCCTGATCGAATGCTCGTCGCAAACTTTGGTAGGCGGCCGCACCCCCGATACCGTCGACGAAGTGCACCAAGGCGGAACACCGCTGCCGCAAGCACCCGAACGGACGCTTTCGGCGACGGGGTTCTCCTACAGTCACTTGGTCGGGGCTATGGAGTGAGGCTGTCTATTAAGTTTAACCGGCGAGTATCCGCGTACGCTACGTGATTGCGACGGACTTTTGATCGCATCAAAATTCCGTGGCAACCGATCAAGTGAGACTAAACTGCTATGTTTATAATATTCATTCAGTTATCTCATAACTTATTGTGAATTCCAAGTATTGTATCCCATTCCAGATAAATAGAAAATGTTAAACTTTCCGATCGAACATTCAAACACCCAAGTTTTCCCGATACAGCTCAACACATGAAATAAGTCTAAAAACATTCAGTTCGTGCCTCAGTACCAACGGTCCAGCCGTAGAAGGGTCAAAGCCTCACATGTGGCACGCCGTACTGCCCCAAACCTGAAGGTTCAAAGGGCAGTTCAAGACGGTCACATAATCGAGTTAAGGTTTGTTGTCTTCTAGAGGGACCATCGCGTTACTTGCACTACTTAGAACGTTTTTAAACTACGGAAAAATCCAACACTTGGAAATTTCCCGACAGGGGCAAAGGTGGGTATTTATATCCGGTCAAACTTTTTAACATATTCAAAAATTATCCGGAATCCACATAGACAAAATCTGATAATCCGATCGAATCATCGAATCCCCAAAACAACCCCAGAAAATTCAACTCTTGAATAATATTTAAAAAAACTCAGAGAACTCAGCACTGAATAAAAGAAGTTACCGTGCAAAATTGGAAGCGTGACATCACACTTTAGCCGCGGAACCGCCGCATAAGCTAGGCTTATGCCTCGGTTCCGCCGCGCATTAGAGGGATCATGATATAAATTTTGCGTCGTAATTCTTAGAATTCCCTGCTGAATTTTTTAAGCATTTTTAATCTGAAAAAAACCCAGTATTTGGAAAAAGTCCAGAGAGCGGGTCTTATTAGGGTTTCGGGGTTTGTTCGGATTTGAAATTCCGTCTACGCATCGCCTAAGGCTCTAGCTAGGCTCTGATACCACTGTAGGGTTCCTAGGCACACAAGTGAGGTCTCACAAGGCATCAACCATGACATTTTCAAAAATTAGAGGTGCCGAGAAACCCTAACAAGATCGTTGGCTAGAAATTTAGGCGATAAAATGAAACTAGTTAACAGCTTAACTATGAGTTTACGGAAAATACAACCTTTATAGATCCGGTGCTCCACCTCCATAGCTCCGTGATGAAGTCCCCTTGCTGTCCAAATCAAATCCCGGGCTCTAGCGTCGGCTTCATCGGAGAAATGGGCGGGCTAGGTCATCGACTTCGTGCCGAAGATGATCTACGTCGAGGCATCACAAGATCAAGCTCCGACTTCACCAAGTCATGAAACTTGTGAAGAAAACACCCTATACTACTTGGCAAGAGGTAGAGGATGAAGAAATAGGAGGTGGGTTCACTTTAGAATTGGATTTTTCACTCTTTTTCATCAATCACCATTGATGAAGTCAAGGTTCTTCATCTTGAAGAAGAAGAAGAAGAAGATGATAATATTATGATAGAATAAAAAGATTAACTTGAAAAGATAATCCCATTCATTCTTATCATAATAGTTACCATGGTTAAGTGTAGAGAATGAACCAAGGTTAAGTGAAGTGGTTAGGGTTAAGCATGAGACAAAATGGTCACATAGTCAAAGCTTCATGAAACTTCAACTAGCATCCAAAGAAAGCCACCATTCATTTATTTTGCAAAATAAATAAACAAAATAAATAAATGATTAAGCAAAAGAAAACCCTAACCATTACACAACCATGGTTTAATCTTTACACAAACCCTTGTGAGCATGTATCATCAAACATGATACAAAAAGGTGCACAAAAATATATCACATATACAACGTGCATCAAGTGAGAAAATCCTATTAAAGTGAACCAATACTAGTTAATGCAAAGTAATATATCAAATATATAATTATACATTAAATCATTAAATCAACAATTGATTCAATGATCCGGTCATGTCGCACATAACCGACTAGTATCAATAGTAACAACTTATCGAATCAACACTTGATCCGATAACCCGGCTATATCGCATATAACCGATCAATGTCACAAATCGCGAGAATGGAATACGGTATCACATACACGCATTATTCTCGGTCCCGCACATATCTCATATGCGCTCCTATTTCGTTTCGCTTGAGCCAGGAAACCTCTGTGTAGGACTCTAAAGACTCGTCAATACGCCGGCAGCAGGTGATGATCATATCAAACACCTACAAGCCGCAAGCGGTCTGCTAAACTTAACGGCCACCCGGGTATTGAGCGATCAGAAGATCGACGAGCAAGCCCGCTCACACTCCTGTGAATCCAACCAGTAACACTTACCGTACAGTCCGGTCTGATCGTCTGATATGTCGCATATCTCGCCTAGGGGTGGTAAACGTCAGACCCCAATAGCTGGATAAGTCGTGTCGATATGAGGTCTATAACAATTCAAGAAACTACTGGTAACACTTACCAGTAAATCTCAGCAACCCTGGCCAGGGATTTCCTGTTATAGCCAATCGAACACAGCGCAACATCAACTCCCTATACCGGGAGAGACGAATCCCCTCCTATCGCTCATTGCCTCCCTGTGATTTGGGACTGTACCCAAAAACCACCATTTTGCACGCCCTCTTGGACGTCGTAAGGTGGAAATCAAAGCACAGTGGGAACCACACAAGACTCTATGACGATCTCGGGTCAACAGACTACTCTGTACCAGTGTCACCAGAGAACTGCCATCTGACGTAAGGTATAATACCATCTGGCAGTTCTCGGCGTGTCCGTCCAGTGTACCCAGTCTCCACTGAGCACCCGTATATCATCTCTGATGTCGACACCAATGGATATGGGATCATCCATCGCCCATCTGTATGGATCGAGAAGGTATACGCCAGTCTACTCTGGTATATCGATGCCCCGTCTCGATACACCCACGACTAGGGACTTTGAAGGATGTACTTATGGACTACCATGTCCCCACTAGTATGATCCGCATCATAGTCCAGGTAGTCAAGTACACATCCTAAGGGCTTTACCAACATGTAACAGAGAGACAATCAATGTACACGTTAAGGTAAAGAGTAACCAGATAGCATACTATAATGTCGAGCAAGAAAGTCCTCCCTATATATGTCCCAGCATCCACTACAATATAGATCCAATGTACAGTAATGGCCTCTAGGGCATACATATAACTAACAGGCACGTGCACAAGGGTCTACGAGGCATCAACCATGCCCGATTTTAAAATTAGCCGTGCCGAACAACCCAAAGCCGGATCTTTAAACTAGAGTTTATGCAAAAACCAGTATGTTAAACACTTTAACACTAAGTGAGAGGGATTACAACCATTGTAGATCCGGTCCTTCACTTCTTAAGCTCCGTGTTGAGGTCCCTTCGCTGCGATCATCGTGTCTTAGACTCTCGAGAGGCTCCACGAAGAGAAAGATGCAAGCTTGCTTCCGATCTTCGATAACAAAGATGATCTACCTTGAAGTTTCAATAACACAAGCTCTCACTCACTAAATGAAGTGAACACCCTCATCTAAAGGACAAGGATAGATGAGGATGATGAAGTAGGATTTTTGCTCTCATTTATTTTCTATTTCACACTCATTTTCATCATTTGGCAAAAAGCTAGAAAGCTTTTTTTAATGGAAAAGGAAGAAGGAAGAAGATGATCATCTATTTGTGATGAATAATGAAAAGATGATAATGATGAATAATGCAACCATGGTTAAACAAACCTTTGTAGAGATTTAAGTAGGGCTAGAGTTTGGGTTGAGTTAAACGTGAGTCACTTTAAAATATCTAATACAAAACAAAAAGAAACCTTCTAGAAGGTTCATGAATGAACTAACCCAAATAAAACCCTAATCTTGTTTAATCTCCACTAAACATGTTGCATTAGTAATCATATCATGTTACAATATTATATATCACATATATAATATTTATTGTAACAAAATAAAATAATACAATTAACATATATCGCATATATATCAATGTATTACCCGAGTGAGAAAAAGAATCTTTTAGTGAGCTAATATTAGTTAATGTAATTTAATATATGAAATATATAATTATACATTAAATTATCGAATCAACACTTGATCCGATAATCCGGCTATATCGCATATAACAGACTAATATCTCATTTACCGATTCATCGAATCAATACTTGATCCGATGACCCGGCTGATATCAAATATCACGAGAATAGAATATGGTATCTCATATCGCATTATCCTCGGTACTGCACATATCACATATGTTCCCCTACTTCGTTTTGCCTGAGCCAAGAAATCTCTGTGTAGGACTCTAAAGAATCGTCAATACGCCGGCAGCAGGTGATGATCATATCAAACACCCACAAGCTGCAAGCGTTCAGCTAAACGTAACAGCCACCCAGGTATTGAGCGATCAGAAGATCAACAAGCAAGCCTGTACATTCTCCTGCGAATCCAATCAGTAACACTCCCGTACAGTCCGGTCTCATCGTCTGATATGTCGCATATCTCGCCTAGGGGTGATAAACGTCAGACCCCAGTGGCTTGATAAGTCGTATCGATATGAGGTCTATAACAGTTCGAGAAACTACTGATAACACTTACCAGTAAATCTCAGCAACCCTGGCCATGGATTTCTAGTTATAGCCAATCGAACACAGCACAACATCGACTCCCTATACCGGGAGAGACGAATCCCCTCCTATCACTCATTGCCTCCATGTGATTTAGGACTGTACCCAAAAGCCACCTTTTTGCACGCCCTCTTGGACGTGGTATGATGGAAATCAAAGCACAGTGGGAATCACACAAGACTCTATGACGATCTCGGGTCAACAGACTACTCTGTACCAGTGTCACCGGAGAACTGCCATCTGACTTGAGGTATAATACTATCTGGGAGTTCTCCGCCAGTCCGTCCAGTGTACCCAGTCTCTACTAAGAACCCGTACACCATCCTTGATGTCAAACACCGATGGATATGGGATCATCCATCGCCCATCATATGGGTCAAGATGTGTATACGTTAGTCTACTCTGGTGTATCGATGCCCTTTCTCGATACACCCTCGACTAGGAACAGTTATAGGATGTACTCGTCGACTACCGTGGCCCCACTAGTATGATCTCATCATAGTCCCAGTAGTCGAGTGCATATCCTAAGGGCTTTATCAACATGTAACAAAGAGACAATCAGAGTATATGTTAAGATAAAGTACAACCAGATAGCATACTATCATGTCGAGCAAGAAAGTCCTCCTTATATATGTCCAAGCATCCATTACAATATACATCGTATGTACAGTAATGGTCTCTAGGGCATACATATAGCTAACAATCTCCCACTTGCACTAGGGCCATCTGTTGTGGTATCGCATACCCAACAATTAGCTGTGGTTGAAGTATCTCATACTCAACCATCCCATAAAAGTCTCTACTGGGAAAAAGGCCTTTGTGAGTGGATCCGCATTGTTGTCTTCTGTGTCTACTCTCCTAACCTCGATCTCCCTGGAGATCAACCATCTCCATGATCAGGTGATACTGCCTAAGAATTATATCTGGATTTTTGATGGGATAGGGGTTCTTTGGCATAAGCCATAACTCCATTGTCACACAATGGTAGGAACGAAGTTCATCTCATGAACTTATATATATCCAGACTGCCTCTTTGGTAGCATCCTTGGTAACGATGTATCTTGCCTTTAATCGTCTAGTAAGTCACGGTATCTAGCTTGGAACTCTTCCAACATACCATCCCTCCACTGAGGGTAAAGACAATGCCTGCGACTGACATTCAGTCGTCCTTATCACCCTGGAACCTTTCCAGTGATTCTCCACAGGATCGATTGATACCATCTCACTATAACTAGTGAGTATCCTAACATCTAATTAGATCTATCTCATAGATCCAAAACCTAGGATTTAGGAGGTATCACTTTGATCCTATACGGAGAATCCTTGTGATAAGCGGAGATTGACCGAACGTAGCATAGGAAACTCCTTCCCTATCAAGAGTATGACATCCACGTACTCTACGAGGATCACCACCATACTCCCTACTACCTTTTTGTATATACAAGGTTCATCTATCATTTTGATGAAGTCAAACTCTTTGACTACCACATCAAAACAGATGTTCCAACTCCGCGATGCCTGCTTTATCCTATAAAGCATCTTGCACACGTTTCCGCTGCTCCCACTGTTTACGAAGCCCTCTGGCTTTGTACTTATAGACGCTTTCTTCTAAAACATCATTTTAGAAAAGCAGTCATGACACCCAACCACCAGATATCGTAGTCATGGCAAGTAGGATCTGGATGGACTTAAGCATAGCTTTGAAAGTCTCAACTTTTCCATGTACACCAAGTAATCTTCTCAAGATATACTTGCTCCTGATGGGGATTTAACCCTTCAGATAAAGCAACCAAAGTCCATACTTTGTTGGTGTATAAGGATTCCATCTCAGATCGCTAAGCATCCATCCATTCTTACAGAGTTTCACTCCTGATAGCCTGCTCGAAACTAGTTGGGTCATCATCTCTTGATGCAATCCTCGCTCCCACTGTCATAGAGAAATCGAAGTATCTCTCAGGTGGGTGAGGAACCCTACTAGATCGGTGGAGAGGCTGAGGTTCGTTGGTTACTATTGAATCCACATTCAATAGGTATGCAGCTTCTCAAGTGCATAACTCCCTGAAAGAAATAGGAAACTCAGTAGTACTCATCATAGAGCGCACCATATCACATAGGGTGTGTTTGCTCCGCCCCGATACACCGACGTGCTGTGGTGTATTCGGAGGAGTAATACTGAGAGAGAATCTCATTCTCCTTTAGAATAGTCCAGGATTTCCGTGCTCAAGTATTCTCCTCCCTGATCTCATCAAAAGACATAATACTTATACCCGTTTATGGTTCTCTACTTCTAACTTATATTCTGTGAATAACTCAAAAGCTTCGGACTTGTGTTTCAACAGGAACATATGTCTGAATCTTGAGAGATCATCAGAAAGTGTAATGAAGTACAAATAACCGGTCTTGGCATGTCTAGACAGGGGACCTTTATAAATCAGCATGTATCAATCCTAAGAGTTCACTAACTCTTTCTCTGTTTCCAATAAACAGAGTTGTGGTCATCTTATCTCTGCGACATGACCGGCAAGTTTCACAAGATGTAAATTCAAACTAATTTAAATATGCATCTAAATGTAACTTAGCTAGTCGGGTCGCATTGATATGACCTAGTCTACAATGCCTCAAGAAGGATTCGTTCATTTCTGAACTCTACCTCTTGTGTGTGTTCTGTATACTAAGAACTGTAGTTTGATTTAGAACGTCAATGCTTTTAGATAACATGCCTGAACCGATCAACTCTTGATTTAGGAAATGTTCAAAACATTATCCGACAATACAAAATTATATCCTTTCTTTACTAATAAAGAGACTGATATGATGTTGTACATCAGGTTCGGTATCTAATAACATTCGTTCAGAATCAATGTATTCTGGTAATACAGGGTGATAACTACCAAAGACTTGGCTACAACACTTGCACCGTTTCTATCTCATTAATTTATTACCCGTTCTTAGTTCTCTACCTATCTGTAGCCCATGTAACAAATTACATATGTGGGATCCTGATCCGGTATCTAATACCCAGGACGTAAAGGATATTGAGAAACAGTTCTATGTAATGAACACACCCGAAAAAGGTGCATCAACATGTACTTTCTTCGTTTGGGCGGCATGGGAATTCTGGTAATCCTCTATTTCCTGCTCTGTCTTATAACAATTATAAGTTGGAGCGGGACCAACGTTCCTAAGCGCAGTATAACTAGCAGGTTCGGTCAATACATCCGTATTATTATCTTGATTAAGGCGTGACATAGTCGTAACCAGGAGAGAGAGAGAAGAAAACACTCAGCGTGCGCTTTTACAAGATTAGATTGGTTATCAATTTATCTAATCAGGATGTCTCCCACTGTTTTAGTCAAATCTTCCTTCAAAGCCTAAAAGGAAAGACTAGCCGGAATTAATTACACGCTATAAGTTCGCTAATCTTTCAGCCAGGCCAGTGCCGGTACTTTGAGGGAGGTTCCCCGTGCTTACGCACGTACCTAATTAAAGTAAATCTCGTTTTCCCAGGGGCGTAACCCCGTTGACACCTTTCTAGATAACTACTTGATCGACTAATTGTAATGTGTAAAACTCTCCCAAGAGTAACTCTTACTCGCAGCGGGTATCGGGATCCAACTATGTCATAGAAGGTATGCAATCTCATTGCAAATTTCAACACTTGAAATTCCCAATAATATTTTACCCCGAGCGATCTATGACCTTGACAAGGTCAACAAACCATAGACCGCAAGTCAAGTTCAACCCGTCATTTCCTGATCTGAATTAAACCCACCCGCACGACCCTTGACAAGGTCAACAAAGTCGCACGACTACCCTAATCCAATAGTATCATATGCTTACACAGATAAGCAATAATCAGCTACTACACACTACGCCTTGACAAGGTCAACAAACGCAGCACGAATACTAACTATTACTTATCTGAAATGACGGAGGGTTACGACAGGTTTTTAAGAAGACCCTTTGCGTAATGAACTTGATATCGTTGTAGAATCGAGTGATTTTTAAATGGAGTGTTTTTGAGGCTTTTTCTAGTTTTGCTAAAGAGGTCACTCCCGGTGAAGAGATCGTCGGCCCTTTCCTCATCGAATAATGTGCAGGGTATATCATATATACTGTTAGTGTATATGCCCTAGAGGCCATTACTGTATCATACTGGTTTGTATATTACTTAATGGATGCTTGGGATATTCACCTTGTATATACAATCTTGCTCAAAATAGTAGTATGCTACTTGGTTTGTTTCTACTTCAATGTGTACATGTGTTTATATTTTGTATATCGCCTATACACATTAGTGGAGCCCTTAGGATCTTTGCTTGATTACCAGCGATGTGATGGCCGTCACACTAGTGGGGCTGGGTAATCTATAAGCACATCCTTATGCAGGTCCCTGGTCGCAGGACTATCGAGACAGGGCATCGATACTCCGGAGTAGACCAGCGCATGCGCTTCTCATCCCAGTGTGGGAGACGGTCTGTCCCACAGCCGTCAGTACGTCGTACTTGAGATAGTATGCGGGTGCTCGTTAGGTTACGGGTACACTGGACAGGACTCGTCGGGAACTGACTAGTTGGTATTATACCTATCGTCAGTTATCAGTTCCCAGGTGACATGAGTACAGCTTAGTCTGCTGACTTGACACTGTCACTCCGCCTCGAGTGTGTTCCCACTGTACTTTGACCACTACCCTACCACGGCTCAAAGGAGTCGTGCAAACAGGTAGTGGTTGGGTGCAGTCCCGAAGCACTTGGAGGCAGTGACGGTTAGACAGGATTCGTCTCTCCCGGTATTGGGGGTTGACATCGCGCTGTGTCTAGGAGAGCCATTACACGAGTAGTCCCTGGCCAGGGCAAACGAGATATACTGGTAGGTTTCCAGTGTTATCTCAGGGTGTTTTGGGCTTCGCTCCGGCACGACTTGTACCGCTATTGGGGGACTGACGTTTACCGCCCCCTAGGCCCGCCATGCGATGTATCAGAAGAACAGACCGGACTGTACGGAGAATGTCACACTCAGGCTCAGTAGGAGTTCAGATGGGTTTCGCCTTGTCGGTCTTCTTGTCGGCATTTCCTGGGGACCGTTACGCACAGCTAGTGCCGCTTGCGGTCTGTGGTTAAACCCACTGCCAGCGTAGTGTCGAGTCTTTAGAGTCCCACACAGAAAGCTTTTCGCCTTTAGGCAAAAGAGTAGAGGTCGCATGGTATTGCGACAGGTCGCATGGTTTTGCGACAGGGTTCGGTCACATCCGTGCACTTATGCACGTACAGTGTCCGGACAGTTTACACTAGCGGGCTTTGGTTTAAGCCAGATCCTAGTGTACCTTATGGGATTGGATTTATCCAGTTTGCATTCGTGTTCCTCGGAACGCGGATACGGGTGTGTATGCACAGTTGACAGGGAGGCACAGACAGCGGATTCTCATTAGGGTTGTTGACAGTTGACCGTTGACTATTTGACTTTTTGCTCAACCCTAATGAGAATATGATATGTGATTAACTATTATATTAATTAAGTATTATGGTGACTTGGTTGTTGACTTTTGTTGACTTTGTTGACTTGTTGACTTTTGTTGACTTGTTGACTTTGTTGACCGGTTGACTAGGCTTGACTAGTTGACCATCATGATAACCATGGTTATCATTTCATGCCAAAGACTTTTACTTGCTTGTTCATTTGAGTAAAATGAGTGCATGACATGATAAGGTTATGGTTGCTTCAACCATCACATAAGACTTTTATTGATATGATGAGTTATGATTACATTGGATTATGAGTGGGTGAGAGACAAAAGAGAGCCTCATTCTTTCTTGCTCATTCTCTCTCTTGTTCTTGAGCTCTTCTCTTGCTCTCACCCTCAACCTCTTGCTCCCTCTCTTGATCTATGGTTCTCTTGTCTCATGAGTTGAGAATCAAGAACCATAGATAAAATCCCATTCCAAATCTTCTCTACTTATTCTAGTTCACTAGGTTTGGCAAACCAAGTGAACTAGTTTCTTCAAAGAACGAAGAAGGAGCTAAAGGTTGGAGCTTTCAAGTGGATCTATCTTCGGCGTACGGAGACGACGAGAAGGAGCCATCGGACCACCATCGGAGCTTGAAGAGAAGGAGTTCAAGTTTAGGTATAACCATCTCCATCCGAGTAGCTAACTCTCTTTAGCTAAGTATGCTAGTTTTAGTTTAGTCAAAGATCCCGACTTTGCTTAGTCCATGTTGCCCCTTGCGCTAAAAATTTGATTTTTATACCGTTTCCGCCTCCCCGTAAGAACCGGGGGTCGCAACGTGGACTTACAGTGGTATCAGAGCCTAACTAAACTTAAACTAGCTTGGTAGTAAAGTGTAATGAAGTTCGGAACCGGAAAAAATCCAAAAACCTAACTTTTACAAAACCTGAGTTTCTGTTGAAATTTTTTCTGGTCAAAATGAAAAACTTTATACTCCTAAATTCGGCTCAGGGTTTTGTGTGAACACCCATGAAAAACGGTCCACTGTTTCGTTCAAACCGCCGCGCTTCCGCCGCACGAGGTAGGCATGTGCCGCGGAAGCGCCGCGGTTTGTCGTCTTCTCTGCGTCGTTTTTCGTGCAGTGCGTGTCTGTGTTGGTTTTGGGATTTTTGGAATATATTATATGTGCCCAGATTTTCCAGAAAAGAAATTTCCTTTTGGGGTCCTATAATTCCGTATTTTTTCCGAACTTCACTGCACTTTGACTATGATGGTTATATCTGTGATGTTTGCATGTATTGAACGTCGGCTAATCGCTATAAGTCGATTGGTCGGGGTTATACATGATCTGTAATGTGCTGAAATGTGTATATAAATATGTTGGATTGTCGCGGGTGAATAGCCGGGGGTTGTGAGACGAGAGTTTTCTTTTCTTGCAATTCATGTAAATTTGTAAATTGATGTAATAATTATTTGTATGGCCGCACAACCGGGTCGGGGTTGTAGCCGTCATTGTATAATTTCTTTTTACTGTTTTTGCTCCTAGGATAGACCCATGGAGGGGGTGCACAAACTACCGGGTATGCCGAAGTGTCGAGTGGCCTACTCATGGAGATGAGGGAGGTTGCTACGCTTCGGGTACTTGGCGGGTAGTTTGCCGCACCCGTAGGGGTCTTGGGTGGGGTTTTGGCTATTCACCGCGACCGTGTTATCTGTTTTTGTTACAGGCTCGTACAAATTACAGATTGCTAGTATATCCAATGTATTTATCTGTGATCTGAAATGTTTATCATTGCAGTATATCTATATATGATATTATTTAGGCGTTGCTTATGTTTTACAGACGCGCTAGCCCAGCCCCCGCTCTGTCGTTAGTTAAGTAACCTAACGGGTAATGACGGGGCCCCGTGGCGAATGCGAATGGCATAAGCGTACGTCATATTTTGGTTGTTTTCTGCAATGGTAGGATTAAATGATGGGACGCATTAAAAGAACTAATGCAAGAATATCACGCATTAAAAGAACTAATGCAAGATAATAAACCAAGTTACAGTCGTTGGAACACTTTCGAAAAACCACTCGGTTCTTTTCAAAAACAAACTTTTAAAATACGGAGTTTGAGCCGCTCCATTTAAAAGCTATCTCGTTCCATCGACTAAATCAAGTTCACTACGTTCACGGTTTTGCCAAAACCATCCGTAGCCCTCCATCATTTCAGTTAAATATTCGGTAGTATTCAAGCTATGTATTTTGACCTCACGCCAAGGCATAGTGATTGGTAGCTGCCGGATATTTATCTGTTGCATAGATAGAATGCGTTGGTTTGAGACAGTCGTACTGCCATTTTGGCCTACGTCAAGGGTATGTACGGGTGGGTTAAAATTAACCTGGATAATGATGGGACGAACTTGACATGTGACTTATGACATTTTGACCTCACGCCAAGGTCATAAGAGCATGGGGCAAAAATCCACATCGGGAGTTTCATAAGTACTGAAACTTGCTAGATTTGCATACCATTTGGAGTGTGATGATTCTGGTAGGATTCCTTCAGTTTCGTCACGCAATGATATTTGGATCCCGATCCTACTGTGAGTATATGCTACTCCTCGGGAAATTTCTCACTTAACGATCAATGCTATAAACCTAGTAGGTACCTAGAAAGGTGTTAGCGGGGCTACGCCCCCAGGGAAAAGAGGTTCTTTAATTAAGGAACTTCGCGAAAGCGTTGGAAAACCTCCCTCGAAGTACCGACACCGGCCTGGCTGAACGGTTAAGCAAGTATTGTACGGTGGGATTGATCCCGGCTAATTCTTCCTTTATGGTTTGAGGAGGGATTCGAGAAACAGTGGGAGCCATCCTGTTTAGACAAACTAAAAACCACTCTAAACTTGCAAGAGCATCATGCTGAGTGTTTCTTCTTCTCTCTCCTAATTGCAGTGACCAATCAACATGACTGGACTTAAGTTACTCCTAGATAAAAACAAACTGACAGGGCCAAACTACAAAGATTGGCTCAGGAATGTCAAGATAGCAATCACTTATGACAAGCTGGGGTATCTTCTTACCATCAAAGCTCCCCCTGTCCCTGGTCCAACTTCCAGCGTCGTGGATAAGGAAATCCGCAAGACTTGGGAGATTGATAGCGCAAAGGCCAAATGCCTCCTGCTTGCCTCGATGGACAACGAACATCAGAGGAGGCATGAGAATATGGACATGGAATCCATATTGCTTCATACAAAAGAACTGTATGGAGAGCAATCTCGTATCGCAAGATACGAAGCGTCGAAAAAGTTATTTTCGACAAGAATGGCCGTCGGATCATCAGTAGCCGAGCACGTGCTAAAGATGATCGGCTTCATTGAGGAGCTCGCTGACCTAGGGATCACATTGGAGAGTGAGCTATATACGGATATAGTTCTGCAGTCCCTTCCTTCCACTTACGCCCAGTTTATACTGAACTTCAACTTACAAGAAAAGGAGGTTGAACTTTCAGAGCTCCTCAACATGCTGAGGAGCGCAGAGGGCACCCTACAGAAAGGTAGGGATACATCCACTTTGTTTGTAGGAGGATCATCTTCTTCTAGGTCCAAGGCGAAAGCCAAGGGAAAGAATAAGAAAGCCCCCGCCAAACCAAGGGGCGGTGTTAGTAAAGTGGATACGAAGGGAAAAGCAAAAGCAACAAAGATAGCGGGGAAGGTTGTGGATAAGGAAGAATGCTTCTATTGTCATAAGAAAGGGCACTGGAAGAATGATTGCAGGGCGTGGAAGGCCAGAACACAGGAATTGAAGCAGGTTGCAGCTTCAGCTTCAGGTGTGTATGTTATTGAAAATTGTCTTTCAATAAACTCTACTTCCTGGGTATTGGATACCGGATCAGGATCTCATATCTGTAATTCTTTGCAGGCGTTGAGAAACCGTAGGGTTTTGAAGGCAGGTGACATGACCCTCAAAGTTGCGAACGGAGCTAGCATGGATGCTAAAGCCGTGGGGGACTATCACCTGGGAATGTCAGATGGACATGTTTTGGTTTTGCGTAATTGCTTTTTTGTAGCCAACGCAACTTGTAATATCATTTCTGTATCTTTAGTTTCTAAAGAAGGTTATGAATTTGCGTTTGTAAGTAATGTTGTAAACATTCACCTTAATCAAGTTTTGATTGGGTCAGGTACATTGAGTAATGGTATATACGTGTTAAACCAACCACAGATTTTCAACGTCCAGAATACACACAAAAGAAAGTCTCCGGAAATGAATCAGACTTTCTTATGGCATTGTAGATTGGGTCACATCAATGAGAGAAGGTTGACTAAGTTACATACAGAAGGATATTTGAATGCGTTCGAATATCAATCGTGTGCCACTTGTCAATCTTGTCTCAAAGGAAAGATGACAAAGACTCGGTTTACTGGACAAGGAGTAAGAGCGAGCGAGCTCTTAGGACTCGTACACAGTGACGTGTGCGGTCCAATGTCTACACATGCCCGAAGTGGACATTCTTACTTCATTACTTTTACGGATGACTTCTCAAGGTACGGTTATGTCTTCTTGATGAAACATAAGTCCGAGGCCTTTGGAAAATTCCAGGAGTATAAGAATGAAGTAGAGAAACAGACCGGCAAAAGTATTAAGATTCTAAGATCGGATCGAGGTGGAGAATACTTAAGTGCCGAGTTCCTGGACTATTTAAAAGAGAACGGAATTCTCTCTCAGCTTACTCCTCCATACACCCCGCAACATAACGGTGTATCGGAGAGACGGAACCGCACCCTATTGGATATGGTGCGGTCCATGATGAGTAACGCTGAGTTGCCGCGATCATTCTGGGGGTATGCGCTAGAATCAGCCGCATACCTTTTGAACCGAGTTCCTACTAAGACCGTGCCTACTACACCATATGAAATATGGAGTGGGAAGAAACCCTATCTTCAATATCTGAAGATCTGGGGATGTCCAGCTTTTGTCAAAAAGCAGCATGCGGACAAACTCGAGGCACGCTCAGTACTGTGCAAGTTTGTGGGACACCCAAAGAACACCAGGGGGTATCTTTTCTACTACGCAGAGGAACAAAAAGTCCTTGTTTCTCGTAATGCCCACTTCCTAGAACACCAGTTCTTGGAAAAGGAAAATAGTGGGAGCGCAGTGGAACTGGAAGAAATTCCAGAACCACTGACTATTACTGAAAGGTTAGTGGAACCAGAGGGTTCAACAGAACAGGACATTCCTACGCCGCTCCGCAGGAGTAGTAGGCAGTCTCATCCGCCCGAGAGATACTACGGTTTTCTCATAGACGGGGATAGAGAGGATTGCATCATAGATTATGATGAGCCTACTAGCTTCCAGCAGGCCGTTCAGAGCGTTGACTCAGTGAAATGGCTGTATGCAATGCGGACCGAAATGGAGTCCATGTACACCAACAAGGTATGGACGTTGGACATTGCTCCAGACGGGGTAAAACCCGTAGGATGCAAGTGGATCTTCAAAAGGAAGATTGGTGTAGATGGACAGGTTGAGACCTATAAAGCTAGGCTGGTAGCAAAGGGTTTCGTCAAAGACCTGGCTTGGACTATGACGAAACCTTTTCTCCAGTAGCCATGCTGAAATCCATTCGGATCCTTCTTGCCATTGCTGCCTTCCACGATTATGAGATCTGGCAAATGGACGTAAAGACAGCTTTTCTAAATGGAAATTTAGAGGAGTGTGTCTATATGGACCAACCAGAGGGTTTCATTCGGAGTGGGAGCAGCGGAAAGGTGTGCAAGTTGCTTAAGTCCATCTATGGACTAAAGCAGGCATCGCGGAGTTGGAACATCTGCTTTGATGAGACGGTCAAAGAATTTGGCTTTATCAAAAATCCAGATGAACCATGCATCTATAGTAGATTTGTAGCGAGAACTGTAGTATTCCTCGTTTTATACGTGGATGACATTCTCTTAATAGGAAATGACATTCCTATGCTACAATCTGTCAAGGGGTTCTTGTCACACAGGTTCTCCATGAAAGACCTGGGTGATGCCTCATACATTCTGGGTATCCGGATCTACCGTGACAGATCCAAGAGGATATTAGGACTTTCACAGTCCAGGTACATCGACACCATACTGAAGAGGTTCAGTATGGAAGATTCCAAGCGCGGTAACCTACCGGCTTGTCACGGGATCACCCTCTCTAAAGAGATGTCTCCCAAGACTGATTTGGAGAGGGATCGCATGTCTATTATACCCTACGCTTCTGCGGTAGGCTCTATAATGTATGCGATGTTGTGTACCAGACCGGATGTAGCTTATGCACTGAGTGTGGTAAGCCGGTATCAGTCAAACCCTGGGGAGAAACACTGGATAGCGGTAAAGAACATTCTCAAGTACCTGAGAAGGACTAAGGAGATGTTCTTGGTGTATGGCGGAAAAGACCTCCAGATCGAGGCCTTTGCTGACTCCAGCTTCCAGAGTGACAAGGATGATTCCAAGTCCATGTCGGGTTTTGTCTTTACCCTCAATGGAGGGGCGGTGTGTTGGAAGAGTTCCAAACAGGAAATCGTTGCAGACTCGACGATGGAAGCGGAATACACCGCTGCATCTGATGCCGCAAAAGAAGCTGTCTGGATGAGGAAGTTCTTGAAAGAACTTCAGGTGGTTCCGTCCATTGTTGATCCAATACCTCTGTATTGCGACAACAACGGGGCTATAGCTTTAGCGAAGGAACCCAGGTCCCATCAGAGATCCAGGCACATCTTGAGGCGGTATCACCTGATCAGGGAGATCGTGGATCGCCAGGAGATCGAGGTTCGGAGAGTCGCTTCAGAAGATAACACTGCAGATCCATTCACCAAGGCCCTGCCCCAGACTCAGTTCGAGCGGCTGATCGAGATGATAGGTCTTCGATACGCCAGTACATGGCCTTAGTGCAAGTGGGAGATTGTTAGTGTATATGCCCTAGAGGCCATTACTGTATCATACTGGTTTGTATATTACTTAATGGATGCTTGGGATATTCACCTTGTATATACAATCTTGCTCAAAATAGTAGTATGCTACTTGGTTTGTTTCTACTTCAATGTGTACATGTGTTTATATTTTGTATATCGCCTATACACATTAGTGGAGCCCTTAGGATCTTTGCTTGATTACCAGCGATGTGATGGCCGTCACACTAGTGGGGCTGGGTAATCTATAAGCACATCCTTATGCAGGTCCCTGGTCGCAGGACTATCGAGACAGGGCATCGATACTCCGGAGTAGACCAGCGCATGCGCTTCTCATCCCAGTGTGGGAGACGGTCTGTCCCACAGCCGTCAGTACGTCGTACTTGAGATAGTATGCGGGTGCTCGTTAGGTTACGGGTACACTGGACAGGACTCGTCGGGAACTGACTAGTTGGTATTATACCTATCGTCAGTTATCAGTTCCCAGGTGACATGAGTACAGCTTAGTCTGCTGACTTGACACTGTCACTCCGCCTCGAGTGTGTTCCCACTGTACTTTGACCACTACCCTACCACGGCTCAAAGGAGTCGTGCAAATAGGTAGTGGTTGGGTGCAGTCCCGAAGCACTTGGAGGCAGTGACGGTTAGACAGGATTCGTCTCTTCCGGTATTGGGGGTTGACATCGCGCTGTGTCTAGGAGAGCCATTACACGAGTAGTCCCTGGCCAGGGCAAACGAGATATACTGGTAGGTTTCCAGTGTTATCTCAGGGTGTTTTGGGCTTCGCTCCGGCACGACTTGTACCGCTATTGGGGGACTGACGTTTACCGCCCCCTAGGCCCGCCATGCGATGTATCAGACGAACAGACCGGACTGTACGGAGAATGTCACACTCAGGCTCAGTAGGAGTTCAGATGGGTTTCGCCTCGTCGATCTTCTTGTCGGCATTACCTGGGGACCGTTACGCACAGCTAGTGCCGCTTGCGGTCTGTGGTTAAACCCACTGCCAGCGTAGTGTCGAGTCTTTAGAGTCCCACACAGAAAGCTTTTCGCCTTTTGGCAAAAGAGTAGAGGTCGCATGGTATTGCGACAGGTCGCATGGTTTTGCGATAGGGTTCGGTCACATCCGTGCACTTGTGTACGTACAGTGTCCGGACAGTTTACACTAGCGGGCTTTGGTTTAAGCCAGATCCTAGTGTACCTTATGAGATTGGATTTATCCAGTTTGCATTCGTGTTCCTCGGAACGCGGATGCGGGTGTGTATGCACAGTTGACAGGGAGGCACAGACAGCGGATTCTCATTAGGGTTGTTGACAGTTGACCGTTGACTATTTGACTTTTTGCTCAACCCTAATGAGAATATGATATGTGATTAACTATTATATTAATTAAGTATTATGGTGACTTGGTTGTTGACTTTTGTTGACTTTGTTGACTTGTTGACTTTTGTTGACTTGTTGACTTTGTTGACCGGTTGACTAGGCTTGACTAGTTGACCATCATGATAACCATGGTTATCATTTCATGCCAAAGACTTTTACTTGCTTGTTCATTTGAGTAAAATGAGTGCATGACATGATAAGGTTATGGTTGCTTCAACCATCACATAAGACTTTTATTGATATGATGAGTTATGATTACATTAGATTATGAGAGGGTGAGAGACAAAAGAGAGCCTCATTCTTTCTTGCTCATTCTCTCTCTTGTTCTTGAGCTCTTCTCTTGCTCTCACCCTCAACCTCTTGCTCCCTCTCTTGATCTATGGTTCTCTTGTCTCATGAGTTGAGAATCAAGAACCATAGATAAAATCCCATTCCAAATCTTCTCTACTCATTCTAGTTCACTAGGTTTGGCAAACCAAGTGAACTAGTTTCTTTAAAGAACGAAGAAGGAGCTAAAGGTTGGAGCTTTCAAGTGGATCTATCTTCGGCGTACGGAGACGACGAGAAGGAGCCATCGGACCACCATCGGAGCTTGAAGAGAAGGAGTTCAAGTTTAGGTATAACCATCTCCATCCGAGTAGCTAACTCTCTTTAGCTAAGTATGCTAGTTTTAGTTTAGTCAAAGATCCCGACTTTGCTTAGTCCATGTTGCCCCTTGCGCTAAAAATTTGATTTTTATACCGTTTCCGCCTCCCCGTAAGAACCGGGGGTCGCAACGTGGACTTACATATACCACTATGCAAAGCAAGAACTATAGAAGCAATCAAAAGACAAACCGAGTTTGTAGCATCTGCTAGTTTTACTAAAGAGGTCACTCCCGGTGAAGGAATCTCGGCTCTTTCCTTATCGAATAAGGTGCTGGATGTTCTACAATGCAAAGCAAGAACTAGAGCTACCAGTTTTTAAACAAGTTTCTACAATATCTTTAGGTTTCTTTTTAGTTTCATTAATCTCATTAATGAAGTCCCATTTTATTATGCTTCACAAGCATCACATTTGAAACGAAATCTGCAATATAACATATATCTCATATATATAATATGAACATTCGTCTCAGGCAGTAATATGATCTCATCACAGAACATTGCAGAAGAAGAACATATATGAAATATTGGATATACTAGGACGTCCGTGTTTTTAATACGAGCCTGTAATAAACACGGATTCCACGGTCATGATGAATAGCCAAACCCACATCCCTAGACCCCTACGAGAGCGGAAAGCAGCACTGCCAATTCTGGGGTTAGGAGACCCGGTCTCGACTCCTCGAGATGGTCTTCCACTGGACCCTAGAACCCGGTTACTTGTGCTCCCCACCTTGGGTCTACCTAATGCGGAAAAATAAATAATATACAATGGTGACATCATCCTCAGCCCGGAAGTGCTCCAATAAAAGAATATTACATACAAATGAATTTTACATGAATGAAAACAGAAAAACTCTCATCTCACATAAAAACCCCGGCTATTCAAACGCGACGATCCAATACAACATATCACAGCAACACATAATATCTCATATCATCAACATAAGAAAGTATGCGTATCCCGATTGTCGTTGATGTATAGCAACGAAGCCGGCGATACACCACATACTACGCTAACGGTCATAGAAAAGAAAGTGTAAAATTACAACAGTTGGAATTCGCAACCTCCTTAGACATCGCATGCATAATCAAATGAATTCCTTAGACATCGCATACCTAACAATTATAAACCCCGTATTTTAGTCTCAGTATCAAAAACTCTTTTCAATATCAAGTCGGGCAATTCTACAAGATTCCCGATTGCCCTGATCGAATGCCCGTCGCAAACTTTAGTAGACGTCCGCACCCCCGGATGCCGTCGACGAAGAGCACTAAGGCAGAACACCGCTGCCGCAAGCACCCGAACGGATGCTTTTGGCGACAGGGTTCTCCTACAGTCACTTGGTCGGGGCTTTGGGACGTGGCTGTCTATTAAGTTTACCCGACGAGTATCCGCGTATGCTACGTGATTGCGACGGACTTTTGATCACATCAAAATTCCGTGGCAACCGATCAATTGAGACTAAACTGCTAGATTTATAACGTTCAAATTAGTTATCTCATAACTTCTTGTGGATTCCAAATATTGTATCACAATCCAGATAAATAAACAATGTTAAACTTTCCGATCGAATAGTCAAACACCCAAGGTTTCCCAATAGCTCAACACTTGAGCGGAGTTCAAAAAGTATTCATCACATGCCACAGTACCGATGGTCCAGCCGTAGAAGGGTCAAGCCAACGCCTCACATGTGGCACGCCGTACTGCCACAAACCCTAAGGTTTAGAGGCAGTTCAAGACGGTCACATAATCGAGTTAAGGTTTGTGTTCTTCTAGAGGGTCCACCGCGTTACTTGCATGATTTTCCGGAAGTTTCAAACTCGAGAAAGAAAAAAAATCCAACTTTTGAAAAAATTTCCGACAGGGGAAAAAGTGAGTTATTGATAACCGTTCGAACTTTTTAACAGTTCCTAAAATTATCCGGAAAAAATTAGACGAAGTTAAATTATCTGATCGAATCAATGAGTCCCCAATACAACCCAGAAAACTCAACACTTGAGTAGAATTAAAAATTCCCAGAAACATGCAGAGACACCTACGGATGTTACTGTATAAAATTGAGTGCCTAATCTTCACATACGGCCGCGGAACCGCCGCCAAAAGTAGGGTATTGTTGCGGTTCCGCGGTGCTACAGTGGAATTAGGTTGTCGTATTTTACAGCAATTCCTATATTTCCCTGCTGGTTTTTTTGAGTATTTTTAATTCATAAAAAATCACATTTTGGAAAAATTTCCAGAAACTAGGGTATATCGGGTTTTCCGGGTTCGATCGGACTTTAAACATCGCCTAGACTTTGCATAAAGCTCTAGCTTGGCTCTGATACCTTTGTAGGGTTGCTAAGCACGCGCACAAGGGTCTACGAGGTATCAACCATGCCCGATTTAAAAATTAGCCGTGCCGGACAACCCAAAGCCTGATCTTTAAACTAGAGTTTATGCGAAAACCAGTATGTTAAATACTTTAACACTAAATGAGAGGGATTACAACCTTTTTAGATCCGGTCCTTCACTTCTCAAGCTCCGTGTTGAGGTCCCTTCGCTGCGATCATCGTGTTCGAGACTCTCGAGAGGCTCCACGAAGAGAAAGATGCAAGCTTGCTTCCGATCTTCGATAACAAAGATGATCTACCTTGAAGTTTCATTAACACAAGCTCTCACTCACTAAATGAAGTGAACACCCTCATCTAAAGGGCAAGGGTAGATGAGGATGATGAAGTAGGATTTTTGCTCTCATTTATTTTCTATTTCTCACTCATTTTCATCACTTGGAAAAAAGCTAGAATGCTTTTTTTAATGGAAAAAGGAAGAAGGAAGAAGATGATCATCCATTTGTGATGAATAATGAAAAGATGATAATGATGAATAATGCAACCATGGTTAAACAAACCTTTGTAGAGATTTAATTAGGGCTAGGGTTTGGGTTGAGTTAAAGGTGAGTCATTTTAAAATATCTAACACAAAACAAAAAGAAACCTTCTAGAATGTTCATGAATGAACTGACCCAAATCAAACCCTAATCTTGTTTAATCTCCACTAAACATGTTGCATTAGTAATCATATCATGTTACAATATTATATATCACATATATAATATTTATTGTAACAAAATAAAATAATACAATTAACATATGTCGCATATATATCAATGTATTACCCGAGTGAGAAAAAGAATCTTTTAGTGAGCTAATATTAGTTAATGTAATTTAATATATCAAATATATAATTATACATTAAATTATCGAATCAACACTTGATCCGATAATCCGGCTATATCGCATATAACCGACTAATATCTCATTTACCGATTCATCGAATCAACACTTGATCCGATGACCCGGCTGATATCAAATATCACGAGAATAGAATACGGTATCTCATATCGCATTATCCTCGGTCCTGCACATATCACATATGTGCCCCTACTCCGTTTTGCCTGAGTCAAGAAACTTCTGTGTAGGACTCTAAAGAATCGTCAATACGTCGGCAGTAGGTGATGATCATATCAAACACCCACAAGTTGCAAGCGGTCAGCTAAACGTAACAGCCACCCAGGTATTGAGCAATCAGAAGATCAACAAGCAAGCCTGTTCATTCTCCTGCGAATCCAATCAGTAACACTCCCGTACAGTCCAGTCTCGTCGTCTGATATGTCGCATATCTCGCCTAAGGATGGTAAACGTCAGACCCCAGTAGCTTGATAAGTTGTGTCGATATGAGGTCTATAACAGTTCGAGAAACTACTGATAACACTTACCAGTAAATCTCAGCAACCCTGGCCAGGGATTTCTAGTTATAGCCAATCGAATACAGCACAACATTAACTCCCTATACTGGGAGAGACGAATCACCTCCTATCACTCATTGCCTCCATGTGATTCAGGACTGTACCCAAAAGCCAGCTTTTTGCACGCCCTCTTGGACATGGTATGATGGAAATCAAAGCACAGTGGGAATCACACAAGACTCTATGACGATCTCGGGTCAACAGACTACTTTGTAACACTGTCACCGGAGAACTTCCATCTGACGTGAGGTATAATACCATCTGGGAGTTCTCGGCGAGTTCGTCAAGTGTACCCAGTCTCTATTGAGCACCCGTACACCATCCTTGATGTCAAACACCGATGGATATGGTATCATCCATCGCCCATCATATGGGTCAAGATGCGTATATGCTAGTCTATTCTAGTGTATCGATGCCCTGTCTCGATATACCCTTGACTAGGAACAGTTATAGGATGTACTCGTCGACTACCGTGGCCCCACTAGTATGATCTCATCTTAGTCCCAGTAGTCGAGTACATATCCTAAGGGCTTTATCAACATGTAACAAAGAGCCAATCAGAGTATATGTTAAGATAAAGTACAACCAGATAGCATACTATCATGTCGAGCAAGAAAGTCCTCCCTATATATGTCGAAGCATCCATTACAATATACATCGTATGTACAGTAATGGCCTCTAGGGCATACATATAACTAACAATAGATTCACCGACTCGGTCATGATAGATACGTATACCCGTCAGCATTTGCATATGATTTACCTTATGCTGCATTCATGTTATTCGCATTGCATTACTTATACCTGTGCTAGTACACCTGCACCATTATCGATGATGCATATGTTAAACTTACACAGATTTGTTGGCTCACACACTTCATCATCGATAATTGTCATGTCACTACACAGTATGGTTGCTGCATCATGATATGCATATTGTACACACATACTTGCGTATATACCCACTTGTACATCCATATTGGAGCATATGCATATTGTACACTCATACTTGCGTATATACCCACTTGTACATACATAGATCATGCTGGCTTTGATTTTGGAGAATTGGGGACCGCATGTTATATTTAAAAACTAGAATCATTTTAAAAGAGCGTTTTTCCCTTAATATGTCATATTACTGTTTCATGTTGCATGATATTCGGATATGCTTACATTTTTATCATATGTCATATACATCATGCTTTATGATTTTACGCATTGAGATATGCTGTTTTGATGAGATTTTCTGGATTTGAGAACCGTGGCTATTTCAAAAGAAAGTATGTACTCTTTTAAAAAAACCGGTTTCTCTTGATATGATATTTCAGTGCGTCCACCATGTGTTTTCTCGGTTCTGAGTGTGACATGTGAAACCCGATTCGAGGAGCTGGATGAGGCCGATTACGGGTACATGGTGGACCCGGTATGGTACCCTAGGGCGAGAACGGATTTGCTGTGCAGTAGACGGTGAGCCTGGCAGAGGGACTACTACCTACCGGTGATTGTATTGGGCTCGGCGGATATCCGAAGGATACCGACCGGAGTCGAGAGATGATATGGACCGACCCGGACTTACGGAGCCCGAGGGCCGATCCAGACTGACGAAGCCCGAGATATGAGGATTTATGTGTCGATGCTGAACACGGGTTTCATGATGTTTTCGTATGTCGAGGTTGGACACTCCGGTTCCATGATTTTTATATGTCACGAGGGACACCCGTTGATTTACATCCTCATACTTTCATGCATATGCTTTTATGATATTCACATGCATGATATTGTTGTGTCATTGGTTGACACGTGGACGGGATCCACCTGCATACATACATTGATTATGGTTGGATGATATCCGCTTACACATAGTTGTGATTACATTGTTGGCACATATACGACCCGGTCACCCTAGATATCATAGTACTACCTTTTTGATATAGTTGACCTAGGAGTCATTGTTCATTCGATTTCTACTTATAGATGTTTTTCTACTCACGAGTTGGCAACTCACACCCGTTGTGCCACAGTTTTTGCAGGTTGACCACATGGATCGGTAACGGCATCGCTGGCACACAGTTTCTTTTGGGTGATTTGCTTGGTAGGTGAGACATTTGTATCGTACCCACTCTTGTATTTATATTTCATATTGTATCTAGTTAACTCCATCAAATCAAAACTAGTAATTGTATAAGATATGAGACTTAGCAAGACTTGTAGTTGCGAGATTTGAGCGATGGCTTGTATGTTCACATTTGGGGTTGATATCTTGCTTTATTCTTTATCTGTTGTGGTGAACTTCGCCGTTGGGCGTCGTATACTTATATATACTATCTTGCGTGGTTGTGATCCGCCGTTTGGCAAAAGGCTAGCTCCCGCTTGGGGATGCCTTTATCACTATTATGTATTGTGGTTTTGGATCAAGAAAATACAAAGGAGGTGCTGCCCAAATTTTTATAAGACGAAACATGTTTTCAAACTAGTAAATTTCGCTTGCATTATCTGCGTCCCTTTTTCCATGAATTTAAGAAAACTTGATTTCATTATACCTTTATTTCAAAACTTCACCTCTTTTAATTTCTTAAAAAGGGTTTAGGTTTCTGGGTTTCAGCTTACTTGAATTCCGTTACGCCTTTAGACGTTGCGTGATTCAAGTGCTGGTCACGAGCTAATATTTCGGGTCGTGAGTAAGTTGGTATCAGAGCGCTAGGTTTAACCTTGGTTCGAGTCTATGTTTGACTATGCGGAGTCTAGGGCGGGTATGTTTTTCGGAACCTAGGCTTGACCTTACGGAACGTAGACTTGAACGGGGGGGTGTATTAAACCCGAACTTTCGTTTTATAGGCTGACCCTGATTGATGGAGTAGGTAGCTTGAGTAGAGTGACGTACTGTACGTATGTTCCGCGGCATATTCACGATACGATACTCCACTTAAGAAACCTTAGGATGTACATATTTTGAGATCAGTGATTCTCTTCGTATCCATGATTATACATCCATTTGAGATCCTTGATTATATTCGTTTCCATGATCATACCCTCATTGATGTTGTTCCTTCTTATGATCATGTATCCATTCTGGATCTATTGTTTCCTTTCATGCCGTTGATCTGCTTTCTTTGAAACTCGATTGAGGTTCCTGTCACCATAGTTTGAGCGCAGATTGAGCTGCTGCTTGTGATCCGGTCAGGGCAAGCTCGTCTTGGACGAGGACTGACCATCGTGTTTTCTGGTGACACGGGAACGTCTCGAGTTAGTATTTATGTTGTGACCTCTCGGATGAGGCTAGTGTTTGGTTTTGCACCGGATGATCGGGCCATTGATAGAGTTGCCAGTTGCGAGAGGACTGTTGATGTACAATATACCTCAGAGATCGTGATGTCGCCTACCGTGCAGACAGATGACCCAACTGTTGCTGAGATTGATAGGATGCCGCTTCCAGAGCTTACGAGCTGAGATCGCCGGAGCTTCCAGGCAGAAATGCGACAGATGATAGCTAGTCTACACCGAGTTGAGAGACGAAGGTGATTCATCAGATTGATGCGCCGACGTAGGCCCAGTTGAGTTGAAGATTTTCAGTGTAGAGAGTCTTACTCAGATCTAGAGCAGACCGATCCAGAGATGACCGTTGACGTATCATTCTTCTTGGAGGATTGAAGCTTGGCTTAGCATGCGGGCGAAGGATATTCACATGTTGTATAGGCGAAGTTAAAATGTTCAAACGAATGTCAGAAACCTATTTTTTCCAAGTTTAAGTATTCGGAAGAACATGCAGGTAATTTTGTGGACCCTCTTGAAGAATGAAACCCTAACTCGACATGATGACCATGGAACCGCTTTTAAACCTTAGGGTTTGCGGCAGTTTAGCGGTGCCATCATTGAGGCTTGGGTTTGCCCTTCTACGGCTGGTCCAGAAGTACTGTGGTCTGTACCAGATATTATTAAACTATGATCAGGTGATGAGCTTTTGGGAAATTTTGGGACTTTGATGAGTCGATCGAAAAGTTTAGCGTCGTCCGGATATCATGTGATAAGAGATCAGCAAGCTAACCAACTTCGGATAGAGGACCTCACCCAGATGCGTTGTGAGTTGATCGAGAACGGATGAGTATTGAGTATTCCTCTGATGGTTGGAACGAGTTCTCGAGGACGTGTTTGGCTAGAGATCTTCTATAGAGTGATGAAGATACTGAGTTCGTGATTCGAGTCCGTGTGAGAGACTCAGGATTGACCATAGCCGAGAACCACTGCAGTACGCAGATAGCACGACGTGACTCGAAGTGGACGATGATACAGACGTGTGGAATGAGAGGTTCGTGCAGGATGCTGACGAGCTGTTGTCACTCCCCGTCGAGATGAGAGATCCGATATGTATACAGAGGCGTTGGGATGCGGCCAGTTTCCGAGGAAATGTTGTGTTGAAAATGAAGATGTCCAGAAGACAAGAACAGATTATGTAAGAGTACCAGCCTCCGTACAGTTCGGCATGGGAGAAATCGGAAGAGACCTTGAGCAGGATTCCTTCCAGGACACTGCTGCAATGAGATTTGCACTCAGGATCAGTTGTGTCACGTGTATTCAGAGATCCAGAGGCCGGCGCCAGTGACGTGTTGCGTTACTAGTGGTCGTAATGATTGACCGAGAGTTGACCAGAGAAGTGCCAAAACGGAATCATTCCCGTTAGAACACCTGACCGGGCCGATGAGCCGATGGATTGCGAGATTGGTAATCCGAAGAGAAAATGAGGACCCAGAGACAGAAGACGCCAGACCGTGAGCAGGAGGCAAGCGGATGTTCTTGCTCTGCCAGTTTTGGGCGCATCAACATTTTTCGACATTGTAGGATGTGTACCTCAATGTCATTTATTGCGATTTGCGTTTGTGATCCGATTATCACGCTTATATCGCTTGGATTTGCGTTTTGATGATGAGTTTCCTGATATTGATTTCGTGCACTATGGCTGCACCTACTGGTTATTTACATTTTGTGCATAGTTATTACACTTGAGATATGTTTTTATACACCGTTGTGTTGGTTTTTGATTTGTGCATATTTATTGCACTTGATATCGGTTTTATGCCTTGGCTGCACATGTTTATGATTTTGTGCACAGGATGCACTGTATTAGTATTTCGTGCACTGGATGCACTAGATTTGTATTTCGTGCACTTGATGCACCAGATTTGTATTTATGCATTTATGCACTGTATTTCATGCCCTGGATGCACTGGATTTATGTTTTGTGCATTGGTTGCGCCAGATCGGTATTTTATGCATTGGTTGCGCTAGATTTATACTCCGTACATTGCTGCACCGATTTATTTCTTTGAGCATTTGTGTTATCCGATTTGTGTTTTCGTGCGCATTGGCACTTGCCGTTCGTTTTCGTGCATGCTACTGTACTATATGCTTTTACGGACCCGACATGCTTGGGTGGATTTTTGCGCATATTAGGCGCTTGATTTTGGATTTTGTGCATATCGGATGCACTTGAGTGAGATTTTTTACTCGTGCATGTCGGATGCCGTTGATTTATATTTCTTTCGTGCATGATGGATGCACTTGATTTAGCTTTTATTCGTGCATGATGGATGCACTTGATTTGGATTTTCGCGTATGTTGGGCGCGTGATATGAGACGTGATTTTGTGCACACCGGATGCACTCGATTTGGGATTTTTATTCATGCACGTTAGTTGCAATGGACAGATGTTTTCCTACACACCCGTTGCACTTAGTTTTTCTTTTGTGCATGTTGTGGCACGTGTATTTGGGTTTGATTTCCATGCGCACCAGACACACGTGATGGTTAGACACGCCTTTTTAGGCTGATTTTGCTTTTGAGCATTTTGTTTTCATGATGGGCACTATGTTATGTAGTAGCCGATTAGGGCTGATCCGAGGACAGTACCTGAGTACTTTGCATGCATTAAAAGTTTACCAAGAGGTTTTTGAAAATGGAGCTATAGTCTCTCTATTTCCTATGTATCCGTATGTGACACGAACGTTTACAAAGGAAAACCTTTTGGGATATTTTAGAAACGACGGAACGTATATTTAGCAAAACATATATTATTATTTTTCAAATGAGTTTCCATCACTTATGCCGTGAGTTACGCATCACGCGGCGATTCAGAAAAGATTTTGCATGTACTTTATTTACATTTTGAAGTTTTCAAGGATGCGTACTATACACGTATTATAGTATTTGACTAGTGTACATTGGATTTCGGTAGTGGATTCGAGATCTGTATCTCCATTGTAACTCCGATGTTATACGTGAAAATCTGATGATTTGCATGACGTTTGACGGAGTTTGATTTGATTTTTGTATTCGTTTTCATTCGCACGCGATGCGCTGTGGTATTTCTATATCTTCCGTGATTTCGAAGCCCCGTTGATTTGAGCCGATTATTGAAATGTTTTAGATTTTGGGAGTTTAAATTTAAATTCGGGCAACGAATTTATTTAAGGGGAGAAGATTATAACATTTCAGAAAATATAAAATATTATTTTTTGAATTTAATATTAAAATAATATTTTTCCAGAAAACTACCCGATTTGCGAAATTGGGGTTTTCGAAAAAGGTTATAAATATATACCAATTTTTGTGAAATAAATGGAAATTAAAATGATTTATTCGTTTAAAAAGATATTTATTGGGTTTGGCATTTTTAAAATTTATTATATGCAGTTTGGATAAAAACCCGATTAGTGCACCGCTAATCGCGATTAAGCAAAATCCGTGTTTCTACAGTTTTCCATGGCTAGTGCACCATGAAATATTACATGTTGTTTCATTTCATTTGTGTTATGTGTTTATGGGTGAGAATAGAAAAGAAAAGAATAGAGCAATGATTGAGGAGAGAGAGAGAAGGGACATAATGATGAGAGTGAGCATGCTATGAGAGAGAATGAGAGAGAGAAAGAGAGAGAGGGAAAGTGCTGCCCCTTTCATTTTCACCCACCATTTCCTTCATCTCCTTATTCACCTCAAGCTCCCTCATTCTACCCTCATGACCCATCTCAATTCCCTCATCAAAACCTATACTTCCTTCACAAAAGATGATCACCTCCTCACCCTCATCGCATTGGACCAAGAAAAGTTAGATTTTGAAGACTTGAGACTTCTAGGGTTGTGCTTGGTGGCATTAATGTGGTATAATCTCTACCAATTAGTTTAGTTTTTAGTCTGTTATATTCTAGTGAAGTTTAGAATCGATATTGAGTGGTTTTGCGAACTTAAAAAATTCCTAGTTAGGGTTTGAGGGATTCTTGAGTTGCTATGGGGTAATTGAGGTCAGTAGAGACCATACAACCCCTTTAAGGTGCGATTAGAGACTTAAACCATAGACTTAAACCCTGCAACATGAACCTAGAAACCCCGATATCGGAAAATTGTTGGATTTGTGATAGAATTTGGTGATCTGCTAACACCCGAGTGACCTGAAAATTTTTTAGCGATCACAGAGAGATGTGCAGGTGATATGGAGCATACCCTAAAGACCAGAGCCCCAACCCCTAACCCATGGCCGCAAATTTAATAGTTCTAGCCGCAATTTGCCGCCAGAGTGTTGGTGATTTGATTCGTATTTGGTCCATGGATCCATTTGTAGTAAAATAGATCCTCCATGTTTCCAAAATTGGTTAATTTCACCTAGGGTAAAATCTGGCGCATGTTTTCTAAGTTTCTGATTTCGTTTTGCTTTTTTTTTATGAATTTGGATTTGGTACTTGATATTGTGTTTCCGTCGTGTGGCGTTTGAACGTCAACGGCTAGGGCTATTGGTCGTGTTTTGCATGCAAGGCTATAGGTTTTAACCTATGAGCGAAGCGTGTACCGTTTTGGTTTTCCGCCTTGATTTTTAATACGCATTTGCGATTGTGTATTGGTTTTAGGTACCCCACGTGGAACTCGAGACGACGAGGAGAGCGTGGCGTCATCGACTTCGGCAAGCGAAGGCCAAGGTGAGTAGATATATATCTACGAGGGAAGTCGGGTGGATGGCGTATAGCACCCCCACAAAGTTTTGGTGGAAACTGATTTGTAGCATATGGTTAAGAAAACCTAAACTAGCAAAATAGGGTTAGAATTAAAATATGGCTATAGAAACCATATTAGAAACTAAAGAATAGTTAGAAGTGATATGATACGGCTAATATGTGATGACGGGATTTGAGGATGATGTTTGACGATATTGCCGTTTAGGGCACTATAGGACGAGATAGCCGACGTTGATGTGTCATCCGAACCATACGTATTTCTAAACTGAAGAATCGTATGCATCTTTAAAACAAATACCTTGAGGGATGTTATGGATTTTCAAATGATATCTTTTCCTTAAAAACACCGTAACCCCTACTTTCAAAACTACGATTCGCTTCTTTTAAAAACTGATTGTATGGTTCGAGTGTGTATGCTAGATTAGATACTTATGTTTTTAGTAAAGGTAGAATGAATATGTGAAATTGACATGATGTGGGATATAAATGCGATGAAAAGAATATAAAATTTGATATGATGATATGTTGGTATACGGATGCGAGTCGATTGAGATGATTGATACCTTGTCGGTCCCCTGGTACAAGATTGTTATGGATGTGACCTGGGATATAGGTATATATATATATATATATAATGTTGTGAATTAGGAATGATAGGCCGTACGTGACATTAGGCCGTACCCTCACTGTCGCATAGGATGATAGGATCCCTATTGGTTTAGTGCCGCCGTACGATGATTTTCCGTACGTGATGTGTTGACTTGATGATTGATCCATACCCTTGACTATAGGATGCCGTACGTTAGATTATACCGTACGTGACGTTGTGTGGCTAGATGCCGATGGATAGATTCACCAAATCTGTCATGTTATATACGTATACCCCTCAGCATTTGCATATGATTTACCTTATACTGCATTCATGTTATTCGCATTGCATTACTTATACCTGTGCTAGTACACCTGCACCATTTTCGATGATGCGTATGTTACACTTACACAGATTTGCCGGCTCACAGACTTCATCATCGATAATTGCCATGTCACTACACAGTAGGGTTGCTGCATCATGATATGCATATTGTATACACATACTTGCGTATATACCCACTTGTACATCCATATTGGAGCACATGCATATTGTACACTCAAACTTGCATATATACCCACTTGTATATACATAGATCATGCTGGCTTTGATTTTGGAGAATTGGGGACCGCATGTTATATTTAAAAACTGGAATCATTTTAAAAGAGCGGTTTTCCTTTAATATGTCATATCACTGTTTCATGTTGCATGATATTTGGATATGCTTACATTTTTATCATATGTCACATACATCATGCTTTATGATTTTACGCATTGAGATATGCTGTTTTCATGAGATTTTCTGGATTTGAGAACCGTGGCTATTTCAAAAGAAAGTATGTACTCTTTTAAAAAAACCGGTTTCTCTAGATATGATATTTTAGTGCGTCTACCATGCGTTTTCTCGGTTCTGAGTCTGGCATATGAAACCCGATTCGAGGAGCTGGATGAGACCGATTGCGGGTACATGGTGGACCCGGTATGGTATCCCGGGGCGAGAACGGATTTGATGTGCAGTAGACGGTGAGCCTGGCAGAGGGACTACTACCTACCGGTGATTGTATTGGGCTCGGAGGATACCGACCGGAGTCTGTTAGTTGTATGTATGCCCTAGAGGCCAGTATTGTACAGATGATGTATATTATATTGGATTCTTGGACATATATAGAGATGACTTTCTTGCTCGATATGATAGTATGCTATCTGGTTACTCTTTATCTTAACATGTACACTTGTCTTTTTATACTGTCTTGGAGTTACATGTTGGTAAAGCCCTTAGGATGTGTACTTGACTACCTGGACTATGATGCAGATCATACTAGTGGGGACATGGTAGTCCATAGGTACATCCTTCAAGGTCCCTATTCGTGGGTATATCGAGACGGGGCATCGATATACCAGTGTAGACTAGCGTATACGCTTCTCGACCCATGAGAGGGCGATGGATGATCCCATATCCATTGGTGTTTGACATCAGAGATGGTGTACGGGTGCTCAGTGGAGACTGGGTACACTGGACGGACTCACCGAGAACTCCCAGATGGTATTATACCTCACGTCAGATGGCAGTTCTCAGGTGACACTTATGCAGGTTAGTCTGTAGACCCGAGATCGTCATAGAGTCTTGTGTGATTCCCACTGTGCTTTGATCTCCACCTTACCACATCCATGAGGGCGTGCAAAACGGTGGTCTTTGGGTACAGTCCCGAGTCACATGGAGGCAATGAGCGATAGGAGGGGTTTCGTCTCTCCCGGTATTGGGGGTTGATGTTGCGCTGTGCTCGATTGGCCGTAACAGGGAAGTCCCTGGCCAGGGCTGATCAGAGATTTGCTGGTAAGTGTTACCAGTAGTTTCTCGACCCGTTATGAGCCTCACATCGGCACGACTTATCGGTTATTGGGGTCTGACGTATACCAACCCTAGACTTGATATGCGACATATCATACGAACAGACCGGACTGTACGGTAAGTGTTACTGGTTGGATTCACAGGAGTGTGAGCGGGCTAGCTCGTCGATCTTCTGATCGCTCAATACCCGGATGGCCGTTACGTTTAGCAGACCGCTTGCGGCTTGTGGGTGCTTGATATGATCATCATCTGCTACCGGCGTATTGACGAGTCTTTAGAGTCCTACACAGAGGTTTCCTGGCTCAAGCGAAACGAAATAGGAGCGCATATGAGATATGTGCAGGACCGAGAATAATGCGTGTATGTGATACCGTATTCTATTCTCGCGATGGATGTATCGATTGGTTATATTCGATATAACCTAGATATCGAATCAAGGATTGATTCGATAAGCCGATACATAGGATACTAGTCGGTTATATGCGATATGACCGGATCGTTAAATCAAGTGTTGATTTAATGATTTAATGTATAATTATATATTTGATATATTACTTTGCATTAACTAGAATTGGTTCACTTTAAATGGATTTTCTCACTTGATGTGCAAGAAGTATATGTGATATACTTTTGTGCACATATTTGTATCATGTTTGATGATACTTGATCATTTGGTTAAGTGTATAGAATTAAACCATGGTTAATATGATGATTAGGGTTTTGCTTATTCATTTATTTATTTATTTGTTCATTTATTTATTTGGAAATGATTTAGATGAGAATGGTGGCTTTATTTGTTTTTAGTTGAAGCTTCATGAAGCTTTGACTTCTTAACCATTCTTGTCTTCATGCTTAACCCTAACCCATCCAAGTAACCATGGTCTATTCTCTACACTCTACCCTAGTTAGTATATGATAAGTATTCATTTACTTTTCAATTTTTAATTAACACTTATCATATTCTTTCATCTTCTTCATCATCTTCTTCTTCAAGAAAAGCTTAAGTCCATCAATGGCAACTTGAGCAAAAGTGAGAGAAATCCAATTCAAAAGTGAACCCACCTCCTATTTCATCACCCTCTACCTCTTGCCAAGTAGTATAGGGTGTTTTCTTCATAAGTTTCACAACTTGGTGAAGTTGGACCTTGAACTTGTGATGCCTCGACGTAGATCTTCTTCGGCACGAAGCCGACGACCTTGCCCGCCCATTTCTCCGATGAAGCCGATGCTTGAGTCCAGGATTCGAGACGGACAGCGAGAGGACGACTACATGGAGCAAAGGAAGTGGATAACCGGATCTACAAAGGTTGTAGCTCTCTTCTTTTAGTTAAGATGTAAACTAGTTTACTGCTTCGCCTAAATTTCTAGTCGACGATCCGTTTTAGGGTTTCACGGCACCCATAAAATTTGAAATTGGCATGGTTGATGCCTTGTGAGACCTCTATAGTGTGCCTAGGAACCCTACAGTGGTATCAGAGCCTAGCTAGAGCCTTAGGCGAAGTCTAGACGACGTTTGAAATCCGAACGAACCCGAAACCCTAAACCCAAAATGCTCTCTGGAATTTTTCTGAAAATTTGAATTTTTGTCAATTAAAAATATGCAGAAAAATAAGCAGGGTCTTATTTGAATTACTGTGAAATACGAGGGCCTAAATCGATTTTTCCACCGCGGAACCGCGGCACGAGCTAGGCATGTGCGGCGGTTCCGCGGCCGTACTGTCCCCTTGTCTGATGATTTCTGCACAGTAACTCATATAATTTAATGCTATATTTTCTGGGTATTTTTATTGTGAATCTACAGATGAGTATTCTGGGGTTGTATTGGGAATCAAAGATTCGATCGGATTTTCAAATTTTGTCTTTGTGGCTTTCCGGATATTTTGGAATATGTTAAAAATTTCGACCGGATGTAAATACCCAATCTTTCCCCTGCCGGAAAATATCCAAGTGTTGGATTTTTCTGTGGTTTAAGGACGTTCTGAGTAGTGCAAGTAACGCGATGGTGTTGGATATATGTATGCCCTAGAGGCCATTATGTGATAGTGGATGTATCTATACATATACATATATATATATATATATATATATATATTCAGTTTGCATTCTTGCTCGACATGATAGTCTGCTATCTGGTTTTTCTTTATCTGACATGTTCATTTGATCATGCTTTTATTCATTCATACATGTTGATAAAGCCCTGAGGATATCGGCTTGACTACTCTGATTATGATGGAGATCATACTAGTGGGACATCTGTAGTCTATAAGTATATCCTGGAACGTCCCTAGTCGTAGGTATATCGAGACGGGGCATTGATATACCAGAGTAGACTAGCATATATGATTCTAGACCCATACGATGGGCGATGAATGTTCCCACATTCATCGATGTTTGACATCAAGATCATATACGGTTGCTCAGTGGTGACTGGGTACACTGGACGGACTCACCGAGAACTCCTATATGGAATTATATCTATCGTTGGATAGCAGTTCTCAGGTGACACTGGTACAGGTTAGTCTGTAGACCCGAGATCGTCATGGAGTCTTGTGTGTTCTCCCACTGTACTTTGATTACCACCCTACCACGGCTCTACTGAGTCGTGCAAACAGGTGGCCGTTGGGTACAGTCCCGAGACACACGAAGACGATGAGCGATAGGAGGGGTTTCATCTCTCCCGGTATTGGGAGTTGATGCTGTGCTGTGCCCGACTGGTTATAACAGCAAGTCCCTGGCCAGGGCTGCTGAGATTTTCTGATAAGTGTTATCAGTAGTTTCTCGATCTGTTATAGACCATTCACCGGCACGACTTATTGAGTTATTAGGGTCGATGTGACTATCCCTAGGCTCGATATGCAGCATATCTGACGAAAAGACCGGACTGTACGGTAATGTTGCCGGATGGCTCGACGGGAGTTGTAGCAGGTTCGCTTGTTTTCTTCTGATCGCTCAATACCCGGGTGGCCGTTACGTTTAGCTGACCGCTTGCGGCTTGGGGGAACCTGATATGATCATCACCCTCTGCCGGCGTATTGATGAGTCTTAGAGTCCCACAAAGGAGTTACCCAGTCCAGGCGAAACGTTGTGGTGCGCGTATGCGATATGCGCATGCACCCGATTAAAATGTGCGTATATGATACCGAACATTGATCGGGTGGCCTGCTTTTGGTGGGGTCGTATGAGATATGACCGGATTGATAAATTAAGTGTTTATTTATCATCTAACCATTAGTTTTCTCACTTGAAACCTTTCTAGGGTTTGATGGATGTATGCATGCATGCATGTGTTTCTTTCTTTCATTCTAGTTTCATGCACATGTGGATGTGCATACATGTATACATACATACACCCATCCATCATGGTTGTTAGCATATGGAAATGGTGGCAATATAAGACTCACACCATGGATTAAATTATGGATTATTATTTGATTTTGGATTTAAAAGAAAATGAAAAGGAAAGGATAATCATTCTAGCTTCTACATTCTTCCTTTGACCTAACCATGCTCAACTACCACTAACCTAGGGTTATCCTTCTCTTTATCATTTAAAACCCAAGTTAAATTAACTATCCATCATTTAATCATGGTTGAAAGTGAGAAGGAATAAAATATAAAAGGTTATATTTCATTTCTTTTCACTTAAGGATTATTTTTTCACCTCTAGTTGAAAATAGCCACCATCTTCATCCTCCTTCATCTTTTCCTCTCTAGTTTTTTCTAGTGAGTTAAACACAATTAAAGAAAGGTTTTTGAAGTGAGATCCATAGCCACAACATCATTCTACTCAAGTCTAGCCAACTTGATTAGAGTGTTCTCTTTGCTTTTCCAAAGTTACAAGCATGGACGGGAAACTTCGGGTGGATCGTCGTGGACGAAAGAGGACTACAAGTGGACCTTCTTCCAACACCCTAGAGATCAAGGAGTCAAGCAAAAGGGGAGCTACAAAGGTTGTAGCCTTCAAACCCTAATCTTTATTAGCTTAAAAGTTTCGAAACCCTAATTTTCTAGGATCGATTCCTTTGTATGTTCGTTTAGCACCATAAAAATTTAAACTTTTGGACATGTGATGCTTCAAAACTCTTCATAGGGTGCTAGACTAACCTTACATTGGTATCAGAGCCGACCTAGAACATTAGGCGACCATTTTACGAAGTTAAAACTCCGATCGAACCGAAATACGGCTTTTTAGGGTGCTCTCTGGAAATTTTCTAAAATTTGACATTTTTCAGAATTAAAAATATGTAAAAAATACAGCAGGGAAAAATAAGGATTACGGTACAAAATTTATTCAATGAACAGTGATTCTTGCCGCGGTTCCGCGGCCGTATATATTAATTGATGGATAATTTTTTTACAGTAATTCATGAATCGGCTTGTATAATTTTTGGGATATTTTTAATCTGTATTTAGTTTTGAAAAATTATGGAGATGGTTTTGGACTCGTCATTTCGATCGGGATTTTCATTTCGTAGCTTTTCCAGGTAAATTAGAAAGTATTGAAGTGTTTGAACGAATATCATTTGCTCACTATTCACGGGGTTTAAATACTTTGGAGATACGTGCAAGTCTTTTTGTGGTGGTCCCTCTAGAAGACAACAAACCTTAACTCGATTATGTGACCGTCTCGAACTGCCTTTTGAACCTTAGGGTTTGGGGCAGTACGGCGTGCCACATGTGAGGCGTTGGCTTGACCCTTCTACGGCTGGACCGCTACTACTATGTCACACTCCAGGTGTTTGAACTCTGCTCAAGTGTTGGGCTTTAGTGAATCCTGGGTATTTGATCGTTCGTTCGAAAACTTTGATACTGTCTGTTTATCCGGAATTTGATACAATATGTGGAATTCATATAGTTTAGGCATGAAATACGAAATATGTGATATTTCGCATTTATGATGTCTAAAGAGAATGTGGATTCCAAATATTGTAGTTTTACACTTTCTTTTCTGTGACCGTAAGTGTAGTATGTCCGATATCGCCGGTTTCGTTGCTATACGTCAACGACAATTGGGGTATGCATACTTACTTACGTTGATGATATGAGATATTATGTGTTGCTGAGATATGATGTGCAGGATTGTCGCGATCGAATAGCCGGGGTTTTTTTGTGAGATGAGAGTTTTATATTTTCATTCATGTAAATTCAAATGTAATGTAATATTCTTTTATTTGGGGCACTTCCGGGTTGAGGTTGTGTCACCAGTATTGTATATTATTTACTTTTCCGCATTAGGAAGGGAGCACAGGTGACCGGGTTCTGGGGTTCAGTGGGAGGCCATCTCGAGGAGTCGAGACCGGGTCTCCTAAACTCCAGAATTGGCAGGGTCACTTGCCGCTCTCGTAGGAGTCCAGGGTGTGGGCTTGGCTATTCATCGCGACTGTCGAATCCGTATTTTCTATTCTGGCTAAAATACTAAATACGGACGTCCTAGTATATCCCACGTTATATCTATATTTCTGCTGCCTGTATTCTGTGATATCTGAGACGAATGACTTATTATATATATGATATATAGTAGACGTTGCTTATGTTTTACACCCGCGCTAGTCCCGTCCCGGTATGCCGTTAGTTAAGTAACCTAACGGTGCATAACGGAACATTGCGGCGAATGCGGATGGCATAAGCGTACGTGTTATTTTCGTTTCTTTTCTGTGACTGGCTTAAGGACTTAAATTATGGGATTACATTAATATGATTAATGTAAAGAAAATAAACCTAAAAAGATGTTGTAGAATCGGATTTGAAAACCACTCGGCTATTTATGAAAAAGCTATATTTCAAAACTGCGGAGCTTAAGCCACTCCTTTTTGAAAACCATTTGATTCTACAACGATATCAAGTTCAAAGCGTTAAAGATTTTCTTAAAAATCATTCGCAACCCTCCGTCATTTTAGGAAGTAGAGTACTTAGTATTCGTACTACCTTTGTTGACTTTAGTTAAGGCGTAGTGTACGGTAGCTAAGTGATGTCTTCCTACACTGCATATGATGCAGATTAATTAGGACATTCATGCGACTTTGTTGACCATAGTTAAGGGTCATATGGGTGGGTCTAATTGATCAAGAAATGACGGGTAGAACTTGACTGGTACTTATGATTTGTTGACCATAGTTAAGGTCATAAGTACTAGGGTAAAAATTACATCGGGAATTTCAAGTGTTGAAATTTGCAATGAGATTGCATACCTTCCATGTGATGGTTGGATCCCGATCCCACTGTGGGAAATAGTTGCTCCTAGGAGAGTTTTACATTTTACAATTAGCTAACTCATTAGGTGTCTAGAAAGGTGTTAACGGGGCTCCGCCTCTGGGAAAACGAGGTTTACTCTAATTAGGTCCGTGCGAAAGCACGGGGAACCTCCCTCAAAGTACCCACACTGGCCTGGCTGAACGGTTAGCGAAGTTGTAGACTGTAATTAATCCTGGCTAGTTTTTCTTTTTAAGGTTTGAAAGAAAAACTTGATAAAAAGCAGTGGGAAACATCGATTAGACAAGATAATAAACCAATCTAATCTGTGCAAGATCTTTCGCTGAGTATATTCTTTTCTCTCCCTTAATGGCAGATACCAATGACTGGACTTAAGCTTCTACTAGATAAAAACAAACTGAATGGGACCAACTATAAAGACTGGCTGAGGAATCTGAAAATCGCCTTGACTTATGATAAAGTATCATATGTCCTCACGGCTTCAGCCCCGCCCGTCCCTGGTCCAAAATCCTCAGTTGCGGACATTGAAGTCCGCAAGACATGGGACGCTGACTATGCCACGGCCACATGCCTCACGCTTGCATCGATGGATAACACACATCAAAAGCAGCACGAGGACATGGACATTCACGGTATATTGCTCCATACAAAGGAGTTGTATGTGGAGCAATCCCGCGTATTACGATACGAAGCATCAAAGAAATTGTTTCAGATGCGAATGGCCCCTGGCACACCAGTAGGAGACCATGTTCTGAAGATGATAGCTCTTATAGAAGAGCTTGAGGACCTTGGATGGACGATGGACAATGAACAATATATAGATATTATTCTGCAGTCCCTCCCCTCCACCTTTGCTCAGTTCATAGTGAACTTCAACACGCATGGCATGGAGAAGGATCTCCCTGAGCTCCTTAATATGTTAAGGAGTGCAGAGAGCACTATGAAGTTAGCAAAAACTCCCGTTATGACTATTGGACAGTCTTCCTCTTCTCGCCCGAAAGCCAAGGCCAAGGGAAAGAAAAAGAAGAAACCCACTAATCCTAAGGGCGGAGTTAAAAAGGTGAAGGGAAAGGGAAAGTCCAAGGCTGGAGACTCGGGGAAAGGCGAATGTTTTCATTGCCACAAGACAGGACATTGGAAGCGCAATTGCACGGAGTACTTAAGTCTCAAGAAGAAGCATGGTGATGCTTCTGCTTCAGGTGCGTTTGTGACTGAAAACTGTTTTTCTATAAACTCTGCTTCCTGGGTATTGGATACCGGTTCAGGTTCTCACATTTGCAATTCTATGCAGGGGCTGAGAAATAGCAAGGTTTTGAAGACATGTGACCATACTCTCCGCGTTGGAAATGGTTCCAATGTACATACAGTCGCAGTGGGAGAGTATCACTTGGGGTTGCCATCTGGATGTATTTTGATTTTGAATCCATGTTATTTTGTACCAAGTATGCTATGTAATATAATATCCGTTTCTTTGTTGGAAAATGAAGGATATAATTTTGTGTTGCAGAACAATGTTATGAACATTCACCTGAATCAAATGTTGGTTGGGTATGGTACGCTTAATAATGGAATATATGTCCTAAATCAACACACAGTTTTCAGTATACAACACACTAATAAAAGAAAACTTTCAGAATTAAATGAAGCTTTTCTTTGGCATTGTATACTTGGTCATATTAACGAAATAAGACTAAACAAGTTACATAAAGATGGATATTTAAACTCTTTTGAATATAAATCTTATGCGACTTGCCAGTCTTGTATCAAGGGTAAAATGACCAAAACTCTGTTTACCGGACACGGAGAAAGAGCTACTCAGCTCCTTGGCCTCATACATAGTGATGTATGTGGGCCAATGTCTACGCAGGCTAGAGGCGGTTTTTCATACTTCATTACATTCACTGACGACTTCTCAAGATTCGGTCATGTATTTTTATTAAAGCACAAGTCCGACGCTTTCGAGAAATTCATTGAATATAAACAAGAAGTAGAAAAACAAACCGGCTTGAGTATTAAGATGCTTCGATCAGATCGAGGTGGAGAGTATCTCAGTACAGAATTTGCAAACTTCCTAAAAGAGAATGGGATTCACTCTCAGCTCACTCCTCCTTACACACCAAAGCACAACGGTGTGTCAGAACGACGGAATAGGACCCTATTAGATATGGTCCGGTCCATGATGAGTGACGCTGAGTTACCAGTCTCGTTTTGGGGGCATGCATTGGAGACTGCAGCTTTTCTGCTAAACAGGGTTCCAACCAAAGCCGTGTCTACCACGCCATATGAGATATGGAATGGGAAGAGACCATCTCTTAAAAGAATTAAGATTTGGGGTTGCCCGGCCTATGTTAAAAAGCAGAATCCGGACAAACTCGAGACACGGTCAGTCATGTGTAACTTTGTGGGATATCCAAAGAATTCTTATAGATATCTGTTCTACCACAAAGAGGAACAAAAAGTGTTTGTTTCTCAGTATGCCATATTCTTGGAAAAAGAGTTTTTCACAGATAAAGATGATGGCAAGGTAGTAGATCTAGAAGAGGTTCTGGAGACACAAACTACAAATGACGATTTGGTTGAACCGGCTGTTACAACAGAAACTGAAGAACCTCGGCCACTCCGTAGGTCTGGTAGGACTTCTCGCCCACCGGAGAGGTACTACGGTTTCCTCATTGATGGTGACGGAGAAGATTGCATCATGGATGATGATGATCCTACCAGTTTTCAGCAAGCTATCACGAGTGGTGACTCTGTGAAGTGGCTGGATGCCATGAGATCCGAAATGGAGTCTATGTACACCAACAAAGTATGGACTTTGGACGTTGTACCCCCTGGGGTAAAACCTGTAGGGTGCAAATGGATCTTTAAGAGAAAGATTGGTGTGGATGGGCAGGTAGAGACCTATAAGGCAAGACTTGTGGCGAAAGGTTTTCGTCAAAGACCAGGTTTGGACTATGACGAAACTTTTTCGCCCGTAGCCATGCTTAAATCCATTCGGATCCTACTTGCTATTGCTGCTCACTACGACTATGAAATCTGGCAGATGGACGTTAAAACAGCATTTCTAAATGGAGATTTAGAAGAATGCGTTTATATGGATCAGCCAGAGGGCTTCATTGACAGTGGGAGCAGCGAGAAAGCATGTAGACTGCTTAAATCCATATATGGGTTAAAGCAGGCATCACGGAGTTGGAACATCTGTTTCGATGATGTCATCAAAGAGTTTGATTTCATCAAAAAATCCAGATGAACCTTGTGTTTATAAGAAGGCTGTAGGGAGAGCTGTCACATTCCTCGTATTGTACGTGGACGACATTCTTCTGATAGGAAATGATATTCCTATGCTACAGTCGGTCAAATCATTCTTATCACTGAGGTTCTCCATGTAGGACCTGGGGGATGCCACATACATCCTAGGCATAAGGATCTATAGGGATAGATCCAAAAAGTTATTGGGATTGTCCCAAACCAGGTACATCAACACCATCCTAAAAAGGTTTAGTATGGAAGACTCTAAGCGGGGTACCTTACCCGCTTGCCATGGAGTCACTCTCTCCAAGGATTCTTGTCCAAAGACCGATGAAGAGAGAGCTCGCATGAGCATTATACCTTATGCTTCGGCAGTAGGATTTATAATGTATGCGATGTTATGTACACGCCCAGATGTAGCTTATGCACTTAGTGTTGTAAGCAGGTATCAATCCAACCCAGGGGAGAACCACTGGACAGCTGTGAAGAACATTCTTAAGTACTTGCGAAGGACTAAAGAATTATTCTTGGTGTATGGTAATACAGATCTCCAAATGGAGGCCTTTACCGATTCGAGCTTCCAGAGCGATAAGGATGACAGCAAATCTATCTCAGGGTTTGTATTTACTCTCAATGGAGGGGCGGTAAGTTGGAAGAGTTCCAAACAGGATACCGTTGCAGACTCTACGATGGAAGCTGAGTACATTGCTGCAAATGATGCCGCTAAGGAAGCCGTCTGGATGAAGAAGTTCGTCTCGGAGCTAGGAGTAGTTCCAACCATTATTGATCCAATACCTTTGTATTGTGACAATAATGGGGCGATGGCGTTAGCCAAGGAGCCCAGATCCCATCAGCGGTCCAGACACATCCTGAGGCGCTTTCATTTGATCCGGGAGATTGTAGATCGCCGCGAGATCGAGATTAAGAGAGTAGACACAAAGAACAACGCCGCAGATCCATTCACCAAGGCCCTCCCTCAGCCGCAGCATGAGCGACTTTTTGAGATGTTGGGTATGAGATACGCCAATAACTGGCCTTAGTGCAAGTGGGAGATTGTTGGATATATGTATGCCCTAGAGGCCATTATGTGATAGTGGATGTATCTATACATATATATATATATATATATATATATATATTCAGTTTGCATTCTTGCTCGACATGATAGTACGCTATCTGGTTTTTCTTTATCTGACATGTTGATTTGATCATGCTTTTATTCATTCATACATGCTGATAAAGCCCTGAGGATATCGGCTTGACTACTCTGATTATGATGGAGATCATACTAGTGGGACATCTGTAGTCTATAAGCATATCCTGGAACGTCCCTAGTCGTAGGTATATCGAGACGGGGCATTGATATACCAGAGTAGACTAGCGTATATGATTCTAGACCCATACGATGGGCGATGAATGTTCCCACATTCATCGATGTTTGGCATCAAGATCATATACGGTTGCTCAGTGGTGACTGGGTACACTGGACGGACTCACCGAGAACTCCTATATGGAATTATATCTATCGTCGGATAGCAGTTCTCAGGTGACACTGGTACAGGTTAATCTGTAGACCCGAGATCGTCATGGAGTCTTGTGTGTTCTCCCACTGTACTTTGATTACCACCCTACCACGGCTCTACTGAGTCGTGCAAACAGGTGGCCGTTGGGTACAGTCCCGAGACACACGAAGACGATGAGCGATAAGAGGGGTTTCGTCTCTCCCGGTATTGGGAGTTGATACTGTGCTGTGCCCGACTGGTTATAACAGCAAGTCCCTGGCCAGGGCTGCTGAAATTTGCTGATAAGTGTTATCAGTAGTTTCTCGATCTGTTATAGACCATTCACCGGCACGACTTATTGAGTTATTAGGGTCGATGTGACCATCCCTAGGCTCGATATGCAGCATATCTGACGGAGAGACCGGACTGTACGGTAGTGTTGCCGGATGGCTCGACGGGAGTTGTAGCAGGTTCGCTTGTTTTCTTCTGATCGCTCAATACCCGGGTGGCCGTTAAGTTTAGATGACCGCTTGCGGCTTGGGGGTACCTGATATGATCATCACCCTATGCCGGCGTATTGACGAGTCTTAGAGTCCCACAAAGGAGTTATCCAGTCCAGGCGAAACGTTGTGGTGCGCGTATGCGATATGCGCATGCACCCGATTAAAATGTGCGTATATGATACCGAACATTGATCGGGTGGCCTGCTTTTGGTGGGGTCGTATGAGATATGACCGGATTGATAAATTAAGTGTTGATTTATCATCTAACCATTAGTTTTCTCACTTGAAACCTTTCTAGGGTTTGATGGATGTATGCATGCATGCATATGTTTCTTTCTTTCATTCTAGTTTCATGCACATGTGGATGTGCATACATGTATACATACATACACCCATCCATCATGGTTGTTAGCATATGGAAAAGGTGGCAATATAAGACTCACACCATGGATTAAATTATGGATTATTATTTGATTTTGGATTTAAAAGAAAATGAAAAGGAAAGGATAATCATTCTAGCTTCTACATTCTTCCTTTGACCTAACCATGCTCAACTACCACTAACCTCGGGTTATCCTTCTCTTTATCATTTAAAACAAAAGTTAAATTAACTATCCATCATTTAATCATGGTTGAAAGTGAGAAGGAATAAAATATAAAAGGTTATAATTCATTTCTTTTCACTTAAGGATTATTTTTTCACCTCTAGTTGAAAATAGCCACCATCTTCATCCTCCTCATCTTTTCCTCTCTAGTTTTTTCTAGTGAGTTAAACACAATTAAAGAAAGGTTTTTGAAGTGAGATCCATAGCCACAACATCATTCTACTCAAGTCTAGCCAACTTGATTAGAGTGTTCTCTTTTCTTTTCCAAAGTTACAAGCTTGGACGGGAAACTTCGGGTGGATCGTCGTGGACGAAAGAGGACTACAAGTGGACCTTCTTCCAACACCCTAGAGATCAAGGAGTCAAGCAAAAGGGGAGCTACAAAGGTTGTAGCCTTCAAACCCTAATCTTTATTAGCTTAAAAGTTTCGAAACCCTAATTTTCTAGGATCGATTCCTTTGCATGTTCGTTTAGCACCATAAAAATTTAAACTTTTGGACATGTGATGCTTCAAAACTCTTCATAGGGTGCTAGACTAACCTTATAGATGGTCCCTCTAGAAGACAACAAACCTTAACTCGATTATGTGACCGTCTTGAACTGCCCTTTGAACCTTAGGGTTTGGGGCAGTACGGTGTGCCACATGTGAGGCGTTGGCTTGACCCTTCTACGGCTGGACCGTTGGTACTGAGGCATGAAGTGAATGTCTTTGAACTTATTTCATGTGTTGAACGGTTTCGGGAAAACTTGGGTGTTCGAATGTTCGATCGAAAAGTTTAATATTTTCTATTTATCCGGAATGGGATACAATAATTGGAATTCACAAACAGTTATGAGATAACTGAATGAATGTTATAAATCTAGCGGTTTAGTTTCACTTGATATTGAAAAGAGTTTTCGATAATGAGACTAAAATGCGGGGTTTATAACTGTTAGGCATGTGATGTCTAAGTATTTCATTTGATTAGGCATGTGATGTCTAAAGAGCTTGCGGATTCCAACTGTTGTAGTTTTACACTTTCTTTTCTGTGACCGTAAGTGTAATATGTGATATCGCCGGTTTCGTTGCTATATGTCAACGACAATTGGGATACGCATGTTTACTTACGTTGATGATATGTGATGTTATGTGTTGCTGGATATGTTATATTGGATTGTCGTGTTTGAATAGCCGGGGTTTTTTTATGTGAGATGAGTGTTTTTCATTTTCGTTCATGTAAAAACTTGTATGTAATATTCTTTTATTGGGGCACTTCCTGGTTGCGGAAGATGTCACCTTTTGTATATTATTTACTTTTCCGCATTAGGATAGACCCAAGGAGGGGAGCACGAGTAACCGGGTTCTAGGGTCCAGTGGGAGACCATCTCGAGGAGTCGAGTCCGGGTTTCCTAACCCTAGAATTGGTAGGGTTGCTTGCCGCTCTCGTAGGGGTCTAGGGGTGTGGGATTGGCTGTTCATCACGACCGTGGAATCCGTGTTTTATACTGGCTCGTATTGAAAACACGGACGTCCTAGTATATCCAATGTTTCATATGTTTCTTCTGCTGCGATATCTGTGATGTGATCATGTGATGTTCTGTGATAGATACTGTATATAGTATATATGATATATTATATAGACGTTACTTATGTTTTGCACCCGCACTAGCCCTGCCCTGCTCTGCCGTTAGTTACCTAACCTAACGGTGCACGAGGGGACATCCAGGCGAATGCGGATGGCATAAGTGTACGTCGTATTTATCTGTGATGTTTAGGTGACTTAAATGATGGGACTTCATTAATGTGATTAATGAAATAAAAGAAACCAAATGATGTTGTAGAATCAAATTTTAAATAAAACAGGTAGCTACAGTTCTTGCTTTGCATAGCGGTATATATGATATACCCTGCACCTTATTCGATGAGGAAAGGACCGAGATCCCTTCACCGGGAGTGACTCCTTTAGCAATAACTGGCAGATGCTACATACTCGGTCTGCTTTTGATTGCTTCTATAGTTTTTGCTTTGCACAGTGATATATATGATATATCCCGCACTTCATTCGATGAAGAAAGGGCCGACGATCCCTTCACCGGGAGTGACCCCTTTAGCAAAACTAGAAAAGCCTCAAAATCACTCCATTTCAAAACTACATTTGATCCTACAACGATATCAAGTTCATTACGCAATAGGTTTTCTGAAAACCTGCGTAGCCCTCCGTCATTTCAGATAAGTACTACTTAGTATTCGTGCTACAGTAGTTTGGCATTCGTCAAGGCGTAGTGTACGGTAGCTAACTAGTATTTATCTGCTTATGCATATGATGCAGATTGGATTAGGGTATTCGTACGGCGTTGTTTGGCATTTGTCAAGGGTCGTGCGGGTGGGTTTAATTCAATCAAGAAATGTACGGGTTGAACTTGACTAGTGGACTATGAGTTGTTTGGCATTCGTCAAGATCATAGAACACTAGGGGTAAAATATTATTGGGAATTTCAAGTGTTGAAATTTGCAATGAGATTGCATACCTTCTATGAGATAGTTGGATCCCGATACCCACTGCGAGTAAGAGTTACTCCTGGGAGAGTTTTACACATTGCAATTAGCTAATCAAGTAGGTGTCTAGAAAGGTGTCAACGGGGTTACGCCTCTAGGAAAACGAGGTTTACATTAATTAGGTTCGTGCGAAAGCACGGGGGACCTCCCTCAAAGTACCGACACTGGCCTGGCTGAAAGATTGGCGAACTTGTAGTGTGTAATTAATCCCGGCTAGTCTTTCCTTTTAGGGTTTGAAGGAAGATTTGATAAAAACTAGTGGGAGCCATCCTGATTAGATAAGATAATAACCAATCTGATCTTGCAAGAGCATACGCTAAAGTGTTTTCTTCTCTCTCTCTCCAGGTAGCGACCATTTCATGCCCTAACAAAGATAATAATATGGATGTATTGACTGAACCCGCTTATTATACTGAGCAGGGGAACGTTGAACCCGTTCTATCTTATAAGTGTTATAAGAATGAACAGGAAACAGGAGAATATCTGGATTCTCACACCGCCCAAACGGAGAACATGCAAGTTGATGCATCATCTTCGGGTGTGTTTGTCATTGAGAACTGTTTCTCAGTTCACCCTACGTCCTGGGTATTAGATACCGGATCAGGATCCCATATATGTTAGATGTTACATGGGCTGCGGAAAGGTAGAGAACTGGGAAAAGGTGATCATTCCGTTCAAGTTGGGAATGGGGCAAATGTTGCAGCCAAAGCAGTTGGCGAATATCACCTAGTATTACCAAGTGGTGATACAATGATTCTGAATGAGTGCTATTATATACCGAACATGAAGTGCAAGATTATATCAGTTTCTTTATTGAGTAAAGAAGGATATAATTTTGTAGTACAGGATAATGTTATGAACATATTCCTAAATCAAAAGTTCATTGCATCAGGCTCGTTACATAATGGCATATTCATTCTAAATCAAAATACAGTCCTCAATATACAAAACACACACAAGAGGAAAAGTTCAGAAATGAACGAATCCTACTTGTGGCATTGTAGACTTGGTCATATCAATGCGACACGACTGGCCAAGTTACATAAGGATGGTTATTTGAATCCATTCGAATTATCATCTTATGATACTTGCCATTCATGTCTCAAAGGAAAAATGGCCAAAGCTCCGCTTAGTGGACACGGAGAAAGAGTTACTGAACTCTTAGGACTGGTACATAGTGATGTATGCGGTCCCATGTCTACCCATGCCAGGAACGGTTCTTCCTACTTCATTACATTCACTGACGATCTCTCTAGATACGGGCATGTGTTCCTATTGAAACACAAATCTGAAGCTTTTGAGAAATTCAGAGAATATAAGCACGAAGTAGAGAACCAAACGGGCAAAAGTATAAAGATCCTTTGATCTGATCGAGGAGGAGAATACTTGAGCAATGAGTTCCAAGATTATCTAAAAGAGAATGGGATTCTCTCTCAGCTTACTCCACCTTATACACCACAGCACAACGGTGTATCGGAACGAAGGAATCGCACCCTATTAGATATGGTGCGTTCAATGATGAGTACAGCTGAGTTACCTATTTCCTTCTGGGGGTATGCGCTTGAGACAGCCATACACCTATTGAATATGGTTCCTACCAAATCAGTGCCTACCACTCCATATGAGATATGGAAAGGGAAGAGACCATCTCTTAAGTATGTTAAGATATGGGGTTGTCCAGCCTATGTCAAAAGACAAAATCCGGACAAACTCGAGGCAAGATCAGTCTTATGTAAGTTTGTAGGATATCCCAAAAATTCACAAGGGTATATCTTCAACCACCCCGAGGAACAAAAGGTGTTTGTTTCTCGACATGCCACTTTCTTAGAAAAAGGTTTTCTTATGAAACAGATTAGTGGCATTGAGGTAGAACTGGAAGAGGTTCCAGCAACACAAACTATAACTGAAGATTTAGTAGAACCAGAGGATTCAGTAGTACCCGACGAACCCCAGCCTCTCCGCCGATCTAGCAGGGTTTCTCGTCCACCTGAGAGATACTACGGTTTTCTCATTGACGGTGGAAGCAAAGATTGCATCATGGAAGATGATGACCCAACTAGTTTCGAGCAGGCCATCACGAGTAGGGACTCAGTGAAATGGCTGGATGCTATGCGGTCCGAGATGGAATCCATGTACACCAACAAAGTATGGACTTTGGATGTTGCTCTTGAAGGGGTAAAACCCATCAGGAGCAAGTGGATCTTCAATAAAAAACTTGGTGTAGATGGGAAAGTGGAGACTTTCAAAGCTAGACTAGTAGCAAAGGGTTTTCGTCAAAGACCAGGTGTGGACTATGACGAAACCTTTTCTCCAGTGGCTATGCTTAAATCCATCCGGATCATGCTTGCCATCGCTGCATATCATGATTACGAAATCTGGCAAATAGATGTTAAGACCGCCTTTCTAAATGGTGATTTAGAAGAGTGCGTGTACATGACTCAGCCAGAGGGCTTCGTAGACAGTGGGAACAGCGGGAAGGTGTGCAAGCTGCTTAAATCCATTTATGGATTAAAGAAAGCATCACGGAGTTGGAACATCTGCTTTGACGTCATTATCAAAGAGTTTGATTTCGTCAAAAACCCAGATGAACCTTGTATCTACAAGAAGGTAGAAGAGAGTAAGGTTGTCTTCCTCGTATTGTACGTAGACATACTCTTGATAGGAAATGATATTCCTATGCTGCAATCGGTCAAGCTCTTCTTATCACAAAGATTCTCAATGAAAGATCTTGGTGATGCCTCCTGCATATTGGGAATTAGGATCTATAGAGATAGATCCAAACGGATATTGGGATTGTCCCAATCCAGGTACATTGACACCGTACTAAAGAGGTTTAGTATGGAAGAATCCAAGCGTGGGAACTTACCGACGATCTCTGGAGTCACTCTCTCCAAAGAGATGTCTCCCAAGACTGATTTGGAGAGAGCTCGCATGCAAGGGATACCCTATGCTTCGGCTGTAGGCTCTATCATGTACGCGATGCTGTGTACCAGACCCGATGTAGCATACTCACTAAGTGTAGTGAGCAGGTATCAAGCTGATCCTGGAGAGAGTCACTGGACAGCTGTGAAGAGCATTCTCAAGTACTTACGAAGGACTAAAGAGATGCTCTTGGTGTATGGTAACGGAGAACTCCAAGTGGAGTCCTTTACCGATTCGAGCTTCCAGAGTGATAAGGACGACTCTAAGTCGCAGTCGGGCTTTGTCTTTACCCTTTACGGAGGGGCGGTTAGCTGGAAGAGTTCCAAGCAGGAAACCGTGGCAGACTCGACGATGGAGGCTGAATACATCGCTGCCAACGATGCTGCTAAAGAGGCTGTCTGGATCAAGAAGTTCATTATTGAACTTGGAGTGGTTCCATCCATTGAGCATCCAATACCTTTGTATTGCGACAACAATGGAGCGGTGGCTTTGGCTAAGGAACCCAGGTCCCATCAGCGATCAAGGCATATTCTGAGGCGGTATCACCTGATCCGGGAGATAGTTGATCGCCGGGAGATCGAGGTCAGGAGGGTTGACACGAAGAACAACACGGCGGATCCACTCACGAAGGCCATTCCCCAGATACAGTTTGAGAGACTCTTCGGGATACTCGGTATGCGATACTACAGCAGCTGGCCCTAGTGCAAGTGGGAGATTGTTAGTTGTATGTATGCCCTAGAGGCCAGTATTGTACAGATGATGTATATTATATTGGATGCTTGGACATATATAGAGATGAATTTCTTGCTCGATATGATAGTATGCTATCTGGTTACTCTTTATCTTAACATGTACACTTGTCTCTTTATACTGTCTTGGAGTTACATGTTGGTAAAGCCCTTAGGATGTGTACTTGACTACCTGGACTATGATGCAGATCATACTAGTGGGGACATGGTAGTCCATAGGTACATCTTTCAAGGTCCCTAGTCGTGGGTATATCGAGACGGGGCATCGATATACCAGTGTAGACTAGCGTATACGCTTCTCGACCCATGAGATGGGCGATGGATGATCCCATATCCATTGGTGTTTGACATCAGAGATGGTGTACGGGTGCTCAGTGGAGACTGGGTACACTGGACGGACTCGCCGAGAACTCCCAGATGGTATTATACCTCATGTCAGATGGCAATTCTCAGGTGACACTTGTGCAGGTTAGTCTGTAGACCCGAGATCGTCATAGAGTCTTGTGTGATTCCCACTGTGCTTTGATCTCCACCTTACCACTTCCATGAGGGCGTGCAAAACGGTGGTCTTTGGGTACAGTCCAGAGTCACATGGAGGAAATGAGCGATAGGAGGGGTTTCGTCTCTTCCGGTATTGGGGGTTGATGTTGCGCTGTGCTCGATTGGCCGTAACAGGGAAGTCCCTGGCCAGGGCAGATCAGAGATTTGCTGGTAAGTGTTACCAGTAGTTTCTCGACCCGTTATGAGCCTCACATCGGCAAGACTTATCGGTTATTGGGGTCTGACGTATACCACCCCTAGACTTGATATGCGACATATCAGACGAACAGACCGGACTGTACGGTAAGTGTTACTGGTTGGATTCACAGGAGTGTGAGCGGGCTAGCTCGTCGATCTTCTGATCGCTCAATACCCGGATGGCCGTTACGTTTAGCAGACCGCTTGCGGCTTGTGGGTGCTTGATATGATCATCATCTGCTACCGGCGTATTGACGAGTCTTTAGAGTCCTACACAGAGGTTTCTTGGCTCAAGCGAAATGAAATAGGAGCGCATATGAGATATGTGCAGGACCGAGAATAATGCGTGTATGTGATACCGTATTCTATTCTCGCGATGGATGTATCGATTGGTTATATTCGATATAACCTAGATATCGAATCAAGGATTGATTCGATAAGCCGATACATAGGATACTAGTCGGTTATATGCGATATGACCGGATCGTTAAATCAAGTGTTGATTTAATGATTTAATGTATAATTATATATTTGATATATTACTTTGCATTAACTAGTATTGGTTCACTTTAAATGGATTTTCTCACTTGATGTGCAAGAAGTATATGTGATATACTTTTGTGCACATATTTGTATCATGTTTGATGATACTTGATCATTTGGTTAAGTGTATAGAATTAAACCATGGTTAATATGGTGATTAGGGTTTTGCTTATTCATTTATTTATTTATTTTTTCATTTATTTATTTGGAAATGATTTAGATGAGAATGGTGGCTTTATTTGTTTCTAGTTGAAGCTTCATGAAGCTTTGACTTCTTAACCATTCTTGTCTTCATGCTTAACCCTAACCCATCCAAGTAACCATGGTCTATTGTCTACACTCTACCCTAGTTAGTATATGATAAGTATTCATTTACTTTTCAATTTTTAATTAACACTTATCATATTCTTTCTTCTTCTTCATCATCTTCTTCTTCAAGAAAAGCTTAAGTCCATCAATGACAACTTGAGCAAAAGTGAGAGAAATCCAATTCAAAAGTAACCCACCTCCTATTTCTTCACCCTCTACCTCTTGCCAGGTAGTATAGGGTGTTTTCTTCACAAGTTTCACAACTTGGTGAAGTTGGAGCTTGAACTTGTGATGCCTCGACGTAGATCTTCTTCGGCACGAAGCTGACGACCTTGCCCGCCCATTTCTCCGATGAAGCCGATGCTTGAGTCCGGGATTCGAGACGGACAGCGAGAGGACGACTACATGGAGCTAAGGAAGTGGATAACCGGATCTACAAAGGTTGTAGCTCTCTTCTTTTAGTTAAGATGTTAACTAGTTTACTGTTTCGCCTAAATTTCTAGTCGACGATCCGTATTAGGGTTTCTCGGCACCCATAAAATTTGAAATTGGCATGGTTGATGCCTTGTGAGACCTCTATAGTGTGCCTAGGAACCCTACAGAGTCGAGAGATGATATGGGCCGACCCGGACTGACGGAGCCAGAAGGCCGATCCGGACTGACGGAGCCCGAGATATGAGGATTTATGTGTCGATGCTGGACACGGGTTTCATGATGTTTTCGAATGTCGAGGTTGGACACTCCGGTTCCATGATTTTTATGTGTCGCGAGGGACACCCGTTGATTTACATACTCATACTTTCATGCATATACTTTTATGATATTCACATGCACGATATTGTTGTGTCATTGGTTAACACGTGGACGGGATCCACCTGCATACATACATTGATTATGGTTTGATGATATCCGCTTACACATAGGTGTGATTACATTGTTGGCACATATACTACCCGGTCACCCTAGATATCATAGTATTACCTTTATGATATAGTCGACCTAGGAGTCGTTGTTTATTCGATTTCTACTTGTAGATGTTTTTCTATTCACGAGTTGGCAACTCACCCCCGTTGTGCCACAGTTTTTGCAGGTTGACCGCATGGATCGGTAGCGGTATCGCTGGCACACAGTTGCTTTTAGGTGATTTGCTTGGTAGGTGCGACATTTATATCGTACCCACTCTTGTATTTATATTTCATATTGTATTTAGTTAACTCCATCAAATTAAAACTAGTAATTGTATAAGATATGAGACTTAGCAAGACTTGTAGTTGCGAGATTTGAGCGATGGTTGTATGTTCACATTTGGGGTTGATATCGCGCTTTATTCTTTATCTGTTGTGGTGAACATCGCCGTTGGGCGTCGTATACTTATATATACTCTCTTGCGTGGTTGTGATCCGCCGTTTGGCGAAGAGCTAGCTCCCGCTTGGGGATGCCTTTATCATTATTATGTATTGTTGTTTTGGATCAAAAAAATACAAAGGGGGTGCTGCCCAAATTTTTATAAGACGAAACATGTTTTCAAACTAGTAATTTTCACTTGCGTTATCTGTGTCCCTTTTTCCATGTGTTTAGGAAAACTTGATTTCATTATACCTTTATTTCAAAACTTCACCTCTTTTATTTTCTTAAAAAGGGTTTAGATTTCTGGGTTTCATCTTACTTGAATTCCTTTACACCTTTAGATATTGCGTGATTCAAGTGCTGGTCACGAGATAATATTTCGGGTTATGATAGTTTTCCTCTGTGTCTACTCTCCTAACCTCGATCTCCCTGGAGATCATCCCTCTCTATGATCAGGTGATACTTCCTTAGAATATGTCTGGATCTCTGATAGGACGGGGGTTCCTAGGCATAAGCCACAACTCCATTGTCACACAATGGTAGGAATGAAGTTCATCTTATGAACTTATATACTTCCAGACTACCTCTTTGGTAGTATCCTTGGTAGCAATGTATCCAGCCTTTATCGTCTAGTTTGCCACGGTATCTAGCTTGGAACACTTCCAACAAACCGTCCCTCCACTAAAGGTAAAGACAATGCCTGTGACTGACTTTCAGTCGACCTTACCACCATGGAAGCTATCCAGTGATTCTCCTCCGGATCGATTAATACCATCTCACTGCACCTAGTGAGAATCCTAACATCCACTTAGATCTATCACTTAGATCTATCACATAGATCTAAAACCCAGGATTTTGGAGATATCACCTTGATCCTATATGGAGAATCATTGAGATAAGAGGAGATTGACCAAATGTAGCATAGGAAGCTCCTTTCCTATTACGAGTATGTCTTCCACGTACAATACGATGAACGCCACCCTACTCCCTACTGCCTTTTTGTATATACAAGGTTCATCTACACTTTTGATGAAGTCAATCTCTTTGACTACCACATCAAAACAGATGTTCCAACTCCGCGATGCCTGCTTTAACCCATTAAGCAACTTGCACACATTTTCGCTGCTCCTACAATTTACGAAGCCCTCCAGTTGTGTACTTATAGATGCTCTCTTCTAAATTAGTATTTAGAAAAGTAGTCATGACACCCAACTTCCAGATATCGTAGTCATGGTATGTAGCAATGGAAAGTAGGATCCGAATGAACATAAGCATAGTCACTAGAAAAGGTTTCATCATTATCCACACCTGGTCGATGACGAGAACCTTTTGCAACAAATTTTAGCTTTGAAAGTCTCAACTTTCCTATGTACTCCAAGTAATCTTCTCAAGATATACTTTCTCCTAATGGGGATTTAACCCTTTAGATAAAGCAACAAAAGTCCATACTTTGTTGGTGTACATAGATTCCATCTCAGATCGCATAGCATCCATCCATTCTTACAGAGTCCCCACTCTTGATGGCCTGCTTGAAACTAGTTGGGTCATCATCTCATGATGCAATCCTCGCTCCCACTTTAATAGAGAAACCGAAATATCTCTCAGGTGGATGAGGAACCCTACCAGATCGGCGGAGAGGCTGAGGATCGTTGGGAACTATTGAATCCTTTGGTTCAGGATGTCCATGCTCAAGTATTCTCCTCCTGCACATCAAAGAACATAATACTTATATCCGTTTTGGTTCTCTACTTCTAACTTATATTCTTGGAATATCTCAAAAGGTTCAGACTTGTGTTTCAACAGGAGCATATGTCCGAATCTTGAGAGATCATCAGTGAATGTAATGAAGTACAAAGAACCGGTCCTAGCATGTGTAGACAGGGGACCTACATACATCATCATGTATCAATCCCAAGAGTTCACTAACTCTTTCTCTGTTTCCAATAAACGGAGATATGGTCATCTTATCTTTGTAACATGACTGGCAAGTTTCACAAGATGTAAATTCAAACTGATTTAAATATGCATCTTTATGTAACTTAGCTAGTCGGGTCGAATTGATATGACCTAGTCTACAATGCCCTAAGAAGGATTCATTCATTTCTAAACTCTTCCTCTTGTGTGTGTTCTATACATTAAGAACTGTAGTTTGATTTAGAACGTATATGCTTTTAGATAACGTGCCTGAACCGATCAAATCTTGATATAGGAAATGTTCAAAACATTATCCAACAATACAAAATTATATCCTTCTTTACTAAATAAAGATACTGATATGATGATGTATATCAGGTTCGGTATCTAATAACATTTGTTCAGAATCAATGTATTTGGTAATACAGGGTGATAACTGCCAACATACTTAGCTGCAACAATTGCACCATTTCTAACTCTTAAAACTTATCACTCATTCTCAGTTCTCTACCTTTCAGTAGCCCATGTAACAGATTGCATTTGCGGGATCCTGATCCGGTATCTCATACCCAGGACGTAAAGGATACTGAGAAACAGTTCTCGGTAATGAACACACCCAAAGAAGATGCATCATCATGCACTTTCTTCGTTTGGGCGGCGCGAGAATTCTGGTAATCCCCTATTTCCTACTCGGTCTTATAATAATTATAAGTTAGAGCGGGACCAACGTTCCTTATTTCAGTATAACAAGCGGGTTCGGTCAATACATCCGTGTTATTATCTTGATTAAGGCATGGCATGGTCGCTACTTGGAGAGAGAGAGAAGAAAACACTCAGCGTATGCTCTTGCAAGATTATATTGGTTATTAATTTATCTAATCAGGATGGCTCCCACTGTTTTAGTCAAATCTTCCTTCAAACCCTAAAAGGAAAGACTAGCCGGGATTAATTATGTTGGAGATAGTGCCCTCAGAGTCAATTATTGGATCACAGGCACGTGATTGCAATGATTGAGGGAGGACCTATCCCGGTAGAACAGTCTTACTCGAGATGATAGTTTGCTATCTGGTTTACCTTTATCATCGTGTACTGCTTTAGGTGACCTGACAGGTCACTATTGCACGTTGATAGAGCCCCTAGGATTCTTGCTTGGCTGCCAGCAGTATGAGGGCGATCATATAAGTGAGAGCTGGAGTCTATAAGCACATCCTTAAAAGGTCCCTAGTCGTGGGAGTTTCGAGACAGGGCATCGATTCTCCAGAGTAGACTAGTGTATACAGTCGAGACCCCGACGAGGGGCGGTAGCCGGTCTCACAAGCCACTGGTGTCAGTTGGTTCACCTAAGATGTATACAGGTGCTCATTGGGTTATGAGTACACCGGACAGGACTCGCCGGGAACATGCTAGTTGGTCTTATACCTGACGTCAGATAGCAGTTCCCAGGTGACATGTGTACAGGTTAGTTCATCGACCTGGGGATCGTCATTTGTCTCGTGTGAGTTCCCACTGTACTTTGATTACTACCCTACCACGGCTCAAAGGAGTCGTGCAAACAGGTTTTAGTTGGGTACAGTCCCGAGCCACATAGAGGCAGTGAGCGGATCTTCGGGGGTTCGTCTCTCCCGGTATTGGTGGTGAGGTCGCGCTGTGTCTAGGAGAGCCATTACACGAAGTCCTTGGCCAAGGCAGGAGATTTACTGGTAGGTATTCCAGTAGTATCTCAGGGTGTTCTGGGCTACACTCCGACACGACTTGTACCGCTTTTGGGGGTCTGACTTTTACCAACCCCCTAGGCCCGACATGCGATGCTCATAGACGAACGGACCGGACTGTACGGATATTGTCACTGACAGGCTCAGTAGTGTGTCAGGATGAGTTCGCTCATCGACGTCCCTTTTGGTCAATAGCTGGTGGCCCGTTACGTATTGGCTTATACCTCTGACGTGCTAGTGGTTAAATCCACAGCCATAGTATTGACGAGTCTTTAGAGTCCACCACACTTTCAGTTACTCAAGCTTTCGGGCGAAACGCTGTAGAGGCCTTATGGAGATATGGCAGGGTCCGATCAGATACGTGCGGTATTGCACGGGTCAGGATCGGACGGTTTGTACTAGTGGCCGTATGGATATATGGCAGGGTTCGATCAGATACGTGCGGTATTGCACGGATCAGGATCGAACGGATATTACTAGCCGGCTTTGTTTTAAGCCGGATCCTAGTTTAGTACAGTGTAGATTTTGTCTCTTTGCATTTGTATCCGGACGGAATACAGATGCGGGTGTGTATGCACAGTATCGGGGTTTTCCTGTAATTTATTATGGGACCAGTTTTCTGGAGTTGCCAGTTTGCTTTTCGTTTCGGCCGATTTCCTTTGTTCCGTTCATTGGCCGAAGATTGATGGAGGAAGGCTTATTTGCATTGTTGCAAATAAGCAATTGTGGGAGGGGTTTTTTGCATTATTGTTTTTTTCATTATGGTTGCTCCATACCTTGTCCATGCTCTCCTTCTCCACTCACACATGAGATAGGATTTATTTTGATGGGGCCGGCCACTGTTTACAAGTATGGAAGGGGTTAATTTTTGGTGGACATTTTCCTTATGCATTTAATTAATTTGCATACTTTCCACTGGTTTGATTGTGAGCTCATGAATGGTTTTGATTGGTGCATTCAACCCACTTGCTTTTTTCCAGTGAGCACATTACTTTGGCTGGCCGAGCTCATTTCTTATGATGCTCATTCTTTTTGAGATTGCATGCTCATTTTTCCTAGGATCCATCCATGAAAATTTTTATGCAAAAATTCCTCCATAAATGGCAACCTCTTAAACCCCAAAGAGACTTGAGTACTACACATTCTACAGCAAGTCTTGGGCACGTCGACTAGCCAGCTTCGTGCCCGAGTTTCCTCGGTATTGAGGTGGGAGCCCGTAAAAGAAACAGGCGATGTGGTGCCCTTCCGGCGACGAGGTGGAGACCGGACATTCCGCGGGAGATCGGGACGACGACGAGAAGACCGGAGAACTCGGATCACTCGGTAAATCTCTTCCCCATCTTGTTGTTAGCTAGATCTAGTTTAATGGCCCGATCCGGGGTTTAGTGCGCGGTGGTGCCGGTTTGCTAAGTTCGCAAAATTAAAGTTTATCACCGTTTCCGCATTTGGCCGTCGGATTGACGGCCGGGGGCGCCGCCGTGCACTTACAGTGGTATCAGAGACTCGCCATTAACTTAGTCTAGCTTGGTGTAATGTGTTTTCATTTCCGATCGATCAAAAATCCCAAAACCCGTGTTTTCACTTACAACAGTTTTTTGTCGAAAATTTTTTAAGTCCAAAATTTTTTCAGGTTGAATAAAACTAGTGTACTGGAAGATCTAAGAGTTCTGGAAAAATTCGAGACACTGATCTCTTCAGGGGAGCGCAGAACCGCGGCAAAACCCTACTTGTTGCCGCGGTTCCGCCGCAGTATGGAGGATTCAGTGGGTCGGGTTTTTACAGTGGGCTTCTGGGGTGATTTTAGGGGTTTTGGAATGTTAAATTTGGGCCCATAATTTCTGTGAGTGCTACAGTATTACTTGGAGGCCCACTTGTTAATTTTTAATCGATCGGATATTTTAAACACATTATTTCACAGTATTTACATTATATCTGCGACCGTGAATGTCACTCGATCGGTAAATCCAGTCTAACTGCTATAGCCCGGTTAGACGGATTTGCGAACGTGACTTTCACGTTGATGTTCTGTGATTTTGCTGTGATGTTGCGGATCGGTCGTGGGGGATAGCCTGGATGCAATGCTAGTACAGTGTTGTTGTATTATGTACATTTGATATTGCGAGGCGAGCGTCCGACATGTGGACTGCCGTCACTGCCTGTTTGTATTATTCTTTTGGGGCACGACCTGGTTGCGGTCGATGTTGTAAGTGCACGGCGGCGCCCCGGCCGTCAATCCGACGCCGGAATGCGGAAGCGGTGAATAACTTAAATTTTGCGGACTTAGCAAACCGGCACCACCGCGCACTATCACCCGGATCGTTACCATTAACTAGTCTAAGCTACTTAACAAGATGGGTTAGAGATATACCGACGATCCAAGTCCTCCGGTCTTCATCTCCACTCCGATCTCCTCGCGGGATCTCCGTCCGTCTCCTCCTCGTCGCCGGAAGTGCACCACATCGCCTACTTTGTTTACGGGCTCCCACCTCAATGCCGAGGCAACTCGGGCACGAAGCCGGCTACTCGACGTGCCCAAGAATCGCTGTAGAATGTGTAGTAGAAGAAGTCTCATTTTTGGGGTTGTGGAGTTGCCATTTGTGGAGGAGAAGAGAGCTTGGAGAGAGGTGGGGAAAAATGTAGCATACAAAGAGAATGAGAATCCCAATTTTTCCCCACCACAAGAAAATGAATCCCATTCCACCTAAGGAATGGCCGCCCCCCCCCCCTTCATGTGTGATTGGAGAGAGAGAGAGAGAGAGAGAGCAAGGTCAAGGGGTGGGTGGAAGCAATGATGCAAGAGGGCATCATGAAAGAATATGATCACAAGCAAAAACCACACACAACCACAACCATCATCAACAACCATGATGCTAACAAAGTCAAGCCATCATGAAGTATGAAGTCAAGCAAGTCAAAGGAGGGTGCTATCACGATACAACAAAATGCAAAGACCCCCTTCCACAAATGCCTATTTGCAACAATGCAAATAAGCCCTCCTCCACCAATCTTCGGCCAATGAACGGAACAATGGAAATCGGCCGAAACGGAAAGCAAACTGGCAACTCCAGAAAACTGGTCCCGTAATAAATTACAGGAAAACCCCGATACTGTGCATACACACCCGCATCTGTATTTCGACCGAAATACAAATGCAATGAGACAAAATCTACACTGTACTATACTAGGATCCGGCTTATACCAAAACCGGCTAGTAATATCTGTTCGATCCTGATCCGTGCAATACCGCACGTATCTGATCGAACCCTGCCATATTACCATACGGCCTATAGTACAATCTGTCCGATCCTGATTCATGCAATACCGCACGTATCTGATCGGACCTTGCCATATCTCCATACGGCCTCTACAACCTTTCGCCCGAAAGCTGAGTAACTGTAAATGTGGTGGACTCTAAAGACTCGTCAATACTATGGCTGTGGATTTAACCACTAGCACGTCAGAGGTATATGCCAATACGTGACGGGCCACCAGCTATTGACCAAAAGGGACGTCGATGAGGAAGCTCACCCCGACACCCAACTGAGCCTGTCAGTGACAATATCCGTGCAGTCCGGTCCGTTCGTCTATGAGTATCGCATGGCGGGCCTAGGGGGTTGGTAAAAGTCAGACCCCCAAAAGCGGTACAAGTCGTGTCGGAGTGTAGCCCAGAACACCCTGAGATACTACTGGAATACCTACCAGTAAATCTCCTTGCTTTGGCCAAGGACTTTGTGTAATGGCTCTCCTAGACACAGCACGACCTCACCCCCAATACCGGGAGAGACGAACCCCTAAAGATACGCTCACTGCCTCCATGTGGCTCGGGACTGTACCCAACTAAAACCTGTTTGCACGACTCCTTTGAGCCGTGGTAGGGTAGTAATCAAAGTACAGTGGGAACTCACACGAGACAAATGACGATCCCCAGGTCGATGAACTAACCTGCACACATGTCACCAGGGAACTGCCATCTGACGTCTGGTATATGACCAACTAGCATGTTCCCGGCGAGTCCTGTCCGGTGTACTCATAACCCAATGAGCACCTGTATACATCTTAGGTGATCCAACTGACACCAGTGGCTTGTGAGACCGGCCACCGCCCCTCGTCGGGGTCTCGACTGTATACACTAGTCTACTAATGGAGTATCGATGCCCAGTCTCGAAACTCCCACGACTAGGGACCTTTTAAGGATAAGCTTATAGACCCCCAGCTCCCACTTATATGATTGCCCTCATACTGCTGGTGGTCAAGCAAGAATCCTAGGGGCTCTATCAACGTGTAATAGCGACGTGTCATGTCACCTAAAGCAGTACACGATGATAAAGGTAAACCAGATAGCACACTATCATCTCGAGCAAGACTGTCCTACTGGGATAGGTCCTCCCTCAATCATTACAATCACGTACCTGTGACCTAATAATTGACTCTGAGGGCACTATCTCCAACAATCTCCCACTTGCACTCAAGGCTAATTATTGCGATGTCGCATACTCACAGCCCGTGTGATACCGAACATCCAACTCCTCTACTAGTCAGTCTCACAAAGCTCGTTTGCGAAACTATTGCGTTCGAGGAATAGCCTCAGTGAGTGGATCCGCCTTGTTGTCTCTTTCCAAGTCTCTCTATATCTCAAGTTCGCGGAGAAAACCATCTCCCGAAAAGAGCAATACCTGTCTCAGAATATGTCTGGATGTCTGATGGGACCTAGCTCATAAATGAACTCCAAATCCAAACTTCTTAGACTGTATCGTCAACTGAACTTAATCAGTATCCTGCGCGCCATGCCTCCCTCAGTATTGCCTTGGACCACCTGTCCAAAATACTGCCCCTCATCAGAAGGAAAAACTATAACTCTGACAACCTCCTTGTCGTCCATGTCACCTTGGAAGCCTGGAATGATAACTGTCTCCTGAATGAGGCTGTCGTTATCATATCCCTAGAACATCCACTTATGTTCTAAAACTGCTTCCGACTGTTTCTCCAGGATTGGATTAATGTCAACTTATTGCATCTAGTGCAAGAACAACATCTGGTGTGGTACTTGACATCTCACGATTGACTCAATTGCCTGAGCAAGTGATCTGCCAATCATGCACGTCCCTCTCCCCTTTAGTCTGTAAGACACCTTTGGAGAGGGTGACTCCATTACCTGCAGGTACACTACCGTGCCAGGGGTCGTCCATCCTAAATACTCTTAGAATGCTGTCAAGTACCCTGATTGGGAAACCATCCAAAATCTAGATCTAAGACCATAGATCTAGTAACCAGTATGTCTGATATAAAATCCATTTCCATTGTGGAGAAACAACTGTGTGACGACCAAAGTATAACCGATCGTAGTATAGGAGTTTCCTTTCCTACTTTGTGTATGTCATCCATATACCAGGATATCACACCCTACTACCTTCTCAACAGATCCATCTCCTATTCTGATGAAGTCAAACCTATGACTGTCACGTCAGAAATAGATGATCTATCTCCGCTACATCTGCTTTAGTCTATAAATAGACATAAGCTACCTGTCCACCAATGCTTCCGCTGCTCCCACTGACTACGACAACCCTCTGGCAGAGTCATATACACGTACACTTCTAAAACTAGTTTAGAACGACGCTATACTCATCCTCCCGCCGGGTCTCGCACCCTGGAACAACAGCAATGGTAATTGTGGGTAAACAAGAACTTCCCTGTCACCGTCCTTGAGGCTACCGGAGTACCTCTCGGGTAGCTGAAGTTACCCACCTTATCTGCGGAGTGGCCAATGGAATGTCAATCCAGATTGAATCTTTAGGTTCCTTATCAAATCTTCAGTAATCGTTTGTGGTTCTGGAATCACTTCCAGTTCTACCATACTCCCACTACTGTTTTCCTGAAAAAATCCATTTTTATTTTAAAACTGTGGTGAGTCAAGAACAATATTGCTATTGATCTTCCAGATGGTAGAAAATCAACCCGCGTCATAGCCTGGGTCAACCCACAAACAGCCATTACAGAAACGTGCCTTGAGTTGTCCAGTGTCTGGTTTTAATCATAAACCGGACAACTCCCCGTACCTTAACATCGTTAAGATATGAACTGTTCTATATCCAATATAGAAACAGAGGCACTGATTTAATTGAACCAGATTCAAATCATGCAGCTGTCCCCAGCGCATGTCAACTAAATGGAAGGAGGCCGATCAGCGTTACTCAATCTTAGGAATACTTCCAATTATGAGTAACCTGAAAGAGAAGCAATTTCTCTTAATCATTACTATCAACTGAACACCATACACAAGTATCTACATCTTCGATCTCTTTGAAGAATCCCGATACTTGCTATACCTGGTTCTCTACTCTATTCAAATACATATAACTTCTCCAAATTCAGACCCTGTGTTTCCACGAAACACCTGTCTAAAAATTAGAGGAGTCATAAGTAAACCGAATATAGTACGAGGACCATCCCCTCTGTCCTGATGGACTCTGGACAACATACAATACTCTGTAAAAGTCCCTTGAGTCTGATTACTCATTCACTGTGTGTCGTAGGTTGAAAACTGTACTTATGGTTAAGAAGAATTACACCGCTGTTTAATGCTCCTTACCTAACCATCCACTGATATAGGTAAATGTCGTAGACATAATTTCAGAAAGGTATATCTCACTCTATGAAAATAGACGTACAGATATATCAATTTGAAATTGGTGCATAACAGCGGATATTCAAAACCAAATATTTGCCGACCGGCAAACAACCCAGGTGATTTCCTCAAATATCACCGATTACAACGAATCCCGATATAATGAGGATAATCACCCAATTCCCAATAACTTACTCCCACTCATCATCTGTAAAACCATACAGATGTGAGAATCGTATCTGGTAAATACATACCCTGGAGTAAGTATCTAATCGGGAAATCAGTTTTCTATTAACAGTACACAGTGAAACTGAAACATTGAAATGTTTCGATGGGGTATCCTGGTATTCCTA